>OZ026812.1:2500-480928 GCA_964023185.1 Macaria liturata | reverse complement strand
GTCCAAAATTTACTGATGACTTTTCGAAAACTACTGTGATTTTAGATTCTCATTCTAGAGAAGGCAAAGAAAAATAGAAGAGAAGGAAGATAGGTTTTTTTGAATTTCCTGTGAATGCAAGAAGGAGATACCAAAAAAGGACGATAATATTATGATAACGTTATCTTGTTCATGAATGACCCTGTGTCATGTAATACCTCCTGTCCAGCTGCCGGCGCTGCACGTCGGGCGCGGGCGCGCGTGGCGCGGCGCCGTTGTCTCCGGGCCGCTGCCACGTGGTGGTGCGGTTGATGTGATCGATGTAGAACACGCGCCCGTGGCTGTCCATGCGGGCCTCCCAGCCTGGAGTAACGGAAAGAAAGGAATCATGTACTGGCTTATTCTCATACACAAATAAAAACTGTGGAAGAATCATCATCATCAATCTTATTTGACATCCATCTAATGATAGACTTAAGCAAGGGGTAATATTCCAGGCTAATTTCCTAAGTCAAGCGAAATTATCCAGTCAAGTCGAGGAATCATCATCAGTCAATTTGATGAAATGTTCTCCACAATTTGTGTCTAAAACACACTAAAAGTAGCCAACATTTTATCATAGGTACTAAAACTAAACCCTTTTCTGGTAAAACTAAAGAGTCATGCATATCGTACACTAGCTGTGCCAGCGAATTCGTCCTCATGGAATAGTTATTATCATAAAAACGGTTCTAGTGAGTTAATCTTAAAAGATAGACATATACCTACTGTTGCAGACGTTTTGTTAGATCATTTTAAGAGGAATAATTCTTTTATACATATTTTTTGATATCTTGAACTGTTTTCGCAGCACACGCAACGGAAGCCGTCAAAGATTAATAATTTTCCCCGTTTTTTTTTCACATTTTCCATTGTTTCTTCGCTCATAGCGTGATGTTATATAGCCTAAAGCCTTCCTCGATAAATGGTCTATCCAACACAAAAATAATTTTTCAATTCGCACCAGTAGTTGCTGAGATTAGCGCGTTCAAACAAACAAACAAATAAACAAACAAACTCTTCAGCTTTATAATATTAGTATAGATTACTATTTTACTAGTCATGCGAGTGTAACATCTGATACTACCTACTTTCCAGACAATACATATTTTATTTTATATAATTTCATTTCATTTGATAGAGTGGATGTATTGTAAAAAAAAACATACCTGCCGGCAGTGGTTCTTCGCACTCGATGATTCCACCAATCATATTGGCCGGGAAATCCCCCGTCAGCGCCATCTGTCGAGATGCTCTCTCTGGTATGGAAGGCAGTCGTATCCCCGCCATATGTCTCAGAGGTGTGGGCGACGCCACTGCATTATCATTGTCATCACTATCGTCCATCCTAGGCCTCCTCAGCACCACATCGTCCGGTGGCCCCGCGTGCACTATCGTGAAGTGATTGCTATTCGCGAATTCCAAATTAGGCGATCGGATCTCAGAGGTTCTCAACTCGTTCGTGAACTCGACCATTTCGAAGTTCTCGTGCAGTCGAGATTCTGGGTTCTGGACCGGTGGTGGGTGTAGGTCTGGAGGAGGCATTGGGCGAGGTCTTCTCGCGTGATGTGTGGGTGTTGGAGGGCACTGCGGCACGGCCGACCCAGCCAGCGCCGCCACTCGAGACAATACCCTCGGATGAGGTCGCACGGGACTGTCAGTAGGCTTGCTCTTATGTGGAGAATGCTTGGGCGTCCCTTCACATCCCAGATTCTTCAACAGATGCCGAGGAAGACTTGAGTGTTTGGGGGTAGATGATTCCGCGGAGTATTTTCTGTTCATGAGCATGGCTCCTACGCTCGAATGCGGTCCATTCTCTTCTACAGGTGATGAGGAATGGGACGAATTGCAGGAGCTCGGGCCGTTTGAGCCGTTATCGTTTTCCCGTGGAGCGTCAATGTGGGACGAATTGAGGAATGCAGTCATCATCGTGGGAGTGTGAGCTCGACCAGAACTCTGCCTCGTTAAAGGTTTGTGCCCTTTCACTGTAATTTCTTTCTCCTCAATCTGATTTCTGTTGTCATCTTCGAACTCAGAGTGATTACTAATATCATTCAAGAACGTGTGCTGAGCTTTTTCCTCAGACTTCCCTCGGTTGGACCCCGTGGGGATCCCGTCGACGACATCGACCGGCGGCGGACTGGGCTTGTCTCGCCTCGCGAACGTCGTCGTAATATAGTTGTCCGGTCCTATATCCTTAATAAATAGTATCTTACTCCTACTAGCTGCATCTTCAGGTACATTTTTGGCTTTCTTCTCCTCGTTCAACTTAGTTAGCTTTAAAATTGTAGATTCACATAAGCTGCCGTCCGTTTCGGGTGTAGCAAGAGGTGCGACATTCTGGTCTCCTCTCCAGAACCCTGCCGTGGAAGACACGGCGACCTGGTTGCCCGAGTAGAACTCTCCAGGTTTGAAGTCACCGATATCTGCTTGTAAAGCTGCCGAGTTAGTGATATTGTTGTCTGTGAAAAATTGTTCATCTGTGTCTATCAGTTCAAAGGTGAACGCATCTTCTGGTTTTGTAAGTTTTTTAGGTTTTCTATGCCTCGGTACTAAGGGAGGTGAGAGTGCGTGCATTCTCTCGAGCGGTTTGTGCGCCTGCCGCGGCGGCAGCGGCGGAACGGGGGACTTTTCCGCGTCACTCGGGACGTTGGCACTCTCTACGTCATACACGAACTTCATGATCTTGCAAGGGTTCTGCGGCGACCATATCTTGTAGTATTCTCCTCCAGGCGATGTTGGCGAGTCTATCCCACTGTGAGCCTTAGGTTTCTTTTTGGTCCCATTTAACCCTCCCCCCGTATCAACAGGTGGTGGACACTTTTTCTTAACACCAGAAGACGTGGGTTTGTCCGTAGCACTCTGAGATTCACAGTTCACAGTCCGAGATTCGTTACTAACACTAACTAGAGATTTAGGATCACATGTTTGCGGGGAGTTCCCGTTAGATTCTAGGTTGCTAATTGAGCATTTGTCCACGTTCTCGCTGAGACGCTTGATGTCCTGAAATCAGATAATTTAAATGTTTTATCAACTATGCCATAAAGAGAAAGTAACTAAATCTTTGAATCAGTGTCAACAACTAGCAATGTATAAATATGTTTATAAAAACCTTAACTGTACATATGATTTGATTAGGTTTATATTAAAACAATACTTAATTCTCCAATTGCAGGCCTTTACTAAACCTTCGTAATATTGAAGCAAGTCACCGAGTCTAGTCAATAATATAAATACAAATACAAAATTCGTTTATTTGACGTAAATATTGTACAATAACATGTGAATCCTCTGACCTCGTGGTAGCCGTAAGACTGTGTTACGAGGCCTGAGTCATCTCCCAATATAATACT
The DNA here is from genome assembly GCA_964023185.1 of Macaria liturata. Classification (NCBI taxonomy): domain Eukaryota; kingdom Metazoa; phylum Arthropoda; class Insecta; order Lepidoptera; family Geometridae; genus Macaria; species Macaria liturata. The sequence goes on along the minus strand of OZ026812.1, from coordinate 477,557 downwards.
AGGTACAGGTAAATTACGTCACATAAATTCACATACTATGCAGCGTTTCGATTGAACTTTCTAGAACTCTACAGAAAACCTAATATTGCTTATCAAAACTAAGGCAATTTTATATTAGGTATAAGTGATTCGTTTAAGAGAGGGTATCGTAGGATTGCGCGGCGCTTCAATAGTTTTATTTCCACTATTTGTTTTTCAATGAGATTAATTCTTCTCAAGGATGAAATTTTATGTTTTATTTTTATTTTATATGTATTTATTTAGATTCTATATTTTATTTTTCTATATTTTTATCTATATACATATATATTTTTTATATTTTATTATTTACATTCTTTAGTAACATAATTGTTTTGTCGACCTATACCTGTGAGGGTACAAACTCGACGCGTGGGTTCTCGGAGGTGCCGTCGAAGCTCTCGTTGTGGTACGAGAAGGGCGACACCACTTGGTCGCCGCTGCGCTTGCGGGACATGCCCTCCTTGAGGCGGAGAGGCAGCTTCTTCAGCTCTACCTGGAACCACATACAGTAAGTATAAATATTGTGCATGGTAATTATAATACTATCTTGTTCGTTGTCTGTTTGTTTGTTTGTATATTTTATTTTTATCTTATTCCTAAAGATATATAATAGTTGATGTCAAAGCTATGTCATTCACAGGGAGTCAAACAGTGAATTCCACAATTATAACCGATAAACAATATAAGAGTATGTTATTGAAACTGACTTCAAAAGTCGATTAAGTCGATGACCCGTGGCGGTAGTATACTTCACCTAGGGCCACAGTTTCGCTTGTGAGCTAGATGGTGATTAGTACCTTGAGCCGCTGCGGTATGGGGGTGGACTCGGCCGCGCACTCCTCGCCCTCGCCATTGTAGTAGCGGAAGCACAGGAGCTGCTCGCAGTCTGGAATTGAGAACAGTTTTATTAAATTTGCGCACTTTACTCATACTTACTCCATAGTTTCAACTACATTCTAAAAATTGTATGCAAATTAGAATGTAAATAAATAGTATTTTTGTAAAGTCAGCGCCACATTACTTTAAAATTAGGTGAGAGAAAGAGAGACAGATTAATAATATATCACTATGATAAAGATAATATATCCTATTTTTCTATTCTAAATTGTTGATTAAGTTAAGATTTTAAGATTAACGACTTCTAGCCAGGAATAATTATGATCAGAGGCAATTAAGAGTACCTTCATAGGGCTGATTGGGCTCATCAAGCAGCCACATTATGTCGCCGCGAGCGCATCCGGGCGCCGCCACGCGCGCGACCACGCCGCTCGGGCCACGGCCTGGAACAATCATAATAAATAAATATTCCGAAGCATTCCACACAGCGCCATCTAGCCCCACACTAAGCAAGTGTCGTGGGTACTAGATAACGGATATAATACTTATATACTTTTCTTTTATTCATACTTATCTACTAAGTGTATACAAATAAGTCGGGTTTTCCTTCCTGACGCTATAACTCCAGAACGCTCGAACCGATTTCTACGGTTTTGCATTCGTTGGAAAGGTCTCGGGATCCGTGAGGTTTAAAAAAAAAGGAAAAACGAAGTTATCCGGTGGCGAAACGGAGTTCGCGGGGTTTGCTAGTTGTACATACAAACAACCAGACACAAACACAAGTTATTATACATTTTAAAGTTCATAAATACTTGTGTCATGCGGGAATCGAACCTGCAACCCCTAGATTAGAAGGCAGAGCCACTACCAACTAAGCTAACAGGCCAGTCAAAACCATACACAATAACATTCATATGCCATACCTATGTTATCAAATTGTGTGGATTTGCACTCGCTCATCGGTGAAGGAAAACATCGTGAGGTAACCGACATGTCTGAAGTCCACAATATCCGAGGACATATTCCTTACGTGGAAGGACCTGGGCGCCCACCACGATGTATCTGCCCAAGAGAACTACCCTAACGAATTAATTCTGCGGGGGAGTCACGACCCTCAGTCAAGAGGAAATTTTATTTATTTTAAATTAAATTATGTGTATACGGTCTACACTTACATAATACGTCTTCAATATGCAACGCAATATTTAATAAATATGGCTTACTAATGCTTAATATTAGATTACAAAATGAGTCCTTATTTTGTTTTTGTATATTATGCTAAGACTAGTAATGCAGCAACCAACTACCATAAACAAAGCAACATGATTATGACCAATGATAGTTATAGGTACATAGATATATCACACGCACAAATAAATGAGGTGATAATTCAGCATGGTATCTATTTTCCTGGAAAGGAAACCACTAACAAGTCTGCGAGTGAGCACACTAACTCTTTCAGATTACTCACTTGTTTTAACGAGAATTCATTTACATACAGGTATCTGCAAAATTCATGGAAGTCGAAAATAATCACCACCGGCAGGATTAGATCCTGAGTTTTCTCATAATCCACGCGGGAAACGAAATCGAAAAAATTGTGTTGGCGAAAAACAAAAGAGTAACCGTCGACTGGCAGAAACCATTTAGTGGGGCCGGCGGCGGGAGCCCGTACCAGCATGGAGCACAATCCGAGCGCAGGTGCAAGAGAGTCGGAGCTAAAAACAAACAACAATGAGCGAACTGCGCCGCCGCAACCGAACTGCGACTGGGGGAAAAGGTCTTGCGCCTTTTTATCTAACTAAAATCAAGGCTCGACGCAGGCGCATCGCAAATTATGCGCGCCGTAATCACCGGATGCGGGAGTCACCCGCACGTTTTATGCAAAATAATCGAAGCCACCGAATTGCCAGTTAATTGGGGAACACGGCCGTAAATTACACGGTGGCAAATTGATTCCGCATCCAACCCGCCGGGAGCTGCCTCCATTTCCATATTTTGATTGCGCTAATACACGAGCGGGTTAACATCTTCCTGCCTCTGATGAAGTGTTCGGTCGGCTCGTAAATATCTGAAGTCGGCGGAAATATTTACATGAAACGTCACAACTTCATTTTATTTAGTGGCGGTCTGCGGCGAGCGGTCGCGGAGCTGGCGGTATCTGAGAGGAAAGGGCGCGTCGTCGGCGGGCAAATAAACAAGCGGATACACGTAGGGCAAGATAAATCGCAACCAGAGATGTATAAAATACCCTATACAAAGTATTTGAAATACAAGATGCAAGATACTTTAAAAAAAAGTATTTCAGATCCAAATACAAATACTTTTCTAAAAAGGTATCTGAAATACAAGATACAAAATACCTATCTTTCAAATACTTTTTAAAGATAAAATACTTTTGTAGGAAAACAAAATTTATTTTACCTGCCAAGTTTATTTATTCAAAGAATAATGTAGAAAGGTTATTACAAATCTTCGAAAATATTATAAATTGTTTTTTTTTATAAATATTATATTGTTTTATTTCAACATGACACCAAACGCAACTTAGCACTCTGAACATCAATAAATTGCTATAATGTACAATGCAATATAGATTAATTCACATATTAAGAAAGGAATGCTATAATTATTACCATGGTGAAACATTTAACAAGTTTTTAGCACAATAAAGTAAATATTGTTTTGGTTTATTATTTGAGACAATATTATAAAGAGATGAATCTAAATTAAAATGTATTAGGTACATAATGCCCTAGGTACATTTTCCTTTTGGACAATTTAAACAGTAACATACATATTCAACTAAATCTAAATGTCTAAGATATATTTATCAATAAATTGCTATAATGTACAATGCAATATACTCGTAGATTAATTCACATATTAAAGAAACTGAGGCTAATATAGCATCGTTTGCTGCTGGTTCCAACTGAAAAAACCGTTTGAATCGTCTATCTAAGTTTTCTTCTATTACATCTAGCAGAGGGCTGCAGTATTTCAGATTTTCCATTCTGAGGCTTTTGATAACGTATTGGATTCTGTATAATTCCGGTAACAGACAGCCATAATAAGTGTCTTTTTCCCCTTGCAGGCTTTGAATAGCTTCTGCTTTTGGTTTTGAACAGTCCACATATTCACTTAAAAAGTGAATTTCATTTTCTTTCAGCGGTGGCAACTTTAACATTTTCATGGCTTCACTAAGATGGTTCTGCACGGCTAAAAGATCTTGTATTGAATTATAGTAGGAGTTCCATCGAGTTGCACATGGAGAAGTTGGTGACTTCCCTGTTATTTGTAAATATGTCTCACATGCCTTTGGGGATCTAGCACACAAGTTCCACAGTGCTTGGCACTTTGATAAAGCTGTGTCATGCAGTTTCTTATAAACTGTATTTTTTATTCTTGCTTGTTTGAAATCAGTACTAGCAATCAGGTGTAAAGTATGCGTAGCACATCTTTCATGCCCAGGCAGAAGGCAATCACCTTCTAAGTCTGATGAAGCATCTGGAAAAGCTTGTAGTACTAAAAGTGAATCATCATCTTCACTACCTTCTTCAAGTGATGTTTTTTCAAGATCTCCTAATGTTTGTGAAACATGTTCATTTTCAACTGCCTCTGAATCAGACTTTCCAAATACCTCAAAAGCCTTAACCATATTTGAGCCGTTATCTGTAACTGTTTTAACAATTTTTGATAGTTTCAGATTATAGTCTGAATGTATGTCAGCTATCATTTCAGCAACTTTTTCATATGTGTGAGCCCCCTTGAATCTTCTGCAAGCAATTGCAGCACTTTTCCTTTCAAAAGTCTCACTTTCAATCCAATGGACTGTAACCCCCAAGTAACTTCGTTTAGATGACGACCAAATATCAGCTGTACTGCACACAAATTCAACATTGTCCAACTGTAGCTTAAGGTTTTTCTTAAATTCATTGTACTCATTACTAATTTTATTCTTAGCTGTAATACGACACATAACTTTGGGAGGCTTAGTTAGTTGCTGTGAACCTTCAATCAAAGCTTTAAAAGACTTATTCTCCACTATTGATACTGGTGTCATGGTGTCAACAATAAATTGTACAATTAACTTGTCCAAATTAACAGATCTCGAACCATTTAAAGCTGTAAGAGTAGACTGCTTCAATTTTTTACATGTTGATTCTGAACCACTGGCACCACTGCTACTAATCTCAATCTCAATTTTTCGTTTATTACCAGTTGTATTTTTATAATTTTCATAATTTTGCAACAGATCTGAGTGGCCTTTAATCTGTAATAACATGTATAATAGAAAAAATTAAAAAAAAGTAAAAAAATATTAAAGTCAACTGATTGTTTTGATTGCGGCATTCTTTTGTTTTTTAATGTAAATATTGCATTTCAAGTGTGAAAATGTTTATGATTTGAAAGTCTGGACACTCTGGACATATTGTGAGTGATTATAATGTGTTGTTTTGTCAGTGTGTAATTGTGTGATGTGATATTGTTATCAAAATATCATGTAGAAAAGTAATCAGAGTAGTGAAAAACATCTCAACCGCAATTTATAATCATCATAAAATCTTAATGTGAGTATATCTAATTATTTTAGCATTTGCGAACGAGAGTTCAGAAATTTGATGATAAGAATGATGTGCGAATTATATATGGTTAACTGTAAAACATAGCTTTAAATAGTAGTCTTCTATGAAGATACCTACAAGTCTTAGTCTGATTGTTTACAAAGTGGGCGGACATTTTGGAAACTTTTTCCTATCGTGTGCGTATTTCCACCTTAGGCGGGGACATTTTGAGAAAGATAGTTTTGCCATCTGTCATTTGGTTTTCGGTAATATTGACAAAATGTTTAGATGACGTTTGGTTCATGGTTTGTAGTTGCGTTCGGAAAGAAAAAATTAAATTAAAAATAAAAATTAAATAATTAATGTAATTGGCTTCGGCCGTTTTGATTATTATTAAATAAATAAATAAATAAATTTATTATAGCAAAAGTATCTTGGGGAAAAAAGTATCTTCAAGATACTAAGATACCAGAAAAATGTATCTAGATATAAGATACAAGATAGAATATATAAAAAGTATTTAAATACAAGATATAAATACGTATTTTGTATCTTGTATTTGTATTTCAAATACTTTTATCTAAGATACTTCACATCTCTGATCGCAACATTATATCTTTGCTGTTTCCGCTCTGCAATAATTACACCGCTGACAGCGCGAGACGGGAGAGATTTGGACCTCACTTGATATTTTACTTATAGGTCCAGTTTTGTTGAATAGTTGAAGTTGAGGTTGCAGAGCGTGTTCACACGTGGTCGCTAACGAAGTGACGTGTACACGCACCACTCATGGTGTGGTGACACACGGGGCGTCTATTTCCGGCCGATGACGCAACATCCGCGCGCTTCCGTTCGCAGGATGGGAGATACAACTGTCGCGAGATGAGCCGCCTCTCTGCCGCAATACTGCACTGCTCTTATCTAAATCCAATAAGGATGTGTTTGACTTTTTAAATAGACGAATATTATTAAATATTGTACTGCATTGAACTTTACAACTTGGCAGGACATTGGTATCCTAGTCTGAGAAACTGACTATAAATTGACTGTTTAAATATCATATATCCAGATGAGTTCACAAAGAGACTGATGATAACATACCTATATATAGATAGCTTCCGTTTCATTTTCAGAAATACAGAACATTGGAGCCCTGAATGAAACAGGAAACATTTCTTATACATTTCGTTTCCTTGAATTATGATAGAAATATACTGTCTGATAGGTATATGGGTAGCAAAAATGTAGATTACCCGCTTACTGCGGCCCACTCATTCCAATTCTGGCCCCATAACCGTCAATATTTGTGGCATGTAGATCTGTGGTGGAATGTTATCAGTACTTGTTGCATGTATAACAAGCTTTAGTGTTAGGAACACAAACAGTTTGTGTAATAAGTAGTGTAGTTAAGTTGTTAGAACATTCGTCACCGAGACGTCCTCACGGCCGCGGCCGGAAGCCGGTAGTTAACTAAACTACGGTCACTCAGACCCCTGGCGCAGTTGTCTTCTAACACCCACGCCCCACTTTAAAACAGAGTTTTTTACAATGAGTGTGATATCTTTTTAAGTGGCCCCCTCGTGATCTTTCCAGCCGCTGACATCTCGTATCCTCTCAGAAACAAAACATTTACAATATCTCAACTATCAACGGTATTCGTCGAATTGTCTTTAAGCCCTCAAAGCGCTCTGTTAAGTAATCAATGCACATGTCAGCAGAGTAACAGATGGTACGGTTCGATGACGAATTCTTAACCCCCCCGCTGGCGGCTCGGAGCTGTCAAGAAGCCCGGAAACAAGGGAGAGTTAAACTTGAAAGGGATCACCAGATGACAGACGCTCGTTAGCAAAGTGACGATGTGACAATATTGACGAGCCTTTGTTTCCAAGTTTCACACGATTGCCTCTCAACATATTAACAGCTCGTGACACCCAGGCATTAGAAGGGATTAAAGCAGACCTCGAACCTTCACATCCGTAATTTATTTTAGCCGGCGACTCGACAATAAAAAGAAGCATTGACGTCTGTGTTCGTAAAATTGGCCGCTGTTTTAAGCGGATTTTAAAATTCCTTTCCATTCATTCGAGCCCATTAAGGACCAGTTAATTTTATGAGAGTAGACCACTTAACATTCCCAAGGGTGGGCTCGAGCGTGGAGGATATACCTACACTAGTGTTCCGCAGGCCGGCCGCCGGTACCGCGGTGTCCATTAGGCCAGATAACCCCGGCGACACTTATCGACACTAATGTCAATCTCATGATGATTAATGCCCCCGAGACACAATGGTAATCAACAAACTGTCACGCCGCAGACCGAGCCAGGTTGAGTAATGAGACTTAAATATTTTGATGAATGGACAACAACTATTAATGCAGCCGCAGCTAATATCTTCTCAATTTCCACAAACGAGGATAGTTTGAGATCATTTATCGACGTGTGTTAAACTGTTGCCCGATGTATTATTATTTTTTGGCAAGATTTCTCAGAAACCGATAAACAGAGCCTTTGGTCGTTGTTTTTCTACTGTATGCAAATCCGGTGTGACTCATTAAAGCTAATCTAAATCGTAGCTTGCGCGTACGCTGCCTCCGATGTAATTATTGATACCAGAAAGGAAGTTTGTGATTCACGATAAGCTTTGTGATTCAACTCAATGTGTAGTATTTGCTACTACCATAGTTTGTATTTAATATCTATACTCGTATATTGCTCCCTGAACTGCCGTTTTATTCATAAATCAGTAGTTATTTCGTCAAATTTAAAGGTAACATTATAAACAGCAGGACAGGACATACCGCTATGACTACGAACATGTCACGAAGCGACACCAACGCTAATCACTCTAATTAGCTCTACCTCTAGCTTACCTCAGCCTGCCTTAATAAGGCGTATTTATCTGACCATTAGATGTGGTTGCCACCTCATAAGGGCTCGCGCGAGTCGCGCCGCGCCGGCAGCCGAGCGGCGTTATCTGACCATTAGATGTGGTTGGTTGCCACCTCATAAGGGCTCGCGCGAGTCGCGCCGCGCCGGCAGCCGAGCGGCGTTATCTGACCATTAGATGTGGTTGCCACCTCATAAGGGCTCGCGCGAGTCGCGCCGCGCCGGCAGCCGAGCGGCGTTATCTGACCATTAGATGTGGTTGGTTGCCACCTCATAAGGGCTCGCGCGAGTCGCGCCGCGCCGGCAGCCGAGCGGCGTTATCTGACCATTAGATGTGGTTGCCACCTCATAAGGGCTCGCGCGAGTCGCGCCGCGCCGGCAGCCGAGCGGCGTTATCTGACCATTAGATGTGGTTGGTTGCCACCTCATAAGGGCTCGCGCGAGTCGCGCCGCGCCGGCAGCCGAGCGGCGACGACGTTGCAACCATACATTTCATAAGGCTGCACGTTCCAGTTTCCCCAAAAGGCAACCGAAGGAGTCGCCCGTTACAGCTCAGTGTTATTATGAATGGAAGAAATCGTCATTTGTATTGAATGGACTATTTTATCGTCGTTATCGTAAAGTTGTCGGATCTGGCGCGTGTTCGATATAGAAGCGTGGGCGTGGCACACGTAATACCCGGTCCTATATCACGGCAATTGAAACGCACTCAATTATGGCGAGCCACTGTAATAGGGCGTTTAGTTGTCAATTAACAGGGGCCGGTGGCCGACTCGCTCCACAAATAAACACTTGCCCAGTGGCGATCGGCTTCATTATCGACAAACGTTTGATGAGCTAATAAAGACCATGGGCGGCCATCGCTTTGAAGCGAGCGAGTGTAACGTGATCGGAAACGATATAAACGGGCCGCACATCTTTATTGAATTGCTCCAGTGCTCAATTCGTAAATTGGCCAACGGCTGAGTGAATTCGCAATCGAATTTACATAGTATCAATCGCCACGTGCGGCCCATTGATGGAGCAACGCGAGAGGGCGGAGTGGGGATCCATTCATCGAGTGCGCACGCGCAGCGCGTCGGCCTCGGGCCGAGCAGGCCGCGGCCGCATGCCAGCCGCGCCGCCACCGCACGCCGAGCCACAAAACGCATGTTTCACATTACTCGTGTCATGATCATAAATTATTCAGACATCTCGTAATTCGTAATGGTGTCGTTGAACCGTTACAAAATGCATTGTTATGATAAATCTGTGGGATAAATCATAAGTTTAATCCTCGATCAACACCAATCTCACACATTGCTGACATTCGTCACGTACAATAAAGCGGCGGTTGTCATTCAAACGTCTCCGGACGCCTACAGTGCAATTAAGCAACGGAATGCCGTTCTCAAAGGTGAGTGTAGGTGACAAGAGATCATATGTAGGGAATTAACGCGGCGATTAGGTAATAGAGTAAACTAGTCGCGGGCAGTGCGCTAGGCGAGGCGAGTGCCAATATTTGCGGACACCTACATCCGCCAACCTGCCTCCGCGGGCCGCCCCGTGCTGTGCCTACACTGGAAGAGTCAATAAACACCCACAGCCTCAAATAACCATAACAAACGAACACGCTAGAAAGCTGGCTCTATTTATATTGTAACTTGTCAAAATAGAAATAAAAATTTATTTTACATGTGAAATGATTTCATCGCCATCAAACTGTATCATTCATTGGACCACCGACGAATTTGATAACCTATTGACTAATAAAATATTGGACAAGGAGTAGGTTGTAACGTAATCTTGTATTTTGTACGCTCTAACAAGTTCTCTCAAAAGCCACGTTTGATATACATAGTAAGCCAAAGCTAACGCAGTAAGGTGAAGAGCAGAGATGTATAAGATACCCTATACAAAGTATCTGAAATACAAGATGCAAGATACTTAAAAAAAAAGTATTTCAGATCCAAATACAAATACTTTTCTAAAAAGGTATCTGAAATACAAGATACAAAATACCTATCTTTCAAATACTTTTTAAAGATAAAATACTTTTTTGTAGGAAAACAACATTTATTTTAACTGTCAAGTTTATTTATTCGAAGAATAATGTAGGTTAAATTATTAATTTGGTAAAATTAATAATTTGTTGTTATTCTAACCTAACATTTCGTTCGGCTCTCGCAAGTTACACACACATTTCTGACAAACATGTAATAATGCAACTTAGCAAAATAAAATAAGACCGTTTCCATGGTGGCGATTCCGAATCACACAAAGGATATAAATATATAATATAATGTTCTTGATAATTATTATATTCTCTCAAATGTCAAGTGCACACAAGAGTATCACGCTAATAAAATGGCACCGGTCGCTGAAGTCAAAAATCAAAAATCACAACAGCAGTTATCAACAGATCAACAGTAACAAAAGTCATAAATATTTTTTAAAATAATCAAATTATACTTTATGGTATATATTATAAGGTCCATATTAGTAAAACATACGTAAGCTAACTGATAATTGGGGAAATATCCATTTTGAATACATACATCCGGGGAATCCCCGACATTTGACCTCAAAACTGGCTGCCAAAGATGAGTTGCCAGTACGATGAAATCACTTCTAACCAAGTAGCGTGTAATAACACAGAGTACAATATAATGTTAGTAGTGTGATAAAAGTAGTTTTTTCCCTATAATTTTTAATTGCATGATGATACATCTCGATTCAACCAAATTCTGCCCATTTTCCAATTCGTCGACAGTGTCTGCCAAACTCGAAATTTCACCCTCGATTCGGTCAAAATGGCAGAATTCTGGCACAAATGGTCACACTGTCCGCACACGCACGTGTTACGAGTGTGCGCAATGCGCATGCGTACTGCTCTGAATTCTGATTCGCCGTCATTTCATTTTAAAACGTTCCTTTTTCTTCAAACTCGTGACTGACGTATTGTTTTATTCAAAAAACTTACATTTTGTTAAAAACTAATTTTAAAAACAAAATACTAACAATAGATTAAAAACTTAAACGACTTCTAAAACAAAAATACTTAATCTAAAATGCCTGTAGTAGAAGGAAAGGTCCCCAAAATGCTGACGGCATTTCACTGACGTAGGTATTTATTCCATCAAGCACATGAAGGAATGTTTGATTCAATATTTTTTTGCGTAAGTTGGAAAGAAAAAATTAAAAAAAAAAGTAAAAAATATCAAAGTCATCTGATTTGTTTTGATTGCGGCATTCTTTTGTTTTTTAATGTAAATATTGCATTTCAAGTGTGAAAATGTTTATGATTTGAAAGTCTGGACATATTGTGAGTGATTATAATGTGTTTGTTTTGTCAGTGTGTAATTATGTGATGTGTTATTGTTATCAAAATATGTAGAAAAGTAATCAGAGTAGTGAAAAACATCACAACCGCAATTTACAATCATCATAAAATCTTAATGTGAGTATATCTCATTATTTTAGCATTTGCGAGAGTTTCATTTCAGAAATTTGATGATGAGAATGATGTGCGAATTATAAATCGTTACCTGTAAAACATAGCTTTAAATAGTAGTTTTCTATGAAGATACCTACTCTTAGTCTGATTGTTTACAAAGTGGGCGGACATTTTGGAAACTTTTTCCTATCGTGTGCGTATTTCCACCTAAGGCGGGGACATTTTGAGAAAGATAGTGTTGCCATCTGTCATTTGGTCTTCGGCAATATTGACAAAATGTTTAGACGACGTTTGGTTAATGGTTTGTAGTTGCGTTCGGAAAGAAAAAATTAAATTTATTATAGCAAAAGTATCTTGGGGAAAAAAGTATCTTCAAGATACTAAGATACCAGGAAAATGTATCTAGATATAAGATACAAGATAAAATAATAAAAAGTATTTCAAATACGTATTTCAAATACGTATTTAGTATCTTGTATCTGTATTTCAGATACTTTTATCTAAGATACTTTACATCTCTGGTGAAGAGATACATACGTAATGACGACGACGCTGAATCACTACCGTATACAGTATACAATATATACTATAGTCAAAAATAAATGAAAGTGACATGTCAAGCGTCAATAGTCTCGATGGCGAGGGCGGTGATGGGTGTACCGCGCCAGCCGCAAGCCACAATGTCGCGGCCCGCAAGCCCCACGTACCACGTAGGCTCGAGTCGCGCCCACAGCTGCATAGTTACAAATCTCTGATTCCGCGGAATTTATGGGAAGGTTGCCAGCGGACGGCACTTCATTCCACTTCGATGGGTTATCGACTCGCTGATCGCCTGAAGCGATTCCGCACGTGCCAGTCTTCTTGTCTCGACTAAACTGTTTACAAATCCAAACCGATTATATCCACGAGTATGAATTCATAATCAGATTCAGAGCTAATCAATGTAGTCGCTAGCTGACTGACAAATCTATGAAATTGTAGAAATGTTACGCACCGAATTGAATCGTGGGAGATTTTTTGCATTCTAAAATACACAACACAAATAAAATATTCATAGAGCGCGGTGCTTCCAATGTGTTAACACTGATACGCACGAGGAATCGGGATTCCGATCGCGATGCGCAAAAGACTAAGTAATCTCAGACTAGAACCGGGACGAACGACCTCTACGACCACTAAACGAATACAAATGCCCTAATCGAGGAGTCCGCTAATGCCACCGACTGACTCCACACAAATGTATAAATCATGGGAAACAACAAGAAAACAAAGTTAGCATGCGTCGCGGGCCCGCAATAAACTTGCAAACGTATGGGTTCGCATCGCGAGGTGCAGCGTGTGATGTAAGAAGGAAAACTAGTATTTCATCGCACAGTTCATATGTAGCCAGCGAACGAGGCTCGCAATTAGCATATTCATTGGTACGCCAGAGGCGATGGTCTAACTGTTTTAATTTGGCTACGTCGAAAGTGCCTTCGTCGCCTCGCGGCGGCATTGCGCCGGCCTTACAACGGCCGAATGCTTACACGCACTTCCTGCCCACAATACGAACGACAAAAACAATTCCAATAATACTTATTACTACAGAGAATACATTATTGCCAATGCATGACGACGGTGTCATTATGATACAGTGCCGGTATCACAAACATACGTTCAAATAACCATAGACAGGTTTGGCATTGACCATGATCCGTGTCGAAATGTCATAGGTCACAGCGAGGATATCCGTCTGTTTGTTTAATGCCGAACAATACTTTATTATAGTCGCGACTGTGATAAAGCTATTGTCGTATTTAAAGATTTCTTAACAAGTTCTGGTGTTTTCGGAACACAATCGGTGAGCAAGAAGGTGAGAATCACACGGCGGGTATTAGCCAACAACAGTTGTGCAAAAACCTAAATAAGCAGACGTCTGAATAATTACGGATCCTTATTATCTTTTCGAAAATTTTATAGTGAGAATGAGAACTCACCAACAATGGCTTTTGTGGCGTTAAAATCGTATATTATTCTAGAAATTATTTTGCAAGCGTAATTACAATTGTAGTCTGTTCAATAATCTTTGCTTTATGAACACACAGTATGGACAGTCCTACATCCTGCGCAAGCGGTATCGGTCGTCGTCAGATGGAGTGTTTTTTATTGAAGGGGAAGTAACCAGGTGAGCAGGTGAGGCAGGAATGACGACAAACGACAGGTTGTCCGGCCGCGCCGCGTCCCGCCGCGTCCTGCCACATTCCTCGATAAATCTTTATCTATACGACCGTAATGCCCCGTTTTAAAGGATTACATTTCGGAGAGTCTACGCTCTTGTTACCCTTTATTATCTCGATGGTGTTACAAGTCAGGTGCCAGTGTTCGAGTTGTGAAATTTTGTAGGTTTTGGCACAGAATACAAGTTTTGGTAAGTTTAAAGGTTATATTTAAATATCAAGCAGTGCGAGTGGCTCAGGTAACGGAGTGCAAGGCGCAAGTAGAGCATTGCGTTCCCACATGGCCGCAGAGTACCGCTGCCTTGTCTACGCACCGAAGAATTATCAGTCTGCGATTCATTTCCTTGCTGATGATACGTGGGAACATTAATTAGAGACAACAATGAGCCTACTGATGAGAAATCAGTACTCGATAATATAATTATGTTTGTAAGTATGATCTAATCGATTGCCTACATATTAGTCGTTATTTAATGGTGTCTTTATTGTGTACATGCAGTGACCGTTACAGCTGGCGATGCCTGATGGAGAAACATAAGCTCAAAGTACGACATACACATATTACGACAACTAAACCCATCAGACATAAAGACACAGGCCAAGAATTAATTAAATTACTATAATAAAACCAGCTCTTATTACTGTTTTACGTGACAAAAAACGACTAAGTATGGTAGATACAAGTATCAGATTTGGCGTGTCTATTTCGTTAATTAGTCGCCATAAAACTGTCAGTGTGGAGCTCTCGTGCTGCACGAATGCAGCGTCGGGTTACAGACACCATATCTCTCCTTATCAGGCCGGCTTAAGCACCGTAATGCGACTCAAACACATCAAAATATTAAGTGCATTGACGCGAGATAATACCACAACTTAGCCTCTAACAGATTCCGAGATAAACCGCTCCAACTTTCACTATTTACTCAGGATCATAATGGTTTTAATTAACCTCGTTCACACGTCGCATCGCTGTCACATTCGGGTGGGACGCCCTTTCACAACGTGCCACAATGGAAATAGAAAATGCTGGTGCCAAAGTAAATGCGCCGTTAATATTAATGATTTTCACGGTGCTCATTGAAAACGTCCGTCGCGATTGAGTCATAATGCGAGAACAGCATTGTTCGCGCCAAAAACAATCACTGCAACGCTGATGCAACGACATTGCAGGTTTTTTAAGTCGCAAGGTTTGCGTTGTGACGACACAGTATTTTATGAATGTTTCATTACAACGTTGCGTTGCGTTTGTGGTATTGCACAATGCGAATATGGGCCGATGAACCGGCGATAGGCCGGCTCAATGCCGTCGTTATGCGGACTACACAATCGATCTCAGATAAGGCTGCGGATTCTTCGGCGAGCTCACAAGGCAGCTCAGTGCCAGCTGCAGCGCGAGACATCAGCCAGCCGCGCGCACATGCACAAACATACATCACTCGAGAAACAAATAAATAATAATAAATTTAATAAATAAATATTCCGGGACATTGCACACAGCGCCATCTAGCCCACACTAAGCAAACGCTTGTGTCGTGGGTATTAGAAAACGGATATAATACTTATATACTTTTCTTTTGTAAATACATACTTATTATATATACAAACGACCAGACTCAACACAAGTATGTAAGTAATTATAAATTTTAAAATTCATAAATACTTGTGTCACACGGGAATCGAACCCGCAACCCCCAGATTAGGAGGCAGAGCTACTACCAACTAAGCTAACAGGCCAGTCATACACACAGTTTAACGTTGTTAGCGAGCTTAGCGAGCTGATATACATACCGAAACATCTACATACTTGCTTACAATGTGCGCTTCGCAGAACCATTGATTGTAAAGAATATAAAGCTTATATTAATGGCTTAATAAATAACAGAGTCATAGCTTCGACAAACATTAACGAGTGCGCGGTGAACAATGGATCGCCGGGCCATATCGAGAGCAAAATACATAGGAGACCATTCCCAAGGACGGGTTGTAATATGTAGGTAGTAGTTTGTGTGATCGTGCGTTCAAGTGTGGCCGATTTGCATGTAGTGACCGGATGTGACATCGTTTGGCCAACGTGCGACGCATGCTGGCCCCGATCCAACCTGGTGGAGGCTTGCACCGGCCGAGCAGGACCACCCAATGATGATGATAACTGTGTGTCAGAGCCGACACCGTCTATTGGTTTTTGGTGTTTCTGTTTAACAGATAAAAATGGAAAAGGTGGGTAAAAACTAACACGTAAGGATTAGCTGGACGTTAGTTCTTTTAGAAATGAAATAAATAAAATATTCTGCGAGCTTGTAGACAGAGCCTTAGCCTCAACTAGATAAGTAGTTCGAGTAATCTTCTTCAACCTCCATCTACTTACAGCTATTAACTTTCCTGCATATATTAAAAATGGTCCTTATAAATTCCAAGATTAAAAATTAAATTGACGTAGATAGATATAGACAGAAATACATATTTACCAGAGGTCAGTATACAAAAATATAAAAATACGTGAATAGAATGCGTAATTAGTTGACAAGGGTTCTCGGTATCGTGCCCACTAAAATGGCTGCGGAAATATAAATTTAAAGAATCAATATCAAGAGACTTGTATTACAATTCGTATTTTATTTACGATCGAACTGCCCGAAGGCAGGTGCAACAATGTACTAAAAATAAAACAAAAGTTACAGTACCAGGACTCATAAAAAAATACATTTCAATGAACTTCACGAAGATACGTATAGAATAGTTTACTCAGTATGTACCGAATACACGTATTTTGCAACAAATGGCTATCATGCTAACTAAACAAACTCAATGGTTATTGCTAAACCCGGCTTAAATATTCAAAGCTAGCAAACTCGTAGCCTAGATAAATAGCCTCAGCCTAGGATGCCACGTGTGCACACTTCGGCGCGGGCGCAGCCGCGGCGGCGACATCGGCGACACATCCGGCGCGCTGACCGCTTGCGCAAGCCCGACATGGCCATTGTATGCAAAACTCGCGATCCAAGCCAAATGTAAAGTAAAACACTAACGGTATCCTTACATCT
The DNA here is from genome assembly GCA_964023185.1 of Macaria liturata. NCBI lineage: Eukaryota > Metazoa > Arthropoda > Insecta > Lepidoptera > Geometridae > Macaria > Macaria liturata. The sequence goes on along the minus strand of OZ026812.1, from coordinate 460,556 downwards.
AAGGCGATTCGCACTATATCAGGTGACCTACTCGCCAGGTCCAGAAACTATGGAATGATTAATCAAAGACCGTTTTCATACCGACATATTATACAGCGACTAATATGTATGTATGTATGTAGGTACTTCCGGATCCCGGATGCACACACATAATACGATTATTTAGAACCCTAGTGAAAACACAAAAGGCTGAAATCACACACCCGGGCAACAAATAATGTTTGCCCGAGCACGGCCAGACAAACACACTAGCCCTTTGAAATGCGCGTGCGCCGACCGCTTATCCGCCACATCAAAAGAACCGGAAGGATTTTTCGTAACTGCCCTATTCCCTCGTTTCCGACCATATGAGATGCGATGAAAAGTTGTTAAAACTCAAAGTAAACAATCTCATCCATCTTTTGTAAGCAGCTTTAAGTTTTATAATATCTGACAGCAACCATTTGATACTATTCCATATATTCGTTGTGCAACAATGTGGATTAAATTCCGTGAAGGGATGGCAGAATAATCTCATCATCTCGTTGGAAAGCAACCGTGGCACTCGTGTGAAATAAATCCTGACCGGCACCGGACATCCGTCTTTGTTGATATTCCCGTTCGACATCAAAGGGAATCGCATATTTCAAAACAACAAACGAAATTAGGTTTTAAATGAACGTAACAAGGCCTGAAACAGCTTTAATCGAAACAAGTGACCGTGGAATTGGTTCGATCAATCTCAACACTTCAGATGATTGAAATGCTGACAGCACCACAATAGTGCCCAAGGAAGAAAAGCGTAAAATAGAAAGAGGAACGCATCATGTGAAGCAAAGAACGTGGTCCTCATGAGCCATCGCCATGTTTCATAACGCTTATATAATTACGCTTATAAGATTTCCTTGACAAAATTGATAATTAATCAGGCTAAAAGAACCACAAATACTATGTGCCTACTATATACATGTTTTATCATCTGAGTTTACACTTAAGTATTATAATATGTGTGTAAACTACGCAGTTATGATACGAGAAAACGAAGAGAAATAATAAATCTATTCAGTATTCAGAGACCGCGGCACATTAGTCGTCAATAGATCGGCTAAGCGGATAGGTAGAGACGTGTGTAACATTGTAATAAACATGAAGATTATCAGATAAATTGTAATTATAATTTACTTGATAGATGGAGAGGTCGAACTTAAGCAGGTCGCTGCAGCGAGTACGAGCAGTACTTACCTGAAACAAACGAGCACAAATTAAAATTAGAATGCGACTAGATGAGAGGTTACAGAAATAGGCGGATTAAAATTTGTCACAGCTCGTGGTGAGAGCGGTCAGTCGGCACTCCGTAGGCGTCGCCCACGCTTCCTGCGCTTCCGCCGCGGGCCGAGGGACGCGAGCTGATCTCCCATAGGCTCCCGCTAATGCCAACATTCCTAGCGAGATTTGTTTCAACGAGTTCGAGATTATGTTCGCTCTCCGGATTTACAATTGTAATGGATGCACCGGCGGCGGGGTGCGAGCACCGCCGACCTTGAGGCGCACCGAGGACTCGCTGCGGATGTCCACGCTCGTAAAACAAAAACGGCCCTCGCAGAGACAAAGTATAATATATAGCGAGACGCTCGCACGATCGACGGCCGATAGCTCCTCGGCGGAGCGGGGCATCCGGCATTCAAGGTGACACCGACCATCCTTGCAGATCCGGTCACATCACAACACAATAACACTCCATCCAATGAAAATAATTACATTCACATCCACTCATTCATACTCTCTCTCTCTCTCCCTCCCTCTCTCTCTCTCTCTCTCTCTCTCTCTCTCTCTCTCTCTCTCTCTCTCTCTCGCATTAACGGTGTCCATGTAGGACTGCCATTACTCGAAGTATCATCTCAAAACAAAATATCCTGAGAAATATGAGACCTTTGACACAAAACGCCACTAATTCAAAAGTTTATGGCGGACTTTATAGCCGGAGGGCTATTCAAAATTAAGTGCTAAATCAAATTGATGTTGAGTTGAATAATACTGGGCCATAAATCAAACGTAGGCTTGAAATTAAAAACTCATGGGACTTATAGAAGATGTGGAAAGATAATCTGAGAGCGCTAATGGACACAATGTCGAGTAAAGCTCCGGCAGCCAGTGCGTGGTGTCGCCGGTGCTTGCGCAGTGGATTGTCGTCAGATGGAATTAGAGCACAGCACACCGCACTGCTGCTACCGCAGCTTGCGCCCGCGCAGTTCGACGACCGATCGCCCACTGCTCGCCGCACTCACCATATTATTGATCCCATTCAATCGATCCTTGTTGATTGATAAATCTTGATGTGGGAGTGACAGCGATCCAAACGCATAACGAGTTTCAGAAATTCTGCCTTTATATGTAAAGGTTGTGATGCAAGGTGTATTGCCGTGATAGCGTTGGAGGCTTTTTATAAGAATGGGCCCATGCGTAGGGTGGTTCAACGGATAGAGGCCGCGTGGGCTCCACGGGGGCGAAGCTCCCGGCGCCGCCGGCGGTCTCATTACCAGGCTCGGGACATAGGATTCAACACTTTATAACCCATTCATAGTTTTACATAGTACACACACAGAATGGGCGCAGACGGGAAGTCAGCGATTAGAGAACGGGTACAAGTTATGCAAACGAGGAACACTGGTATTGTGCGCTTTTATGTAAACTCTGCAGTTATGAGAGTAGTATTATATAAATTGCCACTATGAGAGAGGCTGCATACCAGCGTATTCAATAAAACCATGGTTTTCATTAAATTTAAGAACAGTGTCCCGTGTGCAAGTTCATTTTTACTGCTGTGTTTCTAAAGTAACACTCAAAAACTAAAAAGGTAAAGTGATGAATGACATATCAAAATATTTATATTCAAACAAATATTTTGTCTCTCTATTGAACATTGTAGATTTTGTAGTTCCGCGGCTGTATCAAAATAAACTTTTTCATACAAATAGCTTTATTATGCGAACGTTACCTACATCAAACTATAAAACATTATTGATTTTGTAGAGGAAACTTTTGCATACTTACAATTTGAGGTTAGTTTTTGAGTCTTTAGAGAAAGAACGTGACGTTAACGTATTTCATTTGTAGATATTCTAAAAACATCAACAAAGATATAGAACCTAAAGTAAATGGAAACTCTTCCCTGAACAAGACTGTATTGACCCAGCACCTGGACCACGTGCATTGTAGGTACGCTACGATGGTTACATGCCTGAAAGTGTGTTTATAGCATCCGCTTTCCTGCCGAGAACCGACGAAAATACCGTTATGCCCGCACAGCCCAACTCCATCGATTTACATACGCAAATCATGACGAATTGCTCACACTGCACGTCCGAAATACGCACCACTTCTTCCGATATTGACACATATTATACCCATTGATTCATCAATAACTTCCTCCCACTTTCCAGTCCATAGCGGATTCAATATAGACATTATCCTAAGTCGATTTCGGATGTTATGTTAGCCAACGCCAGGTGTGTTTAAGGCAATGGAGCGTTATTTTTTATGTTGCATACATTTGCATCTCGATGGAAGAACCGCAGCGATGTATCTAACCGCATTCACAATTTCCTACGCAAATGTCTACATTCCATACACAAACTTGTATAGATGCAAGCTTCTATTCAGATCAAAAGCCTCATCTCCTGTTTATTAACGTCTATTCAAGCAGCTAGGTAACAGCCAACACGATGTCGCGCCGAGACGAACGTTTTATGGCGAGTTCTCGCAGATAATGTCAGGAAAGGCTGTTTAATTTGTTGTAAGTTCTTTTGAACGAATCTAATCAGCTCTAATAGGCAGTAATAGTGGTGTAGCCGCTAATGCAGTTACGGATAAAGTCGTAGCGGATACGAAGCGAACAAAAACATACTAATGTCGCACAGCAGGGCTTAAAAATTTTTCACTCGTTAGTGCATCCGGTGAATTGCGATTGCGTCTTTTTGCCTCAATGAAAAAAAACATATTGATCAATCGTACAACATAGCTCATGAGGAAGGGGTATATCCTGCCGCCGCGGGAGTGGGAGGTTGCGCGCAGGCTTCCATGAATAGCCCTAACGAACCTGCTGGCCTTGGCGGGCCGACCCTCGGCCGCTCCGCGTTTCGTCGCGACCGCGCACCGGCGAGCCTTTGCCCAGCGGTCACTCCATTACTATTCGTCTACATTCAGTATAATCTCTTTCAGCAGAATCGGATTTATGAATAACACATCTCGGTTTTCAGAAAATTGACGGCCCGAAATTTGCGTATATCAGATCAAGATCGCCTGCGCCCTCAAGAAACATGAAAGTGAAAAGAATGGCACTTGAGCGCTTAATTGATCGTTCAAAATATCTTATTATTATGGTCAATTTAATCACAACAGGAAACCTCTCGCGAAGGTAGGTACGTACTACACAACCATACGCGGTAAACATCTCATTGAGAATCCTTTGATTGCGTCTGAATGAGTGACGTGCTCTGCGTTTACAATTCGCTTCATAGCAGGAAGTGAAACGAGTCCAGCGATATCAAGGACGATAATATTGAAACTTGATTTGTTCCACCATTCATCGGTACGGCTATTTAGAATTTTAACGAGAGCCATTTCAATATTGCTTATTGGTTAGTGTCTGGTTCTTTTATCCGTTGAATGGGAGGTTGCTGGCTGACCTTGAAGAGTCAGGATCGACATGGTAACCCACTTAGCGAGCGTGTCCGCGCGTGCCGCCCGGGGATTATGGCTGAACTAATCATGCGCCTCTTCACTGCTCATAATCACCTTGCTAATGCATTCGAAGTAAGGTACTTACTGCATTATCATCATGACACCAAAATTGTTAACATAACAGATCATCATTGAAATCGTCGTTGTTTTAAAGACAAAAGACGATTCCATTTATGATATCCCAGTATTTTCGGTAACAGAGAAGAAACATCCGTTCTCAGGCAGGCTACGGAACGACGAACTTGCCATGTCCGGTTGCGACTGGTCAACCATATCTTCAAATCATCGTAATAGTTTATTTATTTAAGTTTCCAAAACACTCTCATCCGATACGTATTGCTTGAACCATACCAAAAATTAGTGACGCGTTGAATCGCAGAGCCGGCTCGTGATCTGTGATTTACCACGGCGCGGTTGTAACTACCCCTCACTTGCATGAGTTCCGATTCTTGGGTAACCTCTGCTCTACTGAATGGAGCAAATGCCGAAGTCATTAACATCGGCCAGATTGCCGCAGCAGATCCGTGAGGGGACGTTGACCTGGATAGAGCGCAATTGGACTGCAGCCGCATTAATTCACATATGCCTGAGCCTCGATACAGGATTTAGCAATCGGCACACAGTTGCAATCTGCGCCATGAAAACGGAATCAGACGCTGAGAAGTGAACAATGCCTCATTATAGACGGTGTCGTAGCGACCAGCGGCTGTACTGAGGAAGTCGATATCTATTAGCTGGCACAATAGGTGAGCGACATCCGAAGCTCATTACTGGCGTTCATTTCCGCTGGCGATTCGCAACTTGGGACTAAATCGCGGCTTATTCGAGTATCAGTAGGCTTATTACGTACGGAGACGACGGCAGTCGGCGGCGAAGCTTCGTGTGTCGCTCGCTTGTTCGTACAACTGCCGTCCGTACTGCCGCTAACTATTGCAATTTATATTCAAGACGAACGGTAGGCCTCTGATTGCGAAGAGGCTAAGATGGCAGCCTAATTGAATTGATATGCCGTTCGATTACTGCAGCACCATAATTGAATAACGTAAATGATAGCTATAGCCGACAGCGTACAAGCTAAAGGCGAGCGAAATTATCACACAGATTTATTTTTTATCCATAGCGCGGAGTCGTGCTCGTCAAAACTTCTGAAAGTTCGCTTCATCAAACTCATTAAATCTTCGTTCGAAAATGACAGAGTATCTGCTGACATGCGAGCGAGCTCCGCAGTGGCGCCGTACTTCCTTTATTATGTTTAGCGAATGTGTTCACTTCGTAGTATAAGTTCTAGGAGAGCGTAAACACAGTCGGCCTTGACGCCGCTTGTTTACGGATGCTCAATGCGTTGGCAAATCTACGCGAATGCCAGATAATTTTATAAAACGATGACACCACTTTACTGCTTCGAGATTTTTAATGTAATTTTCTCAAGTAGATAAGAAAGCATTTTATTTTATGTTGCTGTCGGTTAATGTAAAAGATGGCTGCGTTTCAGATGAGTGTGTATGCCCACAACCACAACTGCATGCGCATATCCATAAGTTAATGCAAATAGAACGTGAGGTTGCATGCATGGGCGCGCTAGTGATCCGTACCACCGATCTTCAGGACATAAAGTAAGCAAACATGATTTGTTGTGTGCAAACAGCGCGCGTTATCTGGCCGCCTTTCAGCCGCGGTTTATCAACTGTGGCCGCCACCGCTGCACGTACTGCCACTACACGAACGTGCGCCTTCACAACCTCAAACATTTACCGAGTCAATATTGGTCGCCGCGAGTGTTGCAAGACACCGCCCTCACAAACCCACCTTTGACAAGCGCGCTTCGAGACCCCACGGTGCGTAGCAAAGGCTAGACGATACAAATATAACAAGTTTTTCTTTTTGATAATCATTCTTAAGGCAATTAAACTATCGTGAGATATTCTTAAGAATGTGCGTTCTGAAGATGGTTGTCATCACGCCCGAAATGCGTAAACAACATTCGCGAAATTAGAAGTGAGTAAAAACCATAAGCCGGATGGGATGCATTTAAGAAATTAGAAGACATATTAAAATCTCCGCGATTCCCGCAGTGCCTAAAAACCCGACTGTTCAACCAGTGTATCCTGCCTGCCTACCCTGACCTACGGTGCCGAGACATGGACGCTCACCGATGGCATTGTGCACAAGATTAGAGTCGCGCAGAGAGCCATGGAGAGATCCATGCTCGGCATCAAGCTACAACACCGAGTTAGGAATACTGAAATCCGACGCCGTACCAAGGTACGTGATGTCGGATTGGCAGTAATGAATGGAGTTGGGCGGGACATGTACGAGTAGCTAGACTAAACGACAATAGATGTATGTTATAAACGTAATTGACGTGTAAGCTTTTGATTACCAATAAATTGTTTATCTGTTTATCTGATGGAGCAAAACTGTTACTGAGTGGTGGCCAAGAACCGGCAGACGAGGAGTGGGTCGTCCGGCAGCGACATGGTTCGACGACATTGTACGAGTCGCGGGTTCTTCACGGATGAGGTCTGCACAAGATCGACGCAGCTGGCACATTCAAAGAGAGGCCTATGCCCAGCAGTGGGATAGAGAACGCTGTGGATGATGATGATGATGTAAAACCATATTGAATTAAAATATCAGAAAACATTTTTTTCGACAAATACGAAGATTCTCATGAGTTTGTAAAAGCCCGAATCGATGTCAATGGTTTGATCCCGCAGCGAAAAACCGACGCGATCCGTTGATCGTTGATTAAATGAATATGTTTTTACAGAGCACCAGTACACAGCACAGCGGAAAGCGCATAATGACTTCCGTCGGTCAGACAACGAAAACGTCGAAAATAAAACGTCACGAGGATTATTAGATGATTTAGAATCGTTGAGACCACCGAATTAGATGACGCTTTTTGTGCGCTTTACGTAAAAGCTGCTTAATCATTAATGTATTCCGGTCCATTTATTTAGATAATTTGCGTTGTAGATTGGAAGGTGAATCGAGAAGTTGGCGGAATCAGTGTTTACTTTGCTAGGTGAGAAGTAACGGAATAGATAGATAGATGGATAAAACTCTTTATTGTAACACACATTGAAAAAAAAGAAGAAATACAAAAGACTTAAAAAGTAGTTCAGAAAATTATAACCCAGGGGTCTTCTAATCTAGAGTAAATAGGTTTCTTCTAGGCAAGCGTGCTACATCTTAGACTATAGTGGTGCTTAACATCAGGCAGGCTATAGTCAAACGTAAGCCTATTTAACGTAAAAAAAAAAGTGCCACAACTGGCGGTCTTATCGCTAATAGCGATTTTTTCCAGGCAACCATAGGATGGAATATGGAAAGCGATGGGGATTCAGAATAGGCGACACTCGCGATTCTAATTCCGATATATCCTGCGAGCTTCCTGCGCCAGCCGCGACCGGAACCTGCCCAGTGCCACTCTCCCTAATAAATAAACCATACGGGATTACCCACCGTACTTATTAACTGCCAAGTGCCAACCGACTTGCATAACTAGTATAGACATAGAGCTTGCTATAGAACCGACAATTCGAATAATATTTCAACATGAATAACTAACTCGTATACAAGTTTGTTTAAGTAGGAAGCGCATGAAGGAACGTTCTTCCTCATAGTTCGAAACAATCATCAATCTTTCACACGATCAGAATACTCGCCTCCTAAACCAAACTGACGATATCATCTACCGTCTACAAAAACTTGAGCAAAAAACATTAACTTGATAAAGATCTTGGCAGGGCTCAAGCATAGAACTGGCTATAATATACAAACACTTGTTAGCCGATATGTAATTATTGCTATTAAATTAACTGAAGACTTGAAGAATACCTAAAAATTTATTAGAATATCATAGTCAGCCAATAAACAAAATAATTACCTACATTAATCTTTGTATCGTAGGTATATACGTATAGACATTGTGATTGTGAATGAATACCGGTTGCATGAACAAGATGAGCACAATGAAGAGGCTAAAATAAACAATTAGCTGATGACGGTTATTGTCTATGCACGAGCGCTGAACGACCATAACAAAAACACTCTGCTTCATATCAGTATCGCAAAGCAGCCTGTGTTTATACACTCGCAAATATAAACACGCTTCATCCTTCACGTAACGTCACATTACTCATTGCTAAAAGCTGCTCTACGGTATCGAAATATGAGTTACGAGCCACCTTTGAATAACTTTGAAGGCTACAAAGTTTTTCAATGAGTCCAGTAAACAATGCAAAAACGACTGAAACATAAATGCAAGTCGAATTTCGCAGTTCGCACTCGGACGAAGATAGCGTTTTCCCAACCGAACGGCAACTAGGCACGCTATCAGTAATCAGTTCACATCCTCTCTCACGGCCGCTAACTGCAAGTTAACACCTATTGTTTCCGTCGGTGAGTACTACCTTTCCATTCACCACCTAACGTCCCCATTCACCGGTTCTAGGAACCGCTGCGATTGTTCGCTTCCCAGGACGGCACCTTTGCCTCCTGGAACTTCTAATATATCCCCATATTATCCATGCTTATTAACTGGTGGTTGGTATAGTGAAATTGTGAGAAAACCATGTAGTGTAGAGCATTCATTTTCTCAAACGCGCAGTTAGAAGTTATATGGTAGGTTGCGTATGCGCTTGAGCATGATGGTTATAGTCCAGAACCGCCATGGGAATGAGAATACAGTTCAGATTACACATTGTAATGAAGATGTAGCGAGCAGTGCTTTGTGAAACCAGAAGTAACTATGTAATTGCAAGCTACGATCAAGTGGCTAGAACGAGATAAATCGAGGTAATTTCTACAATAAATAGTACTATCAATTGGAACGCATTGCGCTTAAATAAAAATATATTATGGAAAAATTAAAATGTGCTAAATTATGAATCCGGCGGATGGATGTATTTCATGCAAAATGCACAAAAAATTAGATCGTAAAGAATATAATCAAAACGGATATTCTCATTAGTAGGTATAAGATAAAAAAACAATGACGCGCAATACAAACAAAAATATTCTCAGAACCAGTCCGGCGTAGGTAATGCTGGCGCTTGAAACCTTTTAAATGATAATTAATTGAGATTTAAACCGCATAACAACCCTTTTAGACCGTAATGGAATTCAGTCATTATCTTGAAAATAATTGTGACTTCAAGTGTTTATCGAAAAAGATAAAGCTCAGCAGGAGGTGTTGGCAGAGGTCTCGCAGGAGGTGACATTTTGATTTGACAAGTAATAATAATAATAATAAATATTCCGGGTCATTGCGCTAGATGGCGCTGTGTGCAATGTCCCGGAATATTTATTTATTATTATTTTTATTGCACACAGCGCCATCTAGCCCCACACTAAGCAAATGCTTGTGTCGTGGGTACTAGACAACGGAAGTAATACTTATATACTTTTCTTTTGTAAATACATACTTATTATACATACAAACGACCAGACTCAACACAAGTAATTATAAATTTTAAAATGCATAAATACTTGTGTCACCCGGGAATCGAACCCGCAACCCCTAGATTAGAAGGCAGAGCCACTACCAACTAAGCTAACAGGCCAGTCAAGTAAGTAAGTGGCCTTTAGAGGCGGGTTTCTCTTTAGCAAAAGCTCACGAGTCACGAGATGAAGCTGCCGCCCGATGCCGCACACAGGAAGTCAAGCCAGCGCGGGGGCAGATACACGATATCCCTTTTACGCGGACCAATTAACGGACCCTCGGACCGGATGTGCGTATACACATCCATTAGCACCTCCAACCCTCACTAATCCCTTTATGGGTGTAAAAAAAACTGGATATATGACACGTCTACGCAAAATCGGTCATGTTTATGGTGGGTCACGTTTGACGTAAAGAGTAAGTTGGTAGCTATGAACGTGACTCCTTTGACCCGCTTAGCGACGTCCTTGGTCTCCCCAGTTTGGACCAGCCTCGCTCTATGGGATGCACGTAATGGCACAAGCACCGGACATGAGAGCGATTGTATTCTACACGTGTACTGGCATGGTGTCACGCCGAGATTACTTCTCAATAACATCACCATATACGGAGCTTCTATATCGCCATCGCTGTGGTACAGTGTTATTAATAGTAGGTCGTAACAATGATGTCCATAACACGCTGTCGCAAGCTCTACAATTTAATTCAAATCACTAGTTCATGCGTGGTTTGTTGAAGCTCTAGTTATGTTATTTAGAAACGTGTCAATTAGCTATAAATACACTAAATTATTTACTGTGTCAATAGCATTACATTAGTTCAATTCATAGATTGTGGACAAGCCAAATGTTTTCCAGCGAATGTTTGCGAATAGAGGAATCCACGCGTCAGATTCTGACATTGTATCGCGCTAAAATAGCTCAAGAGCACGTTTCCAAAATTCCAACGAAAGTATTGAAAACAATGACGCAGTCAGCCGCCATAAACAAAACCCGGCTGGGAGCAGAAGCCTGCGCGGTTCAAACAGTTTATGGATTTCGCAGCTCATTATAAAGATTGATCATCAAAGCATCTTCCTCAACTCACAAGCATCTCCCGACTATATTAATTGGCACTTCACTCATATATTTGGTGGGTCGGTGAAGGTATTTCTGTCCTTGGAGCACGTCTGGCTGATAAGTGGTTTATTGCTTTTAAAGATGCGATTAGTCTAATGACTTCCGTCGCGTAAGTGTTCCTTTTCCTTGCTTCAATGACTGGAGATTGTTAAGAACCTCTAGAATGGTACTTTTAAATAATTAACTAACATTACATACTTTAGAAGAGTTTTTCATTCACCGCAGATATTAATAAATATTCCCCGAAACGTTTTTGAAAGGTTTCTCAAGAGAAAGAGTTGTTGCATGCTAACAAACAATAACTTTTTTAGCCGGTATATTGTGATATGGTTTCAAAGGTTTATTTCTGGCGATGTAAAAGAAACCGGAAATGCAGCCCGTGCCGCCAATTACAGAACTAGGGTGAGGCGGACGTATGCTACTTCCGTTTTTGCTTGAGCGCATTCTACCCTCAACAGAGGGTTGGCCCGGAAAGGACAATTATTAATAACCGCTTAAAGTCAACCGACCTTTTGTTCCGATTGTAAGAACTTCCGATTTTTTTGTTTGTTCAACTAGAATTGGCTATTTGTATAGGGTACAATTTAGGACGCGAGAAATTCACACATATTAAAGTGTAGGTACCTAATTGATGTTTAAAGACGTAAGTAAGGCACATATTTATTTGCAACGACTTATTGGTTCTAGTGAAATCTCCTAACAATTATTTGCCCTCTATCTTAGACAAGATGGCTCAGAGTAACAACATCCTCCATCTCGAAGGTCATCTATATTGGTAGTAAAACGATGAAGTTATGAGGTATCGGCAGCTCTCCAGCAGTGTATAGAAACACCTCTGCTGAGGTTGATGACGTTGCGATCGCGAGCGAAGCCCATTACCCGCCGATCGTATAAACTTCAAACATTATTTATTGCTTCCTCTCTGTGTTTTTCACTCGCAACAATAAGCTCTCCAAGAGTAACGCCTTTACGACGTGTCGAGAAGTAATTCGCTTCAACGAGCTCGTAGTACGGAAGACAACAACATCATCACGGTGATACTGTAATAGCCGATACAATAGGAGAGAGAGAGAGAAGAGAACTGTCCGGAACGCGACTCACCAAGCTGGGCTAATTAATGAAGGACGAACATTCGCCAAAGAAATGTCTAATTAAAAAGTCAGAGAGGCATCCGAGTATTCGCGAACAGCGGGACTCCCGCTTCTCTGTAAGAGGGCTCGTGAGAAGCAGTCTCACGGTTTCTTTCTCTGGCAACACAGCATTTGACTAATGGCGTCGCGGGCCGACTCGAACGCTCCGTGAGAAACGCCGACACAATGTACGAACAATGACGCCAGCGCAAAGTTCAATGAAATGTTTGCGAGCAAGAACTCATTTATTGTAAAGAATCCGCCGACAGAATGTCGTCGAGATTCGTTCGTATAAATATTGAAGACACACATCTTAAACTTTGCCATCTTCAAAGGTTTTCTTCAAATTCTGTTTTCGTGGTTCTTGCCCCAACATTGAGACACAATTGTGGGAAATATTTAAGGCACAGGATGTAATAACGTCTAATGGTAGTTTAATACAAGTACAATTAGTTAACTAAGGAAATGAAATGTACCTAAATCGAGCCGATAGAATTTATTAGCGCCCCTCCATGGCGGTTGTCGGAGGGAAACGGAAAATAAATAGACACATATAAAAAGTAATCGAGGATAGCTAATAAGATAAAAACATGCCGACAAAGATTATGTTGCTTAACCGAATTAAAAATTAGCACAATAGCGGAATGAAATCCTTACAGAGTAAGTACGAGTAAATTTAGAAATACATTTATTTGTGTATTACAAAGAGCTTTCGAAATCAAATGGGTTCTGATAAGCCAGGATCGGAGTTTTTTTTTCATCATGAGTCGACTTATTAAGTTAGAAACAAGTACCATAATGATCGTTAGAATGATAAGTTCCTCGATTATGTGAGATTGCATCGCATTCCTGCCGATACACTTCCTCAATTAATTCTGCAGTTAATGCAACGACGCTTGCTAAAAGAAACCTGCCGCATAGAAACTGGGGGATTTCATATTGATTAGTGCATCATGAGCTTTCATTGCCGGAGTCATTCACTTTTTGCATCTATTACTGTTAAGAGGATGGATAAAAACCCAGCTGTTGGAGCTAATACAGTAAGTAATAACATAGTAATGGAATGAGATGGAGTGTACGGAGTGAGGCGTGTCAATTTAATATCCGCTGGTGGGTCCATGATGGATGGCCGCTTTATTAGCTCTGCCGGAGCCGTTCGATCTAGCGGCGGTGCCGGCAAGAAAGTAGAGCTCACTTTTGAACGCGGCTAACTTTCAATGTCTTCGAAAGTTGCCATAATTTTATACGACTTCAGATAATCTGCGCTCTACCTATATATTTATAGCTTATTGCAAGAAATGTCTTTGAGGGCCATGGCTCGTGTTGGACGGACACCGATCGATATCGAGCACCAAACAGTAGGGGCTCATCAATTTGAACACGACGTGATCGTTTGTGAGCTTCGTGCAAAAAGTAGCGAGAATGAGAGCCAGGTAAAGAGGTCGGTTAGCGCCTCCTGCCACGGACTATTGTGTCGCAGGCGCCTCCAATCTGACCATTTTTTTCTCGGCAACAAATAAACAAGAACGACACCCATCTGTTTCTTGGACGTGCAATAATTTTGCCCTGACATGGATATTCATAGGAAACAAGAAATCAAGAACGATCATGAATAAATTAGCGTGGATATAAACATACATAAATGAATGCATAATTTAATATGACCAAGATGGTCAAAGGACTATTCGTGATAGTTGCGGTCAAGGCGTGTATAACTGGAATGAGTCTAGTAAAGAAGCAAATATGTAACTACTCTAGAGGCCTGTTCGTAGGCGTGAGTACCACATATCATTTTACAATGTTATGGGCTGCATATTACCATGTAAAATAGCGCTAGATAGAAGACGGTGTACTCCACCTACCATATTAGATTGACGTGGGCACCACCTACAGTACAACCCACTGTCGTATTTTTCCTTCAACAGCCGCTCGGTTTGGCCTACGTGTCACCTTATCAAGACATTCAGCCTCAATTTAGCAGTTTATGAAAGAAAAATTCGCTTTGCTTACTCACCGTATACGTTGAACGCTGTTTGCCGTTGGCGGCTTTCCCAAAAGCTGGCTGTCTATCGGGCACAGCTTTCCGGAACAAGCTCAGAAATAGGATCCAGCAGACAACAGAAGGGCGATGATCACTGCACGACAAAGAGCGCGAGGGACTCCGAAACACTTGCGACTTCAATATTTGAAACGTCAAAATGAGAATGTGAAACATGCACTCGCGTGCTCGCGCGACGGCCGAGGGCGACTGAGCGCGCGCGACGTGCGGCGCGCGGCTCTCCGCGGCACGCGCCGGTGGGGGCTCATTCACAAGCCGGCGGCGGGGCGGCGCGGGGCTGCCATTCATGCGCCGCTGGCCTCACTGGCCTGACCCGCGCGACCTATCGGAACTTCTACGATACGATCGCACGCCAAATTCCGACTCATGAGTAACCACTTAGCAGGAAACCCGTCTGTTGCAACACGAACCCACAGACTTCCTGGTGATACAACACCGGTTTTAATGTCGAACCTAGAGGTATCGATGTAGCGGCGTGTCACAATCGCTGAAGTACAATAAACCCTTTTGCAACTGCAGCGTAACCGGTCATACGTGCGCAATTACAACACGGCGCTTACATGGCACAATTTTAGTAGGGTACATGAGCGAAAGTCAGGAGAAATTCGGAATCAGCGATTTATAAAAAGTATTGAGGACGACTTTACGATTGGCAATCAAAAATACATGCCTAACGTTGAAACAAATTAATTATTTAAAGAGCGCGAACATAGATTACGTCACGCATAATGCGTGTTCTAGCAGTCAAGTGAGGGATTACACCAAGATATGACATGAGGGTCAGAGGTGTGCCGCAACACAGGGGCTGCAATCCACAGAACAACGATCGGGCCACATCGCCCCCGCGCGCGCCCTCCCATGGACTTCAAAGCTCTGTGCTGCAATCGGATCCCTGTGGAAGGCCGTTATCTGGCCCACGAGCAGTAACGGATGAATGTAACACGATTATAAAGTAACACTTCTCCCGCAAATAACCGAGTGTTTCCCGCTAGACGCGGCTGTCTCCGCAGATCCCGTTGGTTAGATTTACTGCAATAATCGCTTCGCAACGCCAGCAAATTGCAAAGCACCGGTGTGGTGAAAGGCAGCGAGC
The DNA here is from genome assembly GCA_964023185.1 of Macaria liturata. NCBI lineage: Eukaryota > Metazoa > Arthropoda > Insecta > Lepidoptera > Geometridae > Macaria > Macaria liturata. The sequence goes on along the minus strand of OZ026812.1, from coordinate 444,988 downwards.
ACCCGCCGCCGGTTTATGTAACCAAGTAGCGCGTGCCTGCAACCACTTGTTATGATGCGGCTTTTTACTCCGCAGAAGATACGCATTAGTGTTCACAATCAGTCAGATCTCAATGAGTCGTCGACGAAAACTACTCGACGGGTGGCATTGAACTCGATTGCTCAAATAGAAACCCTCGTCATTAATCTCAATACACATGTAATCGGAGCTCGTTAAGATTACAACCAATTTGAGTAAATAGCTATGAAGTCGAAATCAATTTGTGGCCGTATTGCAGAAGCAGGTTAGTGTACAATTAAAAGTTCGTAGGCGGTAATTGCGCTTTCGTGAGGATACTGTAAATGGTCTTAAAAGGCTGAAATGGGGTAATTGCTCCCTCGATCCCGGCGGACGCGCAAAATATACATCGGCAGGCTATTCCCAAGTTGGCTTTCTGGTTGTAATGATTCGGATAGCGGGCTGGGGCCTGTAAATGGAGATGCTATCTCCGCGGGCTCGGCCGCCCTTACTTCCTGTACTCAATGAATGCAATGAGCCGCCGACCAGTACCGGCCGACAGGCAGACGCCGTCGCAAACTGTACATGTTACATTACGAATAAAATACACATAATATCAACTTGTTAAGTACTGAAGACTTGGCAGTGGTATTAGGAAAAGAACAAATGATGGTGTCTGTATGGTAATGTAAGGAACTAGGATCATTGCCAACAAGTCACTTAGTTTGTCTAAAGAATTAAACTTTCATAACACGTTCTGCATATTGTAGGACATGATTTTACACAAAATTGTATAAAATGTATCAATGTTATAAGTACAGTGACTAAGAGTAGGTAAGTAATGCTAGTAAACTCACCAGCATAGCATATCCCGATGTAATCCTTCGACGTGGTGACCCCATCTGGCAGACTCCAGGACACTTTGATCTCGTTTCCTTCAAGCGTCCAACTGATGGTCGCCCTGGTGTCCTCCGCATCCACAAACTCTTCGACATCACTGTTGTCTTGTTTCTCTTTATTTATGGCACTAGCTTCTTTGGTGTCGTTGGCACAACTTGGCTCGTCATTGCTGGAGTCTACGACTGGTTCGGCAGATTCTTCGTCGTCTTTCTCGTCGGTTTGGGCAGAAGCAGCGCAGTCCACCGCATGTTCCTCTGTCATCTCTCTTTGCTCAAGGTTTAGTCACTCATTCTCACTGCCACTGAAATCATACAAGAATTGTTGGTGAGACACAGATTATGGTACTATTATTAAGATATTTACAGAAAAGGGATTTGCTTTATACTCGTAGTGCTATTAGAGTCAGTAAATAACACACAATATTGTTACGACTAATACCTAACCTAGATACAACCACAAATACGTGGCAACGGCATACTTTGCGACGATAAAGTACTACACGGAGATCATCATAGACAAAGCTAGTTCTAGTTGCACCGCAACATCTACAACCCACTCAAAAGCAATACTTAAAATACACAAATTGTACATTAACTAACATGTAGAACACACGGCCACGACAACAGTAGTTAAGTAATCACTGGGCCACCACACTACTATGTTATAAACTATTAACCACACCACTCAAACAACTTTTAATTTAATTTAATTTAAAAAGCAGCACTATTTTGTCTACTTGTGTGAAATAATATAATAAATGAAAAAAGCAGTATGCACTAGGCCAGCAGCCAGCGAGAGAGTTATCTGGCTTGGGCGGGCGGGCGGCGGAGGGCGGCGCGACGCCAGCCTGGCCGGCGCCCGCCCGCGACACGCTCGTTATAAGGCTTCTCTAATCATACTGCCAACTATGCTCGCATCTACCACATACAAGGCTATTTTTGTCTGGCTTAAAATAATATGTAGGTTACTTAGAACAGAAATGATTTATTATTTCGATATTGTTATAATTATAAGTATTGTTTCTTTGCATTTGTTATTGATTTTTGTATTAACAATATCTGAAATTTTATAACTTTGGTTTGAATCTATTTACAGTCACCAAGTATTTAATAGAGAAAACATAAAATTGAAGTAAGATATTATATATAAGTAAAAAGTCAAATTTTGAATGATAGCAGGAAATTTGGTGTGGTTGTCTGGCGTTGTTGCATTACAACCCTTGCTAACCACTTTAGTTCATCCATCAACTAAGTATTTAATTAAATTACCATCAAAAATCTGAGCACTCCTTATGATGTTATACTTTATTCAAAATTGTGAATTTGTAATTGTAACTTTGAAATGAAACACATTTTTGGATTTAGAATAGGTAGTTAGAAATGTAGACTTACAGTTCAATACACTCAAACAAGTTCTCTTTGGTACTTAAATAGATAATATGCTTGTACGAAGGTCTTAATAAACTTTTCAAAAAAAAATATAGACAAACAGTAAACCAAAACATATATGTATACTGATTCAAATTCAGTAGTATTCAATTCAAAATTTGGCTCACATGTTTGGAAGAATAAATAAAAGAAGCATGAATTTGGAAGCATAATAGGTCATAACACTAAATTTTTATGCAATTTTAACATGTCATACAATCACACACAACATAGAAGTGCATAGAACTGATATATAATTATTTTTAAAAATGAGTAAAAGGAGACAACAACTTTCAAACCAAATGAATCAGCCAGACTTAATAATGTGTTTATTTCTTAGTTAATCGTCAGGATCTAGCTTTTAGTTTTTTATACACTAAGTTTTGAATTTTCTGTTACACCATATTATGTTCATCACTACAAAACAGATGGAATATCTTGATGCCTAGATAGTAGATACATCCCCAGAACATTGCCTTTTGAACCAAAAACACAGTATTGCTTGCACAGTGCACACTAACTATTGGATGGCAGTAAAGTTATTAATAACAGTGTAAGCAATACTTCTCACCTGATAATATGCCTCACACAACAACACAAGCAGTGCTGCAGATTTATTATTTAACTATTGGCTGCCCACAGCTTCACTACTTAATGCTGTGTTGGAAAACAAGTAGCATATTTCAGTCTCAGGATTCAACATAATAATTTTCATTTTTATGTTGCTGTGAATTGAATGTAATGTGATTTTCCGATATGGGTCTCAGTAACCCTAAAAAATGAATTTAATTTTATTTTATTTTATTTATAATGCCAATTACCACAATGTGCTGATGTGTGAAAGACGAACAAGAAGACCAACACAATCACACTTTATATGATATAAACACTAGCTATAAAAGATTCTATTTATTTACTTATGTATGACAAAACTTACAAAAATGATTATTTTTTCCATAGTAGGAATTTGAAGTGCTACTCATGTTAATCTTTTGTTAACACAAAAAAAATTGTTTCCACAATGAGAGCATGTCAGTTAACAAAATAAGTAAACTTACAATATCATATCAATATAACACTAAACTTTCATAATTATAACGAGGACTATTGCATGCAGTAGGCTGAATTAAAATCCTAATTCACACTTCTCATCTTCTCTAATAGTAGTTACTGTGTAAATATCAGGACACTGCTAATCTGTGACCAGCCAGGAAGGGCCCTTTACATATTGGAAACTTCTCATCTTATCAAAAAAAAAATGAAGGCATGTATTGTGTAGGTTTAATATTTATACTTACTTCACCAACATACCTATAGACAGACATAAGTATCCCACGCCATGTTTAACCAAATAATATTAATTCTATTACAAAAAACAGTTAGGAAAAATCATAGTGATCAGAGTTTAATTTAACTGTTATTTTAAGAGTTTGATGTTTTCTCATCTGAAAGGTAAATCGGAACTGTAGATTCAGGGTCAAGTTTAATGTTTGTATTAAAGGTAATTACTTATGGCTATTGGCTAATAGAATAAAGGATTTTGTGCAGTTAAAAATATGGAGTAAGCAGAACAAATCAAAGCGAGAATATTACTTGGGTTGGTAGCAATATAGAAATAATTAATTACTACAAGTTATATTTACCTATCTGCTTTTATTGATCAAAGATGTTTAGATCGAAATAAAACTCATTCACAAGTAATTATCCACACGTAACGAAAACCAAGGTTTACCACAAATAATGTACATTCATATTTTGAAAAAATCAGTATTGGTTTTACACATAAAACTGCACTTTACTGAATAATTTTGAGAAGAAATTAATGATTTTTTGGAAGAATTTTTTGGCTTTTTTCCAACCACCAACACCAAACCATTAACCAAACCAATGCAGAAGAAAATCGAGCCGCAACGCAACGCAGAAATCAGGATTATGACATGACAGTGACTTTGATTAAAGAGCAATAGTTGATTGATCAAAATGAAAGCAGTGCCATTACAATATAGAAATTTACCCAAGGGCGGGCAGATTTTTCTTTATATTTATGTGTATTATTTGCACTTACGTAGATCTTATAATTATAGTGAAATCAAATCATGCAAAAAAATATGACTTTTAAGTTATAAAACCGATAAACAATATGGCAAACTAACTTAGTCCGTAAACAAAATATAAAAAAAACCTGTAAAAGAGGCATGTTTGTTTGATTTTTGAAAATTTGAATATTCCGTTCCCTTTTTTAAAAGGGTAATAGTATGTATTCTTTGATTCCGTTTGCTTGAGATTTTGGGCACAAAAATAAACATAGAATTAAGCCAATTCCGTAATATTTTACAATAATGGCTTCCATAGCTCCCTCAGACACAGAATCAAACGTTAGTGGCTTCATACGATGCAGTGATAAAAACTTTAAGGACCTTTATAAATCTATGATACAGGTACGAAACTTCAAATCAACGGGGACGTTCTTCAAACAACTAGCTGTGCAGCTCCAATAAATTATTAGCTGTAAGGTAGTTCCTAGCAATGATCTAATTCATCAAACTACAATTTTTGTTTCAGAACATGCAGTTTATCAGTCAAGATATGTTAGAAGTTGAAAAGAATCTGAAGAACATAGTGTCCCAAGCTGGTCCGTTGGAGAGCCAGCTTTCTGTCCTACTGGAGGCATTGCCCAGGCCTGGCAGCCATTACAATATGGACACTGACTGATTTAACATTTTCCTAATACAGACACTTAAAATATAATATAGGTAGGTATTTTTAATGATTTGTTGTAATGTGTTGTAAAAAGATGTGTTGTTTAAGTAGAAGACATTTGAACACAATATCTTGTATGATGTAAATAAGCAATGGTATTGTTCCTTTTTTAAAAGGGTAATAGTATTCTTTGGTATTGTTTAATTTACATAACTTTATGATAACCATAAACTAAGGAACTAATTAATGTTAAAATTTACCATAAACTGAATTAAATACAATAATGTCTATAAATCCAAATTAGATAAAACCTGTACCTACTTGTGACAAAAGAAACCTCAATGAAATAAAAGATTATTACAATTTGTCAATATCTTGATGTTTAATCTTTGAAGTTTTCCATTATTTATAAACAAATAAATATTTCTATAAATTTATTTTATTTTAACTGAAGATGTCTACAAATATAAATACCAGGCCGAGATCTCCAAGTAGAGTGGAAGCCATGGTCAAGGCTCGGAAACCATCTCCTATGTATGGCCCTAAGGTGCTTTTAGGCAAGTGTATTCATAAAAATGTCTTGCAAGTGTGAAGCTAAAAATAGCCTGTTGTGTTTATGTTTACTTGTTACTTCTTCCCACTCAACCATCGAGGTAGGATTATACACTCAACGGCTAAAATAATTGTGGCTGCAGAGAACATTTTCCTGGATAGATTACTGATATTAAAGTTATACTTAACATTCAAAGACAATTTGGTTTTGAGATAGTGCTTTGATGGAATCTTCACCATGTTTTAGTATGTATCAAACTGTAATAATTCATATACCTATGCAGGAAACTCTTAATTCTTATAGTAAGTACATTATATACCTAATCTGTAAAAATAGGTAACTGGGTGGAAGACAGGATGGAGTGTCCTAAGACCGGCACTCTCTACTTCCCACCCAAAGAAGAGATTGACTATGAGGCCATGAAACCAGAGTCCAGACAACCTTGCTTCAGATTGAACAAATTAAATAGTTTGCAGGTAAGCATGTCTTACTGCAGTCGTTTAACCACGACAGACGTCCTTCTTCAATTTTGAAATCAACTTTAGTTACTTTTATCATAGACTAAGTATACTTAGTCTATGCTTTTATTTACGTTAGTTATAGCATAGACTAATACCTTAGTCTATGGTTACAGGATTTAGCGCTCTAGCACTCGAGGTTTACTTAATTTAATGCTCATCCGTTATTCCATATGCAAAAAACCATGAAAGCATAGTATAGGTATAAATCTAAATATATAAAACTCGAAGGTGACTGACTGATATAGTGATCTATCAACGCACAGCCCAAACTACTGGACGGATTGGGCTGAAATTTGGAATGAAGTTAGATGTTATGACGTAGGCATCCTCAAAGAAAGGATTTTTGAAAATGCCACTTTTAAAGGGGTGAAATAGGGGATGCAAGTTTTACTTCTTAATGCGAGCGAAGCCGCGAGCACCCACTAGTGGTAGTATAAAACAAGTGGCGCCGCCATATTTTCTGCAAATAAATTGAACAAGAACCTACATAGGTACTACAAATGGCGCCGCCATATTTACTACACTTTGGTTTTGATATAGGTAGAGACTGTTTCACGAAATAAGTCCCACGGAAAAAATTGGAACTAACATTTTATAGTAGATGATAATAATCATGCGGTTATGGCGCCTTAACTGAGGGAACTCTTTCGTGAAACGGTCTCTACCACCTATTCCAGGGCAGCGTGTACACGACAATCCGCCACGACAGCCACGACGCGTGCGACAACTATGCCTCGACCACGGACGTAGTCTACAACCACTTGCCCAAGCCGCTGTGTGGGCCCGACATGCGCTACTACAAGCGCTGCAAGCACCAGTGGTACCCGCAGCCGGACCTTATGAGATGCTTCGTACGTTTCATTAAAACTCTTGGGTGACCACGTTAATGATCTATTGGTGGATATAGGCCTCCTTCTCATTACGCCAAATATGTTGGCCTTCATTTTTGTAATACTGAATACATAGGTAAGTAGTTAAATAAAATTGGGCAAAATGTTATGAGAACATACAAACGCTGACCCGATAAATTAATTAAATTCTAACTAGAAAAGTACCTAAAACAAACTTCAATTACATACCTAGGTAGGTACGAAAAATGTTAAAAACAAAATTCAAATTTTTATAAGGAATTTTGACTAGGCATTGTTGCAATGTGAAGTACTTACCTAACAATTGTAAAGCAATAGCAATTATTGTGCAATAAGCGCAACAGACTCGAGCACCGCACGTTGTGTCATCGCTCTTTATCCCTGTGTGGTCCTGCCGACTCCTGACGTATTTATATGTATAAGCACATTTATAGATTACCTACCTCTCCTGCAATGCTTTCATCATTAGTAGGTTCTTACTTATGCAGTATAATTAACGAATAAAAAATGCTGTGACGTAAGTACCTAGGTACCAAAGTAAACGCCCCTACGACTGGCGAAACTTATTTTATAATGCATAAGGTACCCATCCATACTTACCTACTCCTTCGGCGCAGCGATCCGAAGTCGAATCTTGGCCACAAAACAAGAGAATGCTATCTTCGCAGGTCTTGAACCACTTTCTGCCAGCTAGGAACTTGGAGTTATCATCACTTAGGTACTTACTAATGTGGCGCTGCGAGTGGACCCTGGCGTCCGACACGTGGAGACGCCACTCCTCTCGGTTCTTGGCCATCTCCTGCCACTCGGTAGCATGGACTTGTTGCAGTTATCATCACAAATAGCTAATTTTTATAGGGCTCTCAAATCATATCTCCTTTCTTCATATCCACAGGGCAATGCAACCGAGTGGGGCCTCCGCAAGTACAAGCAGCACGAGTGGGCGTGCACGGACGTGTCGGACTACGTCGCGTCCCTGTACGATGACACGTACGTGCCGCCCGCACGCGACCAGTACCTACCCGCGACGCAGAGGAGGGCGAGGAACTCGTGAGTCTATTTATCTTATAAAAATCTTATAGTCATTTATTCATATCAGATATTTGATACACGTGATCATCATCATCCACAGCCCTTGGGATCCCACTGCTGGGTATAGCCCTCCCTCTGTATGTGCCATCTGCGTCGATCTTGTGCAGACCTCATGCAGGTTGGACCCTCGACTTTAACGATAATAGGTACACGTCACAGAAAAACAAATAAATTGAAACAATTAAAATTAATAGTAGGTACATTCAATTATTCTTATATCCCAGCTCTAGTGTTGACAGTTTTCTAACCGCTCGCCGGGTCTCTACTATAAGGACTGCCGAACTTATGATAAATAGCCGGGACATATAACTTAACGTGTCACCTGACCCACAGAAGCGTCCAAATAGAATGTCAATTTGCTGTCTCAATACCAAGTTTCAATTAAATTGTTCACGTTATTATTTAACATTTATTTAACATCAGGCCAGCTGGAGTCAAACGTTAACCTATCCCAGGTAAAAAAGAAAAACGTAGAGCTGAGAAATATCTGTGAACTAGACCCGTAATTTTATATGTTATGTAATATGATATATATCATAGTACCTAACTGGGTAATAAGTAAATTAATGAAACAAAAAAATATTTTACATTTTTTTCTTATTTGCAGGAGCTTCACAAAAACATTTCGATTTAAGATGACGAAACCAAAAAAACAATGATAACATCAAGAATCATTTTTCTATTCACTCTTTGCAAAAAATTACTAGTCTTTACAATATCACATTTTGTTCAAGATTAGGACAGTGACGTCCGTATAAAAATTGTAACAATACAATAATTCTTAATGCTTTCATATACAGCCATATCTGGCACCAACGAGAGATCAGCGATACACTTACACACTACGCCTAGTCTCAATCATACAACTAACAAACGCTTACCGCTAACGAGTGCTCAACTTAACCAAACTCTTACAACGTAATGGCAGTTCATGGAACTTCAAAAAATGTATCAAGAATAAAGAATATTTTAAAAAAAGAAGAAAAATGTAGGTACGCACTTATGACCAGTCAATACGTAAAGAAAAAGAAGCAAAAACAAGCATCATCATCATCAGTGGTGCGCGAAGGAGTTGACCTGCGGCAGGCGGATGAGGCCCGAAGCGCCCGGGATTTTGAACGGATCGTGCTGCGCGTAGGAGCGGAGCGGCGCCGGGCGCGCCAGCGGGAGCTGCACGTGCCCGTTGTACTGCAGGGCAGGGTACACCGGCGAGCTCATGCGGCTGAACGCGCCCGCCGCCTGGAACCCGCTCGAGCTGAACCGGTCGCACAGCACGGGCGGTGCCTCCCCGCACACGGACTCCTCCCGCGACGGCGGCTGCGAGAACACGTTCCGCGCCGCCATGCTCGACGTCTGCGACTCGAAGCCCGAGCTCTGGCTGGACGAGCGGCTCCCGTCCATGCTCAGCATGTTCTGCCGGTCGCTGTCGGCGCCCCAGTACCCGCCCGCCACCCACAGCGTGCCGTGCCCCAGCTTGCTGGGTGAGATGAGAGGCCGCGCGCCGCTCCCCACCGTCGGAGGCACACACATCGGTGACGCTGTAAACTTGCGGAGCGAAAACATCGAGTTGGTCTTGTTCTTCGATTTAGTCGGCCCGCCCAGCGACAGGGAACTGATGCTCTCGTCCAAATCTGAGTCTGAATCGTCCTTGGACAGTTTCTGATATTTACTGAAGGAGGGCTTCGCGAATACCGGCTCGGGCGCCAGCTGCGGACTCTTGCACAAGGCGGTGTTCACACAGAACGTCGAGTTGAGCTTCGGCTTGGACCATATACTGTCGCTTCTAGGCGTGAACGTTCTTCCATTCATTAAACTCGCGTTGAAAGGCCCTATTGTTTCATTTGACGACTCTGACAAGTTGTGCAGACCAAACTTGCTCAGTGACACATCATCATCAGAGTCCACAACCATGGCATCATCCTGCTCCATCAGAGCGCTGCTCGACAAGTTGGTGAGCTTCCTGATAGGTTTAGGTGAAGTTTGTCTCTTAGGTGTGGGCTTGGAAGGTTCCTTCATACTTTTATATACCAACAGAAGCAAAAATAGGCTCGTCATCTGAAACAATATTATATGTATTAGAGTACCATTTTGAAGTTACTGAATATAATAAGAAATACAGCTCAGCAAGTTTTTATAAGATTCTAGATTCACCACCACTGGTGTTTCTTAGCTTTAAAATAATGACAACTTTTTTTTTTTACTTGAACGTGTTTGCACTTGGCCATAGTTTGCCTGATAGCAAGTAAAGGCTATGGCCTAAGATGGAGTGTTTTTTTTTTTTTTTTTTTTTTATGATAGGCTAATGCTTGACTGCAACTCGCCTGATGGTAAGCAACATTGTAATCTATGCTCCAGTTTTCTTTTGATATGTGACATAACTTAGATAAAAAAAATGTAAATGTATTAGAATTACAAACCTTAATTACAGAAGTAAGTAGAGGATTCCGAGTTTCAAATACGGCAGCTATACTTAGAACAAATACTATCCACAAAAGGTCAATAGCTATAGTATATCTTAAAGTGTTTGCATTCCTTATACTAGCTATAATCTGAAGCGAGGCCGCAAAGCCTACTAGAACTTCCTGAGTCATCGTGTTAACAGAGTCAAATGTCTCCAGTCTAAAATTAAAACTTTTTGGCAACAAGTCAATATATTGTATGCTAAATATTTCATTTGCATACGTTTCTACGGATGGGAATGTTGTAAATAACTTCATCATTAAAATCGATACCAGTCTCTCAAGTAAACCTTTGACTATTTCTAGGATATTAGTGACTGATTTGGGTATATTCTTTTGTGTTGTCAGTCCGGTATACAATTCATAAGAAACTATGAGGAACAGAAATGCTGCAATTATCTTTGATATGGTGTTAATGAAGTTTCTGATAGCTTTTGTTTGATTTTCCTTGTGTTGTTGTTTTTTCTCAGGGGAGCGAGTTTCAAGCAGCTTTGTACTGAGAAGAGTTTCTTTCTCTTTGTGTAATTTTACTTGTAGCACTCTCCTGCAAGGGCTGCATAGCTTGTAGGCTTTTTCTAGTTGCACCCTGAAAATGAAGATACATATTAGTAAACATAATTAGCTTATGTTAGTGAGGAGTAGGAGACAAACTAAGTGTTTATATGTGTCTGTATTGGTTTTGAAATAATACATAATTTTTTTTGCCGTATAGTAAATGTTATATTTAGTATTTTCTGATAAAGACAGAGTTTTAAAATATTATGAAGTATTTTTCCTTCTTTATACCCAAATGGTAGGACATACTTTATAAGTTGTTTATGTCATTTTTTTAACAGACTTCAAGGAAAATGAAGGTTATCTAGTCTCTTGAAAGTTTTTTTTGTGTGTTATTGACATAGATTAGAAATTAAAAAACACAATGTTATTCTTATAATTAATGTGGGCTGCCCACTATTGGACCCCACTAGTCAATTAGTAGATATTTGACCAGTTTTGCTCACTAAATAAAGTAAACAATACTTATCAATGTAGATAACATGTTTTACAGATTCATTTATCTACCTGATAAAGTAGTAATGTAAATTAGAAATTAATCTAGGCTTGGTTTGAAATGTATTAAACATTGCCAGTTATTTTAGAAAGTCACTACAAATTTTACAGGAACTAGCATAATTCATAACATAAATGATGATTTGTAACATAAATGGGCCCCAATTTTACAACAATTCCATAGATACAATTTGTGTATGACCTTAATATCTAAAGGTAGCTTTTATTGCCAAATAGGCTAGCCAAATTAAATGTAGACTGACCTGTATGCTTCTATTTCTTCATCATAGTTCCTTTCATTCATAGGAACAAAGTTGGACAACTGAGTAACTTTCAGCTGTTGATTAATATTACACATCTTGCAGAGACCATTCTGTGGACTTTTTTGGAATAGCTTTGGTGTCATTGATATTGGATCATTGTTTGGAACAAGTGTCTTATTGTAGTCACCATCCTTAAAACAGGGAAAAGATGAAATTATATCATTCACAGTAAAACATAACTTTTTTAATGCTGAAACATTGCCAATTTATACTGGCGCCAAGCAGATATGAGGTAAAGATATTTTTAACATAAATCTTGAGGTTTGCTTAAGTATCAATTAAGATTCAGGCAAATTGTATATTGAAACTAATTAATACTCTTGTACTAAGCCTGTTGGAACGCGTTTATACTGATATTGAATTTAATACGGCTTCAAGGATAAAGATGTTTTTAATGTGTACATCTATGCAGGTACTGGATTGAGACATAGAAGGTAATTATTACCTTTGTGAATCCATTATACTGTTCACATTTAGGGCAAGTCCAGCTATTGTGTTCTGGATATTTTACCCAACTGTTGCTATTGCAGAACCAACAGTTTACACGCCACGGTAACGCCGATCTGTGAAAGAGGTATTTTTAGCTTTAAAATTAGATACTTCGGGACTCGGGCGGGAAATCAGGATCAAACATAACCTAACTCACCGTAATCTATTTAGTATTTTGAGGAGTAGAATTGTACACAAAACTGATGATATTATTACTAATGCTACTTCCATTTTAAAGTTTATCTTAAATTTAGTCAAATTCATTGTTGTTCACTACAAATATTTTATTTTTTATGCATAACCTACAAATCTCCCATGTCACCCATTTTGAAATATTTCAAAGAAACTGTCAATTGTCACAAACCATTTGAAACCATAGACAATAATTTTGTTTTTGTTCGATAGCCTCATTTACACCATAAAATAATAGCAGTTTTTGTTTTGTTTGTAGCACTGCTTATTTCATTGATATTTTTATCTGTGACTTGTTCATTCAATGAAATTATAAATTATAATCTGTTTCACAAAAAAAATATTATACATGCATGGTGTCTTTTTGTTTACAATTTGCAAACAACAAAAATATACTTTATGAATTAAAATAAACTGAAACCAGAAATATTTTTTTTGTCGCACATCGGAGAATAACAATATCCAGCAATGTCACCGGATTCTCTTTTGTATTTATGTAATTTCGATGAAAAATCGATCGATACAAGTAAGGTTATAATTATCAGCTTTATCTTAGGATTTCTTATACTTTTTATGCTCGAATCGTAATTTACGCTATAATATTATGTCTTTCGAGTAAATTTATTTACTAAATTGAACAATCCATTTGTTTCTTACAGAGAATGAAGTCATTACAAGGTTGTGGGCTAGCTCTTGGTCTGTTGAAGACACTGAATTGTTAAAAACCCTTATCTCTAGTGGTCTAGAAACAGAAGCTCTAGTAACCGAATTAAAGAACCTAAAAAACAATGGAGTTACTGATGAATCAGTCCTATCACTTGCAATCAGCACATTCCTCACATTCTGTGACCATAATTGGAATACACACCCTGAGAAGTTAGAGTTGCAAGAATATTTAGGTGTGGAATGGCCTAAAGACATTGATGTCACCACCAAACTGCAGAAAGATTCAGAGCCTATCTATGTGAACATTTTATATCCAGAACTTTTGTACTTGTCTAGTCAATTATTTGGTGCTTTGTGTGTGATTGAACAGAACTTGGTAAGAATTGAATGTATATCTCTTTTTGGCTTATCACAGATATGTATATAAAAATAATACATTTTTATATTAATATATATTTAACTTCCTCGAACTTGATACAATACCTATATAACAGCTATGTTATGTAGATTAAGTTATCTCTAATATTGTATTGACTCCAATATTACAAAACTCTTCAACATCCTTACAGTTGAACCTGTGGTGGCATTTCCGAAGTAAAGTGATGCATCAGAGAGCTCTTGAAGACACCAGTGCTTCTCTTTACTCTGAGCTAGAACTTCTCATGGCAAAACTGTCAAATGAACTGGCAGGTCTGAAAGACCAGCCGAGGCTGCAAATCCTGCTGTGTACAGAGATCTCGCAGGCTTACCTGGTGTATGGACGAGTCCAGGGGACTGAGGAATACCTGACCAGGGCCAGGGAAATTGCTGGACTTAAGTTGGAGCTGACTGGTAAGCATTGTCAATCCCAACCCACTAATATTATGAAGGTGAGATATTTGTGTGGTTATGTTTGTTACTTCATCACATCCAAACAGCTGAACCAATTTTGATGAAATTAGGTATGGTGATAGAATGGACCCTGGAACACATAGGGTTTTTAATCCCTGATTAACACAGGCAAAAGCGCAGGCAGAGCTAGTAATGGATATGTCTCAAATAGATGTGATCCAAAATTTAATGTCATATGAGTCATTAAGCCAAATTTAGTGCCAAAGTACCAAAAATGTGTCTGTGAAGTATGATATCTACCATCAACATCATTCAAAATGATTATGCACAAAACATCTTGTCATGTCATATTTCATGATAAGCAAAAAAGGTGATAAGTATATCAAGTCACACAGAATGACTATGATGATTTGGTTGAATAAATCAAGGTAAGTTAAGACCAAAAAAATTATGATCTTCATGACTGCATTTAATCCACTATGCTAGCAACTTGTAATGATGTATTTTATTTATTTTATTTTATTTATTTTGGCTTAACATTGGTAATAACATTGATACATTTATCTTACACTAGTATTTTTGTATATATATACAAAATGTATTACCTATTGAAGTTAAGCACAGCATGCACAATTTTATTATTACTACAATAAGTAAAGATAGTGAAAATATATTTACAAACTAATCCTAGTTGTAAACAATAGCAATGGTGTTTAGGAACTTAACAAGTTATGGATTTGAAATTTATGCAACATTAAAATATATTTAGTGTGATACCAAGGGTACTTACTAGGTACATCAAGAAGCTTAATATGGAAATTTGGCCACAGTACAGCATCTAGCAAATATACAAGGAATAATCTGTTTTTATGAACAAAATAGTTTAGTTTTAACTGTGGGGCACCGTCGAGTACCGCCAAGCAGCTAGCTGGGGTGACGAGGATGCCCACACCCAGGTTCTGAGACTGGTTATACATTTGAGCCTCGAAGTGGGATTCCACTGCAGGGCTGGGCCTCACCGGCTCTCAACGCAGAAGTCACATGCATTTTGAATTTGGATACAGAGTCACAAAATATATCTACATATATTTATCAAAATATATGTAGATAAAAATGATACCCATATTCATGTCTGGTCATTTCACATATGTTAATCTATCCTGATTCCAGGTGTTCTGGGCAAGCGCACCAAACACCAGCAGACTGTGCTCCCACAGTTAGCCCTTTCCAGTGAGCTGGAGGCCAGCATGGAGCGCCCCTCCGCCGAGGACAGCCACGGGGCTTCGGAGCTGCCCCCGGATATAGAACTTAATGATGATGTCAGGCTGAATAAGATTCAGTACAATGACAAGATCAGCCAAGCAGCGCTGCCCAGCTTGGAACAGATACTGTGCCTTCTTACTGTGTAAGTATTTTTTATGTTTTTCTATTAATATAGAAAAACAGGTAAACTAATAAGAAAAAAAATAGGAAATAGGTGACTGATATAATATCAGTCGCCTATTCCTTAGTAAAGTTATTTAAATATTCCTACTATAGTGTGTATAGGTTAAGTAATTTTGGCTCTCATTGGGAAACTCTAGAGTATGAAGTGTATAGATAAAGTATTTTCATAAATAAATATATTCTTGAATAATATTTTATTAGTTTTATATAGATCTCACTTTGTTATTACAGTTAAGCAAATATTCTATCTCATTCATCATCGACCCGTTATCACTCACTGCTACCATGTTTTATACAAATCTATCGTGCTCTCTTTCAGTCAATATCTCCAAAAATCCCAAGCCAGAGACGAACTCATGAATGAAGAGATCCAGCCATACATTGAAGCCATCCTGACCCAGAAGACGGGTGCTTGGTCCACGCGCGTGGCAGCGCTGCTCATCCGGTGCAAGATAGAGTCCACACACAAGAGGACAGTGGAGCGTGCCATGCTGCAGTGTGAAACTATTGTCAATGATAAAAGAAACACCTCACCCACTACTAGGTATTATGAGCACATTTAAATATATTTGGTAACCCTCTTTATTTAACAGGTTTTGGCATTTGAGTACTTAATTAACGTTTTTCTCATTTGTTATGGTTTTCTCTGCATTTGGGTTTTATATAATGCCAGTTCAATTGAGGTAACCTGTAATTAAATAATGAAATCTACTATCTTAAACTCGCTACAATCTTTTGCTTTTCATTATTACTGATAGTTTATCCATCGACAAAGACCTCTGACTAATAACCTATTACATACTTATATGGTGGTAAAAAGTCGAAACTCGGCTCGTAATTACCAGTTTTTCAATAAATCTTGTCCATAATTAAAAAAAAGAAAAATTCTAGTCGAAACTCAGCTTACATAGTCCATAATTTAAAAAAATAAAGAGAAATTATGTTTTGATACTAATATAATGTGGCTGTTTTTTTTTTCTTTTCCTATATGATCGCATATAATGTGGCTGATTGTTGTTGATCGCAGGCTGTCCTACCTGTGGGCGGCGGGGCTGCAGCCCGCGTGGTCGTGGCGCCAGCAGCTGGCGGACCTGTGCGTGTCGCTGGGGCTGGTGAAGGCGGCGCTGGACCACTACCTGCGCCTCGAGCTGTGGGAGGACGTCATCGTGTGCTACACCATCCTGCAGCTCAGACACAAGGTACCTACTGTAAATATGTGTTATTAACTGATAGATAAACTGTTAAAGGCTTTTAAAGCTAGATAATTTCTAA
Source organism: Macaria liturata (assembly GCA_964023185.1). Classification (NCBI taxonomy): domain Eukaryota; kingdom Metazoa; phylum Arthropoda; class Insecta; order Lepidoptera; family Geometridae; genus Macaria; species Macaria liturata. The sequence goes on along the minus strand of OZ026812.1, from coordinate 428,201 downwards.
GTAATGCTAGCTTATTTAATGTATGATCAAACCGTGGGTTTCTAGAAGTACACTCATTAAAATTCTGCATAAGTTTGGTTTCCAGCATAAATATATAGATATGATTATCTACATATCTATTGATGAGCACAATATAATCATGACATAAGTATACTATTGCATATTACATTTATCTATGATACTTGGTTGCAGGCTGCCGAAATCATTCAGAAGCAAATAAATATCAACCCGACTGTAAAACTATACTGTCTGCTCGGAGATGCTACAGGTAACATGACTTGATTAGTTCATTATGTAGGTATGTATGTCACGTCTAAAATAATAATAACAAACAAAACAAATAAATATTCCGGGACATTGCACACAGCACCATCTAGCCCCACACTAAGCAAACGCTTGTGTCGTGGGTACTAGATAACGGATATACTTATATACTTTTGTAAATACATACATATTATACATAGAAACGACCAGACTCAACACAAGTTATAACATATTTTAAAATTCATAATTACTTGTATCGTGTGGGAATCAAATTCGCAACAAAAATTTGAAGAAAAACTAGCAGACTTACCTACATGAAATACGGCAAAATAGTAATAGGCCTTAATTTAACTTAATTATCAACTTCTCCTTTGGCCAGACGACGTGAAATGCTACGAGAAAGCGTGGGAGTTCTCCAAGTACAAGAGCAGCCGCGCGCAGAGACACTGGGGGAACTACCTCTTCGAGAGGAAGAAGTATGAGGAGTGTATACCGCATTTTGAGAAGTCGGTCGAGATCAACTCTATACAAGAGGGCGTTTGGGTGAGACTTGGGTAAGTTAACTGTCATGACATGTTTGTCTACACTCTACTATTTTTTCTATATCATCGTGATATGATACTTGTGTCAATTTATACAGATTGTTTTGAAACTATTTTAAAAATCGTAATTGCAATCGTTGTGATAGCGTAACAGTACATTGTGTTAGCGTAAAAATTTAAAATAGCACTAATCATGCTTTTTTTTACATTTTACGCAAACACACTGTCATAATAGATAATAGTTTATTCATTCCATCATCCATTCATCATTCATTCGTTATAATTCCTTTGAAAATACAATAGAAACAGAGGCATCTCTTTCACGCTAATACCATCTTTTTATCGGAATCTTAGCGGAACGTGTACTCTGGTTGTTTCATGTAAATCATTAGCTAATATTGAATATCCTTCCCCAGCTACGCAGCGCTGGTGAGCCAGCAGTGGGAGACAGCCGCCGCGGCGTACCGGCGCTACACGTACCTGCAGCCCGCCTCCTTCGAGGCGTGGAACAACCTCGCCAAGGTGTACCTCAACCAGGGGCAGAAGGAGCGCGCGCACGCCGCGCTCATGGAGGCGCTGCGGTACAACTATGACAACTGGAAGGTGATACATAACATATACATACTTTGTCAGAGGGCGATGAACTTTTTGTATGGACCAGCTGTTTTTTTTTCGCGAATACCCATTTACGCGGCGTTATTTATTGTGTTAACCCCAATGTTAATATGTTTCCAGCTGTGGGAGAACGTGATAATGGTGAGCATAGACACTGGCCACCTGGAGGACGTGGTGCGCGGCGTGCACCGCCTGCTGGAGCTCGTGCACAAGTACGAGGACGGGGAGGTGCTGGCGCTGCTGGTGCGCGCCGTGCTGGCTGACGTGCCGCTGCCGGCTGGAGGGACTGCAGCCAGGTCAGTACGAGGATGGGGAGGTGCTGGCGCTGCTGGTGCGCGCTGTGCTGGCTGACGTGCCGCTGCCGGCCGGAGGGACTGCAGCCAGGTCAGTACGAGGACGGGGAGGTGCTGGCGCTGCTGGTGCGCGCTGTGCTGGCTGACGTGCCGCTGCCGGCCGGAGGGACTGCAGCCAGGTCAGTACGAGGACGGGGAGGTGCTGGCGCTGCTGGTGCGCGCTGTGCTGGCTGACGTGCCGCTGCCGGCCGGAGGGACTGCAGCCAGGTCGTAGTCTTTTAAAATGGGAATAGATGGCGCTGTGTGACAATGTTCCGAATTTTTTATTGTATGTCCCCAGAATGATAGAATGGTCTCGGAATAGTCAGTCTTGTCTTGTAATTTTACATATTGAAAATTGAAATAGATTCTGATCTAAACTGATCTTTAATATTAGACTGAGACATAAGCTAGGAAATCCTTTTCTGTCAGACAAATGCTAGACACGAACTATTGATGATGCTATTTGTTTGTCCCTGTTTTTTCCGGCAAAAGTATGAGATTTCAATTTACGTGCCTTCATCTCATTCTCCTTTCAGAGCCTTGCTTTTATCGATGGGTCTACTGCCACAATTCTCAGTCTTCTGTTATATCCTTGACCTTTTATGAGTGCCTAGTCTCTTGTTACTTAAATGGTGTATATTGACACAAGACAAACAGAAGACAATTGTCTTCGAAACTTACATATAATTTAATCTCTTATACTTCCGTCTCCAGGTTACGCAAGCAAGTGCTGGAGCTGCTGGGGCGGGTAACCTCCGTGCACCAGAACCGAGCTGACATCTGGCAGCTGTACTCCGACCTCAGCCCCACGGAGCTGCTCGCGGCGCAGCGCCTGCTCAAGGCCTACCGTGCGCACACGCAGGTCAGTTCATGGTACCAGTCAACTCGTGAGTTAAGAACCCTGACTTGGTAAAATGATTAAAAAAACAACAACCAAAGGAATTGAGAACCTCCTTTTTAAAGTTGGTTAAAAATTAAAGACTGTATTCACTTCTGACATGGCAAGAGAATCCTAAGATGCAGTAGCTTGACAGTATTTTCATACAAACTGTTATATTTATACTTATAAACCTGTATCCTGTTGGTACCCCACAATAGCGGATCGGGTAAGCACGCTCCATCTTAGGCCATAGCTTTTGCTTGCTATCAGGCAAACTATGGCCAAGTGCATACCAGTTCAAGTTAAAAAAAAAATGGCGTCCCTATATTATCACCATGCCAATAATTAGTATAATACATTGTTCCTAGCATACAAGAAGACAATAAATAAACAAACAACCTTCGCTCTTACATGTGATATACATATTTCCATTACTTTCAGAATGGCAACTGGCCCAACAACCCTGAGTCGTGCAAGCGCGTAGTGGAGCTCGCGACATCTCTGCTCGAGCTCAGCCTCAAGGCTCGGCAGGGCTGCGAGGATAAGGATATACTGCAGGTACTTACTGGTAGATATTAGGACGAGATATGAAAGTTGGATGCTTGATATTATTTGCCTTGATAAAGTTTAAGTTGAAACTAGTAAAGTATGGCCCTTTGGCTGTACATTTTATCATAGAAAAAGTTTAAAGTTTTTTTCTATAAAGTTGTATGTATGATGAATTGAGCCTGTTGGCATTATAAGTAAAAAGACTGCTACTTAGCCGCACACTACGCTAGTGTTGTGCACTAGATCACATGCTTACTTTACATAATATGTAGAAACAACCAACATACAATTCATTTGTTTAACATGAGTATTGAGTATGCTTTTGCCTTTTCATTATAATTCAAAGTTTTGAAACTCTCTGCTTGACTCCCTGTTCCCCACGTACTATAATCCAGCGACCTTCAAATCGAGAGTGAATCTGTTCTTATCGAGTAAGCACGCTCCGTACTAGGCTATAGCTTTTGCTTACTATCAAGCAAACTAGTGTCAAGTACAAACACGTTTTATTAAAAAAAAAAAAAAAAAGAATGAAATGCATAGAAAAAATTGAACCTATTTTTAAAAACTTTACAGGCAAACTCTCAGCTATCCTCCGCCCGCCTGACCGGGCAGGCAGTGCTCCGCGCCGCTGAGAAGCAAGACTGGCCTGAAGTGAAGGAACTGTTGCCGCCGCTAGAACAGCTGTTCACAGATATCACGCAATATATGAAAACGATCATGTAACTTGGCTTTTTATTTACCTCTTCTAATACTAGACTAACTAATAGGTACATGGCTATAGGGAACAGCTGGCACATGAGATGCCTATACCCAGCAGTAGGATGAGAAAGTAGACTAACTAATAGGTACATGGCTATAGGGAACAGCTGGCACATGAGATGCCTATACCCAGCAGTAGGATGAGAAAGACTATGATTCAATAGTACTTCAATACTGATAGGGGCCCGAAAAGGCTTATGCACAATATGATAAATAACTATACGTTTCGTATAGCCCATATTGAGTTGTTAATGTAGGTACTATTACAAAAAATAGTTTGCAAACCTTTTTTATTTTCTTGAAGCAGAAGAATAAATTAAAAAATAATGCCCATGCATTCTCTAGGTAACTTTGACGATCAATCCTGGCTCGAAGCTAGGTAAGTAGAGTGCTGTTGCACGCATCACACGCATGGCAGTGTTCTGCTCGCCAGCCAAGCATGTGTTTTTTTTTTTTTTTTAATTTGTTCCGTCTATATTTGCTCCGACAATGAATGTCAGAGACATGTTAGACTAAACCATGGAAATAATAAGAGAGGGATGAAATAAAAAATCCTTGGATTACGCCTTGGACTAAACATATTGCTTACGCAGTTTGCTTTGTTTATTCATCTGATCGGTAAATAATTTCACCTTTTTTATTGTTCGTTTTAATAATGTAAATAATAAATAAATAGCATTACAGGTTTCCACAACTTACATACATACATACATTCCGATACTAAAACAATCACAAACAAAGAACCTCTTTCCAGCCAAATGGCGAACCATCATAAACGAAGGAGCACTCAGTGCACCCCCGGCTAATATCGGGTTCACCACTTGCCCCAACAAGTGAGTGTTTAGGTATATATGTATATCATTATACATATAACACAAACCTACATACAATATTTACACATTTTACAAGACACATTGGTTTTCTTTTTTTGGATTCCTTTTTTTGTATTGCTTTTTTTTTTTTCTTATGCATGTATGAGTATGGAGTATGGAACATACCCCACTCTTTAGGGTTCCGTACCCAGAAGGTAAAACAGGATCCTATTACTAAGCCTTCGCTGTCTGTGAATGGCTATTTTTTTAAAATAAATTACCAGAAAACCTAAAAAGTATTGTAAACTCAGAACATTTTGCCCATGACTTCAAAATATATTTGACTAAGAAATGGTACTATGCAAGGATTTTTTATTTCATCCCTCTCTTATGGTACTATGTATCTGTATCTCATAAACCGTGATGCTAGAAAGCTTGATTTTTTTCTGATATCTATGGGGCTTTGAATAAGTCAAAGCTATGGGGCCTTGGAGCATACCATATCCATTCCACTTGTTTTCTAGAATCCCCGTGCAGGACGATGCTACGCGTTTTTGCCACATTTTTTTTTTAAATTATCTTATTCATTCAAATGTCATTGTCAATTTGATCTCTAATGTTGTGAATGGGAATGGGGAGTTTTTTCATGGTTTCTTCGTATAAAAATATAAAATTCTGTGTTTATACTTATAATTAGAAATGTCTTGTAAATAGTAATAATCAAAACAATGGCTACAGCTAACGGTGACGAGATTCTGGAAGGTTTCCTTTGTCCAATTTGCAAGGCGGACCTAAAATCCGCCTCCCAATTAACGAGCCACTTTGAAAGTCTGCACCAGGAAGAGCAAGACGTTCTCAAGTCCCTGAAGGATATATTTGGTAAAGCGAAGAAGATCATACTAAATAATAACGACACAGACTTGCTTGAGACTTTTGATAAGGCGCTGAAGTTCAATTATCAGGAGCAGAGTTATGACAATGAAGAGCAGACAGTAGGTCTATCTCGGTGCTCCAGTGATTATTTCAGAAACGTTCGTGCAGCGCGCCTTGAGCGGTATGCCACGGAGACCAACAAGCTGCTCATAAGACTGGACAAACTTGTATGCAATATGCCTACTGATCCCAATCAGAGGAAACAACACGAGCAGGAAGTTAGTATCTTTCTTTATTTAAACTGTTTAAACCATATAGTGTCAGTCATGTATGATGGCTCACACTTATCCCCATATAGTTGACACTTTGTGTCTGATGTAAGAATTTAAAAATGCAGTTTCTAAAGAGCCAAATAATATTAGTCAGCTAGGAATAGGTAGGTATTAGCTTATCTTAATCCTGATTACATTAATGAACTCATTCTCATATATTATTGAGTGATTTATAAAGGCCTAGGTAAGTAATCATTTAATTACATATTATCTACTTAAAGCCTTTATCAACACCACATCAACACTGGACTATTGAACCTTGCACTGTTTAGTCTCTATTTTCATTTACTCATTTACTTACATATTTATATTTACAGGTAGTGCCATGGCTGGATGGGTCCTCAGTGAAGCTGTGTCCGAGCTGTGCAAAGGGGTTCAACCTGACTCGCCGGAAACATCACTGCCGCCTCTGTGGCTCCATACTCTGCCATGACTGCTCTGTGTTCCTTGATCTCAATATTGCAAGTAAGTATTAATTTCTCTTCAATTGGAATGTACCCTTATAAAAAATTTAATGAAGCTTTGTTTACAACAGTATTATTTAGATTGTAAAATGCATGATGGTAATAAGTAGATAAAATAACTAATTTCAATGTACTGACCAAAGTTTCCCAATCAGTTCAATATATTTAAGATTGCCTTCCAAAAATTAAGCATTAAACTGATTATTATAATAAGTGTACCATACAGAGTTGTTTTGTTCATAGTTACTATACCTTTTTACTAACTAGACTACTCAATCTAAGAATAAATTAACACTTATCCATATACAAATAATTACTAGTGGTAAGTTTGTAATATTTTAATAAATAAATAAATATTCCGGGACATTGCACACAGCGCCATCTAGCCCCACACTAAGCAAACACTTGTGTTGTGGGTACTAGATAACGGATATAATACTTATATACTTTTCTTTTGTAAGACATACTTATTATACATACAAACGACCAGACTCAACACAAGTAATTTATAAATTTTATAATGCATAAATACTTGTGTCATGCGGGAATCGAACCCACAACCCTTAGATTAGAAGGCAGAACCACTACCAACTAAGCTAACAGGCCAATCTCAATATATAATAATATCTTATACTTCTAAATTCCAGGATCCATAGTAGACCCGTCAGCCCCGCAGCACAGCTCGGCAGACCCTGGCACTGAGAAGGAGGGTCTGCGTCTGTGTGAGCACTGCTACACCCTGGTGGAGCTGAGGAAGCAGGTGCAGGACAGCAGGAATGCCAAGACTGTGATGATGAGTGACTACGAGAGCATGAGGAAGCTTATGGATGAGGCGATGCCGGCTGTTGTTATGTATGAAAAGGTGAATTGTATTTGTGCTACTGTATATTGTTTTTGGTGTGCATTAAAGACATATCTTATCTTATACCTTTATTTTCGGAAGCGAATGAGCTCAATTTCGTTAATACGCTCGGAGCTGTGGAGTGGGATAGTGTAGTAGTAAATAGTAACGCGTGTTGTGATTCCCTTACAAAGAGTATCATTAACTTTCTTTCGAATGCTTTTCAGTCGTGCTTTCCCGTGAAAAATAAACTCGTTCGTAAAAAGCACTGGGTAGACGCGGACGTCCACAATTTCAAATATCTATTAAACAACGCGTTACGGCTGAAAAAAGTATTTCCTGCGGATGATGCGCTTCGTAAAAAGTGTGATGAATTAACGATCGCGTACCATGCCATGCTAAAAGAAAAGAGAGTGAGTCACTACTCAAACATTATCCGGGATAACCCGCGGCGGATGTGGAGCATCATCAATACGGAGCTGGGCCGCGAGAGAGTAGACTTCACGGATCTATTGAGAGACATAAACGGCCTTAGTTTCGCGACAAAGCAAAATGCAGTCAACGCCCTCAATGTAGAGTTCATCACAGCCGCGAGTAGGTGCGGAGCGCCGACCGCAAATAATGTAAGCGCACTAACTGCACTTAGGTCTGAGAAATTAGTAAGCGACGTCTCTATAAGAATGGAGCCCTTCACTCCATTTGAAGTGTTTACCATCGCAACGAAGTGCATCGCAGCGAAGAATAGCACGGACCTGTATGGTCTATCTGCAGGTATGCTGAAGAAGGCGGTAGAGCCAATGGCGGCCGTCTTTAGCCATCTCTTTAGCATCTGTCTGAGGAAGGGCATTTTCCTGACGGCGTTGAAGAGAGTGAAAGTAAGCCCGTTGTATAAAGGTAAAGGCAAAAAGTCTGACCCGAAATCATACCGTCCCATTTCGCTTGTCCCGGCCGTGAGTAAAATATTTGAAGTGGGCCTTAATAGAAGAGCCCTGAAATTCATAATAAATCGCGATGTGCTATCCGAGAGGCAATATGCGTACAGGGCCGGCCGCGCGACCACAGACTTGGTGCGTGAGGTGCTGTGGAAGGTCTTGAGCGTGCGAGAGTCGAAGCAGCAAGTAGCTCTACTTTGCTGCGATCTCTCTCGCGCGTTCGATACAGCTGATTCCAGCCTCATCGCAAATAAGCTGCAGTTTTATGGTATTCGTGGGCCTCCTCTGTCCTTATTGACCTCATTTATGTCGAACCGAACGCAAGTTGTGGTTGGAGATAGGGGTCGCGCTGTGTCGTCGGAACAAGAGAATTTGATGGGCGTTCCTCAGGGCTCATGTCTATCGAACACCTTGTTCAGTCTGCTACTGAACGACCTGCCGACTGTCACAACCGAAGCAGAGCTCTACATGTATGCTGATGACGTGGCAGCCGTCATCTCAGCACAAACACATGTAGAGTTAGAAGTGATACTGAATTCGGTGGTGAATAAGCTCGATAGCTGGTTCAGGTCTAATGGACTAGCACTTAACAAGGATAAAACGTGTTTTATGGCCTTTAACCTTAACGGGCACGCCACTAGATCATACTCGGTAGCGATTGGTCGAAACGCGCTCCAGCAGGTACAACGCACCCAATTACTCGGGTTTAACCTGGACGGCGCGATGACGTGGGAGGCGCACATAGACGAACTATGCGGAAAGCTAGCAAGCTCGTGCTACGCCCTCCGGCGGCTGGCGAGCACCGCTTCCCGCAGCGTTGTGCGCTCCTGCTACTTCGCGACCGTCCACAGCGTTTTAACCTACGGTGTAGAGTTGTGGGGCCGCGCTGCCGACCGCAACAGAGCGTTCATAATGCAGAAGCGGGCCATCCGCGCCATCTGCGGGGTCCAAAATGACGTCTCCTGCGTGGAGCTATTTCAGGAGCTTCAAATACTGCCATTACCTTGCGAACTTATTTATCAGATTGCTCTGTTCGTACACACACATCCCGAAGCCTTTCAACCTAAGGGTATACATAAAAATTTGGATTTGCGCAGCAACAAAAAAAAAAGATCAACTCGTAATGCCCCATCACCGACTCGTCAAATTGGAGAGGTCCGTCTATGTAGTAGTGCCCGCGGTATACAACCGCATACCCATCTCCGTCCGTGATGCAGCCTCGACCGCGTGCTTCAAGACCAAGCTTAGAGCTTGGTTGTTGACCCAATCTTTTTATGATTTTGATAAATATTTAAAAATTCAAATATAATTTAATTACATTTAAGTAATGTATTGTAGTGGATACTTAATTATATGTTTGTTTTCATCAAAGTTGACGTGTAATACATAGATATTGTAAGAATAGATATGACTTGTAATTTGTGGTATTATCAATAAATAATTTGTATTTGTATATGATTTATTGACCTCCTTACTGTACTGAAATATTTTTTTCAAATAATGTATGACAGAGGTTTTTCTGTTCACTTTATGAAATTTTGTATGTATGATCAGTAATCAGTTTATTCGTACTTGTTACCAAATTGTCTAATTTCGTATGCTGCTCTTATTATCCGAAAGGGAATATACATTTATATCGTAAAACATGGTACATGTTTTAAAATTCATATTAATATCAATCATATTGATATTTGGTTTCATTCATTAAAAGCTACATTAAATGTTAATAAACTCTTATACAAAGTCACTCATTATACTTTTGTCTGTAACATAATAGTATATATGTATATAAAATAGTGATGAAAGCAAGTAAAGTGTGACCTGTGTTGTTTTATGATTTCTTATCTCATCGTAACATTACTCCTCTTCAATTCCCAGATGTGCCAAAGCCTGTTCGACGGCGAGGCGACCTACAACCTGGGTGACGTGAACGCCATGCGAGGCAAGATCGGCAAGCTGGCTGAGAGAATAGACTTTATGAGTAAGAAGATAGCTACACTGCCCGTGGAACAAGGCACCCGGCAGGCCAAGCTGCTGGCTAACATACGACAGGCCGCTGCATTGTTTATTAAGGTACATGATTTTTTCAACTTAAACGAGATTTGCTCTCGACCATAGTTGGCCTAATGGTAAGCAATAGCTATGTTCTGAAATAGATCGAGCTTTCCCAGTAAGAACCGGTTCACTCTCGCTTAAAAGATCGACAATCTGAAAAACTGGTCAATGATATGGTGTGCTATCACCTGCTTTATAAAGGTTAGGTACTATATAATTTAATTATGTAACTTAGCAAAGCTATCATCAGAACATAATCAAGTTAGTAACATTTGCATGTTCACTCTGTTCACTCATACATTTAATGGTGCATTATAGGAATGAAATGGTGGCATTTGTCACTGTCCTCAGTAACTTGTATGACATCAGTTTAAAGGAAGTGTCCAGCTTTAAAAGAACTCTAAAAGTAGTCTATTCAAATACAAATCATTTACCACCACACTTGTATACTTCCAGGACGAGCTCCTGTCTCTCCGCAAGCTGCCCACCGAGGCGCAGATAGAAGAGGTCCGCCAGCAGCGCTACGAGCGAGCTGAGAGACAGATACAGGCGGAGCGGGAGCGCCTCGAGCGGGAGCGGAGCCGCGCCGAGGGAGCCGGGCCTAGCGGTGAGGTCCCACTATTAAACACATCCCGTTTAGGGTTAAACCTCACATATGATTAGACTTCATCTTGACTCAGTGCACAGGCGAAATATCTAGGCTAGCGGTCAAATGTAAAAAAAAATATCTAGGGATAAACGGAGGCTTTCTTGCTGGAACCTGAAAAAAGTTGGTTTACATTTTCATATAGATATAGCATAGACTGGCCTGTTTGCTTAGTTGGTAGTGGCTCTGCCTTCTAATCTAGGGTTGCGGGTTCGATTCCCGTATGACACAAGTAATTATGAATTTAAAAAAAACTATAATTAATTGTGTTAAGTCTAATCGTTTCTATGTATATTAAGTATGTATTTAGAAAAAGAGTATGATAAGTATTACTTATATCCGTTATCTAGTACCCGCGATACAAGCGTTTGCTTAGTGCGGGGCTATATATGGCGCTGTGTGCAATGTCCCGGAACATTGATATTTATTTATTTTCATAATGTATGTATGTAGGTGCAGGCTACGAGAGCCGCGTGCAGGCGGCGGAGGAGGACAGCCCGCTGCTCGAGCAGATGCACATCATCCGCGAGTACATCACCACTGCCAGGCAACAACTCCGGTTCGAGGAGGTGGGCCCGTCATATGTTATTAAAATATTATAGGATGACTTTGTTCGTCTGTCTGTCATAATGCTCCGTACACATGCTTAGCAAACAGATGACAAACAACCCACTCTACTAAAAGCAACAGAGGCCCGTATTAATAGACTGACCTCAATCGTGATCTTAATACCGGTATCAGTTGATACGTTCTCAAGTTGTGACCGGCATCTTAATGCCATCAACATCATCTCAGGTGATACCGAGTTTGAGACCACGATCTTAGGATTTGTCATTGATTTGTCATTTGACACGTTTGACACCCAATGAAATCCTGATCTTAATACTGGGTACGTCACGATAAACGAACTTTTTAGGGTTCCGTACTTAAAGGTAAAACGGGACCCTATTACTAAGCCTTCGCTGTCTGTCTGTCTGTCTCCAGGCTTTATCTCATAAACCATGATAGCTAGAAAGCTGAAATTTTCACTAATGATGTATTTACGTTGCCGCTACAATAACAAACAATAAAAATTAAAAATAATTATTAAATATTAAGGGGGGTCCCCATACAATAAACGTGTTTTTTTCGTATTTTTTTTGCTCTATATTAAAAACGGTAACAGATAGACGCTTCAAATTTCCACAGAATATTTATTTGTAACCTTTCAAAATAAATAATAAAAACAATAAAGTAAATATTAAAGGGGGGCTCCCATACAACAAACGTAATTTTTAAGCAATTTTTACTCGATCTTAATAAACAAGTAGAAACTTAAATATATGTTAGTAAATATTTAGAAATATATTAACTATAAAAATAAATACCTAAACTAATACATAAAATAAATGATAGTAGTAACCCTTCGTGCGCGAGTCCGACTCGCACTTGGCCGCTTTTTGCTTGGTAGAAAGAAGTTTGTATGTAAATAATATCGCTATTTTTGTTCCGCAATCCGCTATATTTTCTGTTTATCATTTAAAATGGATGCAAAAAAAACATGTATTTAGTCCTACAGAGAGAACATTTTATGCCTATTTATGTATATGCTAGCTTGATCTGTTGGTATTTTAATAAAGGTAGTGTGTAGTAGTGCTAGCAGTCTCGATACTTTTTAACGAAATCGTTTTTCAAAGTTTTGCAGAGGTAATTCAAATGGATTTGTCACGTCCCTCATATACACTTTAGTCCGATTTAATTTGAAAAGACCTTAGAATATTGTCATATTTATCGTAATAGTCCGCTTTATCATAATAATTTACGTCGGCAATAATATTCTCGATGTCCTTAGATCTCCCGCCAATACAACTTCGTGATCTTTAGTCCCGGATCGACTGAACTCAACTATTATGGTCTTGAGAACCATCTTAATAACGATCTTGAGACCGGAGTATTGTTTATTAAACAACATGATCTCAGGTGATGACAGAGTCTTAACCCGGGTTTTAAGGTTTGTTTATGAATGTGTCGGCACCTCGAACCGGCACTTGAGATCGTGCACTTACGCTGATATCGGTTTATTAATACGGGCCAGAGTGTAACTGTCATTCTAATAATGCTCCGTCGACTCTCGTGTTCTTAGTAGTGTGACTTGTCTTGGCCCAAATCTTTTTTAACAAACCAAAGTTCACAAAAAACTCAAGGGATTATGGTGTTGGATATATAGTACTTTCACTGATAGATATAAATATCTTGTCTACAGGTAGCCATATTGGAAGCAAACCTGAAGGAACTGAAAAAGGAGTATCAACTACAAAAGCTCTCAAAGCCCTAGTCACAGCCGCACACATCTTTAGTGCAATTATTGTGTATATTATTTAGCTTCTTACCTATGTATAGCATTTTGTATGTTACTATTTATTTACCACCTGTAAAAACATTCTGTTAAGTGTTAATTTTTTGTACCTAATTTAATGAATAGTATAAGTTCTAATAATAAACAATTTTAAACCATAAAATAGTTTAATCTACGACATAAAGCATGTTAATTAAGTAATTAATAAAAATAACATGATTAGGAGATACTATATACAGTTGTTAAGAAGTAAATTGTACAATTACAGATAGTAAAATTAGATGAAAAAAACATAAGTAGGTATCTAAAAAATGGTGTCTAGCATGATGACGATTAGTTATCTTTAAATCATATTAACTTCTCGGTGCTCTTTAGTAATGAAGTTCTAGTTTTTGTCTTCGGTCTCCGTTCCCCCGTGAACTTCTCTAACTTGTCCAGTTGTTTGAGCAGCTGCGGCCGAGTGCACAGAGCCTTCCTTATAGCCTCGTCGAGCATCTTCTTCTGATAATACGGCGGGATCGGCGTGTCTTCCAGGTGGAAGGTATGTACCCTCCCAGCTGTATCTCCTACAAACACATTGTCTCCAGATTCCGTAAACTTCACGTACGTTAACGTCACGTTGCTAGGAAACGAGTATTCCGCACACGGTATATGAGTCTTTCGTCGCAAGTCCCACACTGAAAGGATGTTGCCGCTAGCACATAGAAGAACTGTCGCGTTGATGGGACAAAAGGCGACGCCGTAAACTGCAGACGGACATGTGAGCGTCATTATGACCTCATCCATTCCTTCTAACCAAAGTCTAACAGCACTATCTGCTCCACATGATACTAGCAATGTGTTCATGAATGGAGAAAACTCCATTCCATAGACAGGGCCGGCGTGAGCGCGGTACACGTCGATATGCTGGTTCAAGTAGTGCGTGGAACATTTGTGAATGCAACCTTCGTCGGTGCCTACTAGATACACGTGGTCGATGGTCGGATGCCACTTGGTGCACAGCGCGGCAGGATACCTAGTAATTGGCACGTCCACTTTAAGGCACGGCTTGGCTATTTCCAGGCCTTTGAGTTTGCCCTCGACGGTAGAGACTCGCATCATCGGCGTGCAGATAAAGTCGTGAGTCTTGGTGCTCACGAACTTGTTGATCCGTCCGTCCTGGCACGCAGTGAGCACGTACTCGGTGTCTCGGTCCATGGCGCGCCACGCCGTCACCCAGATCGGGTCGAAGCAAGGGTTGGTCTCACGTTTGCTTCTCGCTATGATCTTTACTGCATAGCTCGTTACGTCTATTATGAACACGTCTCCATTGACAAATCCGCACGCGAGCCAGTTGGGATTCTTTTCCGCGAAGCCCAAAGCTGTGACGGGTTCGTTGAATTTGTAAATTCGCTCGGGCACGCAGGGGTTCTTAGTGCACCACACGCACACTAAACCCGTGTAGTTGCTGGCGTAGTTGAACTTCCCGTAACCTACCGCCATGATATTTTCATTCTTTGGGTTGAAGGAAATGGTCGTGATCGGTCTGTTGGCGGTCTCCTGACAATCGAAGCTCCACAGAGGTTTCATAGAATAGATGTAAATTAAATCTAATGCAAGAGGATTCATTTGCACGAGACCGCGATAAATTTTCTGTGCTTCCCCGTATTCACGAGTCGCGAGGACCCTTTCCGTTAGAAGAACGGCATCCAAAAACTGCGGAGTCTTATATATTTCTTCGTAGGTTTTTGCTCTTCTGGAACTTAGTTTTTTCTTCTTTTTCTTGCGTAGTAGATGAGCCGCCGCTGTCTGATACAGGACCATCTCGTCTTCTTCTTCCTCGGATTCGACGATGGCGAGTTGTTCGTACGTGTCATACATATCCCACATGGAGGCGAATGATATGGCATTTTTCTTCTGAGGTCTGACGGAGAGAGTGTGCCTCGTCTGCGTGACGCTTGATCTGGTCTGCGTCTCTTCTCCGACCATCTTCCGATTCCTCCCTTTACCAACGGTGATATACGCGTAGTATTCATTTTCTTCTTCAACGAGGTTTCCATCTGCGGTACCTTTATCATACGAGTAGCTCGGTAAGTCGAACAAAAAGACCGTGTCGGTCTCTTTGAGGATGACGAATATTTTGGGCGGGTACGACGTTAGTGGATATTCTCGCGTCATGTAGTAAGCGGACGGTGCCTTATCGAAGTCTGCGTCATCGGGCGGGTAACCCTCCTCGGTGTTGATTGTGTGATCGATTTGTATGTCGTCAAGGTTAATTGTAGTGGCGTATACTTTCATGCCAGTGTCTTGGGCTTGTGCAGTCGCCGACTTGGAGCTGACTGACTTGGACGTCTTGAGAGCGACCTCGCTCTTGCCGCGAGGCTTGCTCTCGAAGGCGGCGTGTGTGAACACGTCCCACATGGTGACAAAGTCCAAGTTGACGATGTTGTCTGGCGTCACGTCCACGCCTTCGAAGATCATGCGGAAGTTCTGCCTCCTCTCCATGAAATTAAATACTGGTTTCCGATAGTCACTGACTCTGGTCTTAGAAATATCTGAATGGGTGGAGGAACTGTCGTCCGTGGAGGACGGGGAACTCAGCTTTATTTCTTCCATTTTGGCTTTTTAAATTAAAGCTAATAATTAATTAAAATAAGTTTTTTACAGGGCAATTATTTACCAACAAGATGCACACTCGTTAATGTATGGTATGACACTATTCATCAGGTTGTTTTGTGTCAGTGCCTGTATTTGTCTTATCCTAAAAAGGCTGCATTAACAGCAAGGTACCTATCTATAAAAAAATACAAATAAGGTTTATTTATTACTAGCTGGTGCCCGCGACTTCGTCCGCGTGGAATGTATAGTTATTGCCATAAAAACGGTTCTAGTGAGTTAACCTTAAAAGATTGACATATATTGTTGAAGACACTTTGTTAGATTATTTTAAGAGAAATAGTAATTCTTTTATACATATTTTTGTAAAATATTGAATCAGACGTTACTTTGCGGAAATCCATTGTAACTGAAACTCTGGAGAAATGTGTAGTGTTTTTCCGCTGCGACTGCTCCTTAACCGACAACAAACAACTGATGGTTTTTAGGTGTGTTCTTCCATATACCACCGCCACACCTCACCTCCTAACTAATGTGGCCTCCGTGGATCTCAAGATCTTACTAACACCGCACCTTGTGTCTTGAAGCTTTGTTGTTCACCTTCGGCAAGATGTTTTTGTCGACTCGTGTTTCGCCTCTCCACGAGGCATCCTCACACAGAGCTTTGAAGTCCATGCTTGTCGCCCTGTGACCGCGCGCGGGGGCGATGTGGCCCGATCGTTGTTCTGTGATTCAAACTCACTAACGTAACCGACGTTGCGTCATCGCTCGCGTGTTTACCAAATTAGGTGGTGTTTGTTCCATTACCAATGAAAGTTCGTTCGACTTTATGTAGATATAATAATTATTGAATAAAGATATTTTGAAATTGAATTGAATGAAAGTTCGTAGCAATGGTGATGATACCAAGTTTGTTTGGTCGTTCAGCAACGTAAAAGGTTGACCCTGGTGTTTCAGTATTTCCAGCTGCTCCCACACGCACAAACGGAATCCTTTATCGCATATTTGCTTAATCTGGTACGTGTGGTTATTTTGCAAATTATGACAGGTGTCTAATAAATGTTTCGCAAAGTGTGATCTTTCTAGGTACTCGTTCCTATGGGCTGCCATATGTTCTTTGTATCTGGTCTCGAAATTTCTTCCTGTCTGACCTACATACACAGCATTGCACTCGTCACACACCAATTTGTATACCCCAGACTTCCTGGCATCTTCCAATTGGTCTTTACCATTACACAGGTGACGTAAATTATCCGTTGTTTTATAAGCTGTATTGACTTCCGGTTTCCGCAATATTTTAGCGAGCGACCCGTTCTGACACTGGCCCCATGTAAGTAAGGCTACCCACATATCTGTTCGGCCTGTCCGGTGGTATCGCATATAACATATTGCGAACCTGCTGCCTTGTCTTACTTCTTACCAACCCGTCCACCATGTGTTTTTCGTATCCGTTGGCAGTTGCGATTTGATATATAGTGCTCAACTCTTCTTGATAACCTTTTCTTGTCAATGGCACCGTTAATAGTCTATGAACATATTTTTGTGATATCTTGAACCGTTTTCGCAGCGCACGCAACGGAAGCCCTCAAAGATGAATAATTTTCCCCGTTTTTTCCACATTTTCCATTATTTCTTCGCTCCTATTAGTTGCAGCGTGATGTTAGCCTTAGGCCTTCCTCGATAAATAGTCTAAGTACCTATTCAACACAAAAAATATTTTTTCAATTCGCGACAGTAGTTCCTAAGATTAGCGCGTTTAAACAAACAAACAAACTCTTCAGCTTTATAATATTAGTAAAGATAAAAACGGTTCTAGTGAGTTAACCTTAAAAGATAGACATATATTGTTGAAGTCATTTTGTTAGATTATTTTAAGAGAAATAATTCTTCCATACCTACATCTTTTTGTGATATCTTGAACCGTTTTCTCAGCGCATGCAACGGTAGCCCTCAAAGATGAATAATTTTCCCCGTTTTTTCCACATTTTCCATTATTTCTTCGCTCCTATTAGTTGCAGCGTGATGTTATATAGCCTAAAGACTTCCTCGATAAATGGTCTATTAAACACAAAAATAATTTTTTAATTCGCACCAGTAGTTCCTGAGATTAGCGCGTTCAAACAAACAAACTCTTCAGCTTTATAATATTAGTATAGATAGTATAGTATAGATAATATATATTTATTCTAAAGTTACGTCTTGTTCAATTTTATTAAAGTCTTAATAATCTCCAGGAATTAGCTCGATTCTCGGTAGAGCCATAGATTAAAGAAGTACTTAGTACCAGTAGAGCTGAACAGACCGCTTTTTATACGCATAAACTACAAGTGCAAGAACTTGGTATCGTAGACATTGAATGCTACGCTCGTTACATAAAAATAAAATCCATTTTTGCACTTTCATAAGATGTAATTAGCGAAGTTATTTTGCTGTACCATTTATAGTGAGTCGTGTCTTCCTAAGTACTAAATACTTACTTATACAAAGCTATATAAAGCTGAAATAAGTACCTATAGACAATGAACCCACTACCTAGGTACATAAGTCCGTTGTAATTTCATTTTTTTTTAACTGAACTCGATCGTCATTTATAAATAACGCAACCGAAGCACGTGTAACAACGTGTACTTACTAAGTACTTTTCCTGCACCTAAATAAGTTTATTTGTGAAAGCTCGTGTAAAAATGTGCACTCATTTTTACGCTCGCTTATCTCGACTCCTCACACTTATTTCCCATAACCCTGTAGTATAGAACTAGGGTGCTACAATCTGCAGAGCATAACGCACGGCGAGCTTCGCAGAGCGCGATTCCTGTTGAATGCATTGTTCAGATTTTTATCTTTGGATAATAAGGGGAACGGTATTGCACAGGAGCAAGGTGTAGGTAAATGCACTAGCGTTATATTGCGGTTATACTCGCGTTTATGAGCTGGGATTATGATGATGTTAAATATGCAATTGTTGAAAAATAGCACGTGTTCTTGTGGCTCTTTTTTCCATGGTCACATTATTATCGATTCGGTACGTATAGTCAAAGGAAATATAATGGGAAACAGCTAAAACGAGTTTTTGGCGAAGAATCGAGGTAGGTACTTATCTGATAAATACTTTAAATGGTGTTTTTATAATATGAGATAAGTAGGTATCGTAACAGACAGTCGTGATAATTGGTCATCCTTTGCAAACTTGACACCACGTTGCGTTATGCTGCGTTGAGAATGTTTTAGTGCTCCAATTTACTATAGCATGATCTTAGGTGATCAGGTATTAAGATATATACTAGAACGAACAGTAGGTATTTTCTGTACTGATTTAAATTTTAAGCAGTCACCATGTTGTAGAAAAGCAATAGGAAAGTAAGTAACTGTGATGTCGAGAGTTTTTCGAGTTGGCAATATGTAAAAAATATACCTACTTATCTACTTATTTAGTTCAATTGATTATAGGTAGGTAATATCATTAGGACACACGTGGATAGAATTTGATACATAATTAGGTAAGTTATTTTTTTTATCCAATTACATAAGTTCAAATAATAATCGGCTTTGTTAGGTATATGTTTTATTAAGCCGCAATGTAATGTTCATCAAACAAATTCAAAAACATTTGCACAGATTTAACTAGAAGAAGAACGTAAATACCCACGAACATTTACAAGTAGGTAAACACCTGACAAAGGCGCTCCTTATCAAAGCAACTTCACTATCCACCTGACTGGAACTACACAAACATCCTCAGCTCAGTTTATCCACCTCGCGGAGCGGCCAGGCGTGACGCCGCCGGCGCGGGCCCGGCGCGGCGCGGAGACGCGCGCGTGCCACCGCCCTAGATACACCTGGCCACTGTCCGTACTACCACCCCTTGTGGTAAACCTGTCTTTAGGATCGTAACTCGTGTTATTCTGACCAACTTTCGAATTTAGCCTCTTATCTTACACTTGTAACTGCTCGGTCCTTCTTATGGATTTATAAGTCCCTGACACTTAATAGTAAATTTGACGTCACGTTTGCAACTCTTCTGTCCTACTTTTGGATATTAGTCCCTCACGCCTTTTATCCCATTTCTTCAGTTAGCTTTTCATGTAAAATTTTGCTGATCAGTGTTTGCTAACCCTGAACATCCTATCCATATCCTTATTTAAATATTCGATACCATTAAATAATGATCAGTTAGATCGACTAATAGCTTCTATTTCCGCTTGGAAGATTGAAAAAGAGTATCAGACATTCGAAATCCCCAACTCATCACATCTTTGCACATTTGTGCCGTAGTTGACTTCCTGCCTTGTTGATGGTGTACCACATTGAAAAAGAACAACCAGTACTGGACATTGTGAACCTAGCAAGAGCTCGTGGGACAAGAAACCACTAGTACCTACTCACCATGAAGAGAGTCTTCAAGAAGTTTCGAGAGAGTAAGTTTTTTAAACCATTTGTGCTAATATTACCATCATACACTTTTTGAAATATGTATCAATAGGTACCTATGTCTGCAAAGTGTAGTTCATTATGCCAGCTATTTATATACTTTTTTACTTTACCTTGTTCTTGAAAAGCAATTTTAAAAATATTTTCGCACAAAATGTATGGGCAAATTACTTATACGAGGCAAAACAACAAATCCCATGTTGCACCGCGTAAATGAGCCGCGATGTCACGGCTAGTTCCCATCGTTTCCATCATGAGAGCAAAACGAGCAAAATGAGCACGACTGTGAGCAACCCTAGGAAACGAGGGCCATTATCGACCCAGCGAAGGCCGAGTCTATTTGAGGAATTAAATCTCATAGCCACTTCTTTGTTTCACGTTGACCGAGGCAAAGTCGAAGATTCATGTGAGACTGAAGATGCAGTATAAAAAAATAATACCGTATTTTGCGTTGGTTTGATTTCTACTCTCGCCGCCTACATTTCATCGAGCAGCCTGCGTATGCGCGAATACGCGTGCGCCCGCGCACATCTTCGTATCGGCTCTATCGGTAATTACCTTGCATTTCAGTACGTAACTTTCTAAGAAAATGCAGGCTTGAATTTATTTCGACGGAAACTGTGTTATACCCATTCTGAACATAATACAATTATCTTGCGTCGGTATGAGACCGAAATTTAAATAAGCACTCACAGGTAAAGTAAAGGTAAACGGCTAAGGCACCAAAATTTAATCCAAAAGCTCTCACAGCCTTCATTAAAGCTTTTAATTTCATAATAAATGATCGGGCGAGGAACGGTACTGAAAACCCGAACTGGATTTTACGAAGGAATTCGAGATCGTGCTACAGACATAAACGAGTGCAATTTTAAAATTGTTGTATGGTATAGGGCCAGCCGTCACCGCGTCCGCGGCACGCAGCGGCGGCGGAGAGGCCGGCGCGGGTCGCGGGGTCAGGCGGGCTCCGCCCTCCTAATTGCCGCGCCCCACGCAAATAAATAATTTTTATACACCGAGCCGAGATCACGCTCCTTCTTGACCTTAAATTATTCCTCGTAAACATCTTTTTGTTATAATCGGTTTCCCCGAGCCCTGCGATGTCGGAATTCCTCGCGGATGGCTCGATGACCGCCACTCGCCGCTCACGATACTATCGCCCTCGCCTTGGCGAATTGTTAATGATACGTTTCTGAATCGACACTCTACAGATGTAATAATTAAAGCTCGCGGAGGTTTTGTAATGTCGTCGACCACCGATTTCAGTGTCTCGATTAAAATTAAACCGGAATCTAGAGCCCGTATTAGAAGAAGCCACAAGCTCTGTTACTCGTGGGTGAATGTATTAGAAGAAGCCACAAGCTCTGCTACTCGTGGGTGAATGTATTAGAAGAAGCCACAAGCTCTGCTACTCGTGGGTGAATGTATTAGAAGAAGCCACAAGCTCTGCTACTCGTGGGTGAATGTATTAGAAGAAGCCACAAGCTCTGCTACTCGTGGGTGAATGTATTAGAAGAAGCCACAAGCTCTGCTACTCGTGGGTGAATGTATTAGAAGAAGCCACAAGCTCTGCTACTCGTGGGTGAATGTATTAGAAGAAGCCACAAGCTCTGCTACTCGTGGGTGAATGTATTAGAAGAAGCCACAAGCTCTGCTACTCGTGGGTGAATGTATTAGAAGAAGCCACAAGCTCTGCTACTCGTGGGTGAATGTATTAGAAGAAGCCACAAGCTCTGCTACTCGTGGGTGAATGTATTAGAAGAAGCCACAAGCTCTGCTACTCGTGGGTGAATGTATTAGAAGAAGCCACAAGCTCTGCTACTCGTGGGTGAATGTATTAGAAGAAGCCACAAGCTCTGCTACTCGTGGGTGAATGATTTAGCTTAAGGTTTATACCTAAGTTTAGGAAATAGTAGGTATACACCAAACTAAGAGTTTGAGGTCCATTAATTGATTGTTGTAAACCTTTACAACAATCAAGAAAGGCTAGCAATCTTATGTCGCAGGCATTATCTAGTCATGGTTCTGGAGAGTCAATCACAATGATAAGTTCAGTAGTTTCCATTCCCAGATTCCATTATTACGAATTCTGCATACTTTACGCCGATGGCAACGGTCGATTATAATACCATCTGCGGAGAAACATCGCTAGTAGCGTGGCTGTAGCGAATTGAATTTTTTGTCATTATTGTGGATGTCTAGAATAGGTATATGTAGTTGTAAGATAAGCTGGTCCTTACATAATCAAGAACTAAACTCTCACCATCATCACTTATTATTGTTATTATCAGCCACAGCTAGTTTTCTTTTAGTGCTGGGTCGGACCCACTATGGCTTTCTGTTTTCAATATCTACAACTAAATAGCAAATTTAAAAAAAAAACTTTATCAAAGATGCATTTAATCATTGTAGAAATATGACCTCATTTTCCTCAGGAGTACGAAGATCTCTTTACAAGAGACCAAGCCACATATGATTATAGCCTTAGTAGGATAACAAAACAAGCATGGTTCTATAAAGAAATGATAAACTAAAATATAAATATATCATTACAAACAAACACAGTGTAATATATTGTTATTAGATATACAAACGTATGCGTATATCCCACACTGCCATTCCCATTACACATTAGCTACAGTTTCTACAACAGTCACAGTCATAAAACGATTTTGTCACAGACTTGCGATTAATTTGCTCCACTGAACTCAGTGGGCCTTACTTTCTAGAAATGGTTTATATTGTTGTATGTTGATAAATAAATTTTAACAATAAAAATTTTACTTATAAGTAGGTACCTACGTAGTATTTTTGCTCAACTTTTATCAAACCAAAAAGTAAACTGCTTAATTTTTGGTTTGACAAAGAAAATTAAACTTGTATCAAACTTATTTTGGATGCTTTATAAAGTTTAACCTCTCGCATCCAGAGTTTGCATTTTCTATCACACGAAAATAAGAAAAACTAAACGAAACGCGGCGGCAAAATCAAAGTTTTTAAACGAAGGTAAATCAATCCTAAATTAAATAGGTACCATATCTGCTAGCCATGGGTTAAAACTGTGAAAAGTAGATGAGAATTGTAATGATTCTTACTCCAAGCAACTCTGTAACAAGATTACTGCCAACTTGTTTTTTAATAGGGCCGTTCTAGAAACCATTTAGCCAGGCAGCTCCAGCAGGCATGGCGTCATTACAAGCATTCTTCATTCAGCCATGGGAGAACGATGCATTAAAATGTGGTTTGCTCTAACTACTATGAAATAAAATAAATAAATATTCCGGGACATTGCACACAGCGCCATCTAGCCCCACACTAAGCAAACACTTGTGTCGCGGGTACTAGATAACGGATATAATACTTACTTACTTGCCGTCTCATCTGTCTTTGACACGGTGTCGGGCTGGAGCGGCGGCTATTATTGCCGAGCATCACAAGAGACGCAAATATGCTAACCTCGGCCGAGGTTACATATTTGAGCCTTTTGGAGTCGATACTTTGGGGCCGTGGGGTCCGGGAGCCCATACTATTTTCCAAAACCTCTCGGAGCGCTTGGTTAACGCGACGCATGACCAAAATGCTGGCCTTTTTCTGGCTCAACGTATCAGCATAGCCATCCAGCGTGGTAATGCGGCCAGTATGCTGGGCACGCTGCCCTCTGGTAGTGGGCTGGAGCACTTAGATTATCTTTAGGCTTTTCTAAAGATTTTCTAAGTGCCCCTATTTGTAGTAGTTAGAAGTAGTATGTTTAGTTTTTCTTCCCTTGTTTTTATATTTTATTATTGTAAATAAAGTTTTATACTTAAGTATATAAGTTTATTTTGTAAATACATACTTATTATACATACAAACGACCAAAAGAATCCATATATGATATAATTAGAGTTTTTCTCGTAGCAACTAGGTATAAAACTGGGTCTCTTATTAATTCGACAGTCACTTTGCTATGTGAACTGAATATTATTAGTTTCTTTAATTTTTATGATTGTTTGGTGTAAGATGTATCTATCTATCTAAACTGTACATCTTCCAAATTCCATAACAGACAGACAGTCCCAAGTAATGGTCAACCAAATCACATTCAAATAAGTTTAGTACACATAAAAGCGCTCTGGCTCAAATATGTAAGTTAGACCCGTGTCAGACTTACCTACATATTTACATATTTGTCAGACTTTATCCGATCACATACTTAGTTAAAAACACGGTGTAATCAAAATATTCTACTGGTAAGCAGGGTTTGCCAGAGAAACAAATAAAAATACGAAGACGAAATGTATTCGTAACTCTATGTCAACAGTTTGTAGTAATAGCCAAGTATACAAGTAGGTACGTTTCAATGCTTAGTGAGTATTGAAGAAACAGTGTTCCTTTGCCCATAAATGCAGTCACTGCGATTTCATTTCACCAATTGTGGCGTGCATTGATCTGTTATTCGCGAGCATTACATACGAGAGCGTCCGCAGAAAAACCAAGTGCAATTTATTCATTCATAGAACATCTATGGCAAAACCTGAGAAAATTTGCTAGTTGTGAATGTGATCGTGATTAGATTGCGCTTGTATCTACTACTTGGGCTCCAGTGAAGTTGGTATGTATTTAACTTATATTACCTACGCATCATACTTCAATAAATACATAGTCATTAATATTGTTACACATTAGTTAACATTTAAAGATTAAATAACACTTCATCAAAACCGCCACACTCATAAAATCGTAATTTGAATATTTTCTAAATGCAACTTTCGCCGCTCTCCTAGCGATTCTGGCGAAACGAGTAAAATTAAATTACAAGCGATTAGATTATCGTTTGTGCTGTCGGCGCACGCGCATAGGTATATCGGTGCACAGTTTATGCGAGAGTAGTTCGGTTGTACGGGCTGAGCTCGGTGGCCGCGTGTTCCCACGCTGCAATTATTGTCTGCCTACACTTACCCTTAATTTCGCAGCCTCCTACCAGCTCCGACACTGATTCCTGCCTACAACACTCGTCCCGGTCACGGACTCGCCGCGATCGCTTTCGGATCTTTTTCAACCGCACAATAACTTCCAAGAACCTGTGCAGCTCGAACCAGCCTGTTTTGTATTTCAGACCGATTTTTCTCATAAATTATACGGAACACAAACTGTACATACCTATAGACGAGGTCTATCAATCGCCAATCGAAGAGACTAATCTATTCGATGTTTTATGGGTCGTAATCATAACTCAGTGCACGGTCCGACAGGAGTCTGTTTCTTGTTCTGAGAATTGGAATTCTCTTCTACAATAAGGAGATTGAAGGCGTGCTGCAAGTCACCGGGGCAGTTATCAGGGGTGTTTACGACTCACCTGTCCTGTTATCAAGCTTCTATTCATTACCATACAATCGGCGTGTGCGTATCGCTATCGCTATGGTCATGCTAACTGCTCAACTTGCTCTCGTAAGACGTAACATTTCACATTCACACCTTGTTGAGGCTAAGCATGACCATATCGGATAAAATAATTATAGCGCACCGCTCCACGAGCCGTGTTTATGATTTTTGTGAGATAATGTTTATAATTATTACATTTAATTTCATAGATGCGTAGAGAGGCGTTCCTCGAATCAAATATTTCGTGGGCCATCGTAATGAGTTATCGATAATGATCGCAGTAATAATATAGGAACTAATGGCTAGTTGGGACTTTTATGTGAAATATTTGTTGGATTTACGTATGGCGAGGGTTTCTGCTCGGACATACCTATCGGCGTATATTTTTTATGAGCGGATTTAATCGCTGTTGTCGGCAACGGTACTTTAGTAGTTTGCTCAGCCACACACGATTTATTCGTGAGTAGAAATAAATCAACATTAAAAGAGTTGTGTTCGTAACATTCTTGTCACAGTTGAGAGCGATTTAAAAATCAAGGATTGTCATGTTTTAAAGTTGTAAAATCTTCATGCCTCAACAGGAGTGAGTTGTTCAAATTCCGGAATGCGTACCTATATGAAGGGCATTTTTGGTGGGCAACAATAGTGGCGTGACGCGTGTGCGCACGATTTCGGCAGTCGTGATCCGTCCCGGCTCCGTCCTCGTGTCGGGTCGCATTCCCCTCATAGCGACATGCTCGTGCGACGTCCGCCATTGATTGTCTTCCGTTTTCACGCCTCTTTAGGCCCGAGAGAGAATTACACACAGAAAAAGAAACAAAAAAATTATGGCCTTTGGCAGATGCTGACTTCCTGGATTGTTGCTATCGACTGAATGGAATATTTAAAGTCCTTGTCGTGGCAGAGAAATTACGGTTCATACATTGTATTGTATGTGCGTGTGTACGTCTGTGCAACTTGCCGTTTCATTTGAATAAAGGGGCTCTAGTATTGTATTTTAATGTGTAATCATGTATGTATACTAGGAAGACTGGAGATCTTACAATCACAGACTAATGTCAGTGATTCTCCAGTCTTCCTGTGCATCAAGTTAAACATTCTACAACATTTCATCTTGCTAGAAAATTTTGAGAAGTCATAATGAACAACAAAGTAATGAATTCGTCATAGCAGCTAATTAAAACTTTGAATAAACATAACGCACTCCACACAGCCCGTCGGGCAGTGGAAGTACATCGGAGGTGTGTGTTGCCACATGCAATTATGTATTGTGTATAATAACAATTACAGACATTACGAGTGTAAGCGCACCGATACGAGATGCAATAACCCCGTGAAATTAACGGCGACGGCTACGAGGTGGAAACGCATCGGCCTACGCGGGCGTAAGCAGTTATGAACAAAGCCTCTCTGGTTTATGAAACATAAATTACTTCGCTTCTTAATTTTACTATATCGAATATTTTTGAGCTTGAGATTTCGTCTTGTACCATATACAGAGATAGATGAAAATAGAAATTTCTGCTTGCACGTGTAAAGTTCTGCTTTGATTGGACCATAGAAAAAGGCAAATGTAAATGTTACCGACATGTCGACAATAAACAGCATATATGTACCTACAGGCTGTAAAAGTAAATAAATCATATGCAAGACTTGTTTAATCTAATAGGATGTTAGAGCTTCTAGCAAAAACTGGAGAAAATAGAGAAAAAGGGACACTTGAATATGAATGAATCGACGTGCTCCATAATATTGGAATGGTAGGTACCTATACTTGGATCTAATTCTTTCTTGAGATATGTTTGTATCAAAAAAGTTATATGTTAGAAGGTTTCTTTAAAATAATGACCAGTTTAAATCAATACGTTCAAGTTAACGATCAGTTCCCGGGATGATGCGTTTTCACCTTTAGGTACCAATACGACAGTCTTTCTGATTTCGGCGAACGTATTTAAAATCGCAATTTCGGCCTTCGCATCTGTTTTATCATGAACGTAAATAATGGAAGTTATAAAAAGTGTCGCCAAAAACTGCGGCGAGGAGAGAATGCATGTGGGAGGTAGTTTATTTTATTAGACTTTTATGGAAGGATTAAAGATGATCGGTTTTATTCCTAACTCGTGTAATAAGAAGGTAAACAATGTTTTAAAAAGACAAAGATTTTGACTTGCGAGTAAACCGGTTTCTTCTAGGCAATCGTAGATTATAACGTTGCTTAACATCAGGCAAGTTGTAGTCAAGCGTGAGCCTATCTCATGTAAAAAAGGTAAAATAAAAATTATCAAAAGCCTCATCTTCTTATCTCCAATAAGTTAAAGGTAATTTTTGAAAGACAATTGATCTCTTAATTAAGATTTAAAGCATCATTTAGTGAATAAATGTAAAGTGGGGCTGTAAAAGAACTCGCTACAACACGAACAGAACAGATTCACAAAGCGAAACAAAAAGACCAAGCGAGAAACAAGATAGTGCTAATTGCGCAATAAAGTTAATGTAACTATACGTATTTAACAGCTTTAACAAGGAAACACAGATACAATGGCTCCATATCTCAGAGGAAAGCCCTACAAATTTGGTACAGAGGCAGATAACGAAATATAAACACAGGTAATGTTCGAAACAATCGAGAAGCGTGAGAAGGTTCGGCGCAAGTGTGAAATAACAATGTAACATGCGCCCGCGCACGGCGCACTGTTTGACACTTAGCACCTCGCAATTAGACACTCGTGACCACCCAATTTTCACCATTTTCTTTAGAACTTTAAATGAGAGCTCTGTTCAAGTCTTTTTTTCATATAGCATGCTTATAATGATAGGTAAATTGGTTAAATATCTGAAATAGTCACTAGAAATTATAGATAGACCTACAACAATAAAGTAGAGACAGTGATACCGTGCAGTGGACAGAGGTCGCAGGGCGCGCGATGTGGTGGCGAGGAGGGCGGAGCGCCACGCGCAGCGGCCGGCGGCGACTGAGCGCCCGCACTCTTGTCCCGCCCGGCCCCGGCGGCCGCCGCCAGCGCGACCCACTATTACCATTGTTCCCTTGTTACTCATTATTTATGCCCAATAATCCGCTCAACTGACTATGGTAAACCTTGTTACTGAACCGATTCGCTCGTGATTTACGATCGATTGTAGTTTTTAATCGATTATTATACGCTTTGCAGAGATCGCGCTTAAAGAGTCGCCGCCGCCGTACAGCGTTAATGACAGGGCCGGCAGCGATCGGGAACAACATGCACGCGACCCGGTATGATGGGAAACTAATCTGCTTCTTACTGGGAAATAGCATTGGAACTTCAATAAACGTCATTATCGTTTGCAGTCTGACGCGCCGGTGTGTGAAGTGTTGGACCTGCTAGCTGACTGCAAGATAGCCGACCCAGAGAGCACAGGATCTGGAGAATACGCAGACGTAGCTGACATGGGGCTGTGGCACTCCACTCCATTGGCGCAGCGCCACAAATCCAAGATATCTCTAACATGGGTGCTGAAGGAGAATTTGGAGAACACAAAACTCCCTATCAAGAAGATCGACAAAGGAGAAGACAAAACAAAGTCGTGCGAAGTGGAGCGAGTGCAGAGACGGTACGAAACTGAACGTCAGAGAAAGTGTAGCAATATAGTGAAAGATAGAGTCGTAGGCAGGAACGAGTATTATCACAACCTTAGGTTTATGAGTGCGTGTGAGGAGTTCGCGAGATCGTGTTCGGATGATACCAGTGTCACGGAGGAATACGTCAGGAGGAAGCACAGGCACCGACACAGGAGGAAGAAGAAACAACAGCAGGGGAAGTTCGGATATGACATCCGGGACTTGGATAGTTTCTTATCTGAGGTAAGATTTAAAAACTAATATATTTTATACGTGTAATATCAGTTCTAAAATCTATTTAGCCAGGTATCAGCCAATAAATCAAAGCTTTTTAATTATTATGATCTAAGTTATTTAATTTGAATCAACAGCGATTTTTAAATCAATATCAACCTTTACAAAAATAAACAGATAAACCCATATAAATACAAATACATACATGTAACGCAAATAGCGAATTTTTTGAGGCTGACGATTACAAAATGAGCTTTGTCCACCAAAGCATTACAAGTAAATAAACAAGTACCTACCTATGCAATTTAAATTTAGCGATAAGTGCATCGTCCATTTATAGCAGCTGTCGCGTCGGCTTAACTTTCTAAAATCATTAACATAATGTTGACCGCAGAGTAAAACATACGTATACTCGTACAAGTCCAAAAATTATCAATTTACCCACCTATTTGGGATATTTTCATTAATTTATTATTTTTCGAGAAGTGTGAAAGTTTATTGAAATCCAAAAGAAACGATTTTAAACCAACATCACGCGCATTATTTTTAAGGAACTAAACCACTACTTCAGAATCTAGAGTAAATAGGTTTCTTCTAGAGTAAATAGGTAAGCGTGCTACAATCACAGTAAAGGTCGTAGAAAAATTAAGGCTATATGAGTAATCTGATCTGCCTCTCGAAATTAGTTATTTCACCATGTTTCACTATGGCAACCAAAGTGAAATATCACAGATTGTTTTATCTACTCTCGCCTACTCTAGCGTATATTTTAGAAACACACATCATTTATGGTCAATCTAAATGCTAAAACACGCGTCTCGCTAACAACTAATAAATCAATATTTGATAGCGCCAATAAAATCATTTGCATAAACAAAATTACGTAATCTAACGAAAGTGGAATTTGAACGATAAATAAATGAAAATAAGCAAACATTTATGTTCTTAACATACACTACAGTTACATTCATACACATTCTAAAAAAAAACTCCAAATATGATTGCGCACTATATAATTTACTTACAACAGTACTTAGTTGTATGTGCAGTTGAAGCATGAATTGTACCTATCTCAGTGCTGAATTAAAGGTTTACCTGCTGAGGCTTTATTGAACACACAAATAAAAACAAGAGAAACACATTTTAAGTCTAATGCCACAAATGGCGGCCTTATCGCTAAAAGCGATCTCTTCCAGGCAACCGTAGGATGGAGAGGAAATCATAGAAAAGACTAGACAGAGTAATGCCTGGATATTATGCAGTTAATTCTCTTTAATTAAATAGGTATATGTACTTATGTATAAAATTAATTCTCGATAGATTGATACCGTCTCAACAGTACAAATATGATTTTGGTATCTGACACAAAACAGCTCTTCAATTCCAATCATTTATTTTGTTTAACATTAAAAACATAATGATGTTGAGCAGTATTGTACGCAGTTCGGAGAAGCACGTAGTTCGCTAAATTGGCGCAAAATTGGGGAGCATAAATTACACGTCATTTATTTCCACTTTATTTCTTTCTGCAGTTCGAGGGCCTAATAAGAGCCTGCTTTAGGGCCAGCGGATAAACGGAATTATTAAATGGAAAAATCCGGGCCATATTGATTGATTTAATACGAGATTATATTGAGTGCACTGTATGCCATCTTAGCCAATTTATTTTGTGCTATAAGTACCTATATCTACTTATAACAAAGAAGTAAAATGCCAAGTGTTATAATACGATTTACGTCTTACAACAGCGAAAGTACAGTATAATACAATTCTTAGATTATTTCATTTGTAATACCTACTTATCTCAGAATATAAAAGTAAGAAATAACATCAAATAGTTAATATGTAATTAATTAGATCATTTTTTAAACAGTAATATAATACATATGTATAATAGTAGGTACTAGTTTAATCTGAATACTGTGCTAAATAAAATCTTTACATGGTATGCTTTGATTTTAGTCATCAGCCATGTCTAACTATGTACATAGGTATAATATTGTAAAAATATCCTTCAATTCCTTGCAACAATACCCGCACAATAGCAAGCACCATTCATCATCAAGCAGGCGCGTTAAAAACAACATTATTCCCTCTGTCGGTCAGAGGTGAGAGCAGCGTTAATTGCTCACATTCCGGCGAGTCCCATGTTTCATGGGAGACGTTGCTTTACCTATCATGCAAGTGATTCATGTAACAGTCGAGCCTGAAGGTCTAAATACTTTTTTCATTGGATTTATATCGCTAGATATGTAGGTATCTGAAAATGTTTATTGTACTACACGTAATAACGTAGCTTCATCAATATACCAACACCTAAGTATACGTCGTCTATCGTTGTTGTAGTAAGGTACATAAAATTTAAATAAAAGTTAACTTTATAAAGAAATTAATTAGGTACTCATCATCATTATTATACGTTGAACTATGGTCCGTGCAAAGAAATATCAAAAGCTCCGTGTTACACGATCACATTCGAACTTTTTAACGAGATGAATAAATTTACCCGTTTAAATTCAATCTTTTCGCAGACATAAAGTGATGCAAAAAACATCTATAAGCCTCCAGCACATTTATACCTTGCGCCATTTTACTTTTATTTCACAAGCAATTTATCTTTGACCCTTGACCGATACCCGTCAATATGAGACTCGAACTAAAATATGGTAGTATTTAATTAAATCAGGTGCGAGAGGTCAAAAAATAATTAACTGCAGCGAAACGGAGCCTTAACATTTACGAAAGAAAAAATATATATTTGTGCACTAGTGGACGCCCGCGGCTTCGCTCACATTATTTCGGGATAAAATATACCCTCATACTACCTACATACCAAAAATCATGAAGATCCGTTCAGCCGTTTTGGCGTGATGAGCGTTTAAATAAACGGATAAACAGACATACATTTTAAAAACTGCTGAAACGTGTCCTGTTATCGATTAAAAGTATCCCCAAACGTTTATTTTCTAACATCTTCTATGTACAGTTTTTTTACCATCTTTAGCTTAATTAGGTATATATAAAGATAATTAACACACAGATATATTTAACTAATTTATATGTTTTCACATGAGCCACACACTTTCGCCTGGGAATTATGCAGTTGCTTACCAAATACAGGGTGAAAAGTTTATGCTGCTACGTAAAAGGACATTTTATCTATACGACTATGTGTGAGAAGTTATAGTGTGTGGAAAATGTCACACATTACAATAAACTAAACATACTACTTCTGACTAAAACATAAAAAAGAGGGGGCACTTAGAAAATCTTGAGAAAAGCCTGAAGATAGTCTAAGTGCTCCAGCCCACTGCCAGAGGGCAGCGCCCAGCATACTGGCCGCATTACCACGAATAAACAATATAGACATAATAAACTCTTCTCATACCTCCTACTTACATGTTCTTCCAGGCATCCATCGACCGTCCAGGCAACATTCCCGTGGTGATCGCCTACCCCAGCACCCTGTACCAGACACACAAAGACTGTGACGTGCAAGTGGCCCTCCCGCTCGGGACCGTCGTCAACGCGGTGTTCAAGGCGCAGCACTGGCTCTATGCTCAGACGCCGCACGGGGAGGAGGGATACGTGCTCTATGCTGCTTGTCTGCCGCTTGGGATACTGCCAGCCAGGTTAGTAGATCAGAATAATATATTGTACCTACTAGTAGATTGTGTCTTCTAAGCGTGCTGCATCCTGGACTACATACAAGCTTAACATAAGGCAGACTGCAGTCAACAAGTTGGATGATTATGAAGATACTAACAACGTCAGTCATAAGGCCATAACTGTACATATTTTTAACTGAAGTACCTACCTACTAAGCTAGTGTTACCTATATCATTTAGATTAATAGCTCTAATATCTCACAAATTAAATCTGTCATTCCAGGCCGTCGCCCCAAAAGATGACTCCATGCTGGGAGTCTAGCACGGACATCTACCCGCGCCCCTGCGGGAACCTCACCGACACCGAGAAGGAGCAACTCCGAGGCCGCACGCGCTCCGAGACACGCCACCGAGCGCGCCGGAGACCCACCTCCTCCGCGGAAAAGAACTTTGACTCCCTATACTTAAGGACTAAATCAGTGAACAACCTTCACGAGAAACCCACAAAAAATATCAAACGACAAACGTTGCTCGTAGTTAACACAGACTATATCGGTAGTGAGTTGAACAGGACGCTGTCAGTGCTCAAAGGTGATGTGGTAGTGTTAGTGCAGTGTGGTGGAGAGAGCGATGTGGACGCAGAATGGTTCTACGTGAAGAAGAAAGATGGCGCTGAAGGGTTTATACCCGCCGCGGTGGCGGGCCACGGGTATATCTGATAGAACAGTCAATTTAGTTATGAATTAAAATTATGATTTGCCAATGGATTTTCATTTATCATCAGCAATACAGCTAAGTAGTAAACTATATGAGTACTAGGAAATACAGTACACCAAAATTTGTGGAAAAATCAATTTGAAATTTTATGCAGTATGTTTTTGAATTATTTATGTTACTACAAAAAGGCATCAGCCATGCATTTATGCTCCATATTAATATTCTTATTTTTCTATTGAGTTATTTAAATAAAATTTAAACATAATGGTGGCACTGGTGGCTTAGTATCATAACTTATAGTATCAAATGAAACTATAATTTAATTTTTCCATCATTTATTACAAACCTTATCCAATCACAATCAGT
This sequence comes from Macaria liturata, assembly GCA_964023185.1. Taxonomy (NCBI): domain Eukaryota; kingdom Metazoa; phylum Arthropoda; class Insecta; order Lepidoptera; family Geometridae; genus Macaria; species Macaria liturata. Next base: position 394,063 of record OZ026812.1, on the reverse strand, counting down.
CAACTTAAGTCAAACTTACCGAAAATGCAACACTTGATCTCTATAGTTGAATGTAGTGCACAGATCTATCTCGGGGCTGGATCCTGATATGGCCAAGACCTTGGGGCTGGTCTGTAGCACTGCGGAGTACACCGTGCCTGAAGATACAGGCAGTTCCACCCTCACTTCCCCGGAGTAGCTGAGCTGGTAGAGGTGCTTGGCTGCTCCGGCTGCGAAGATGCAGTCGTCGTGGAAGAAGGACACATGGATGCCGTGATCATTGATGTCAAATACTGTGGCGGCGTCGAGAGAGCGCAGGTGCCAGAGGGCTAAGCGAGGTCCGCCGCCGCAAACCTGTTGACAAATACTAAATTTAATAACAAACATTCCATTGAATTCAGAACCTCCTTTTTTTGAAGTCAAATATTGTACAAGGTTATATTGGTAATAGTTGGCTTTAGTATATTTAAACTAACCACTGCAATTATAAGAAATTAAAAAAAAAGCCTTTCTGTACAAAAAAAATATTGCTCTTTGATAAACATTGCAGAGCTGTCAAACATTGAAATCAACTAGCCAATTTTTTTGGTTTGTTTGCCCTTTTTTTAAGTCTTAATGAACCAGTGTGTTATACTTTTTTTTTGTATAAAAAAGTATAATATATATTTTGTTTTATTTTCTCCTTTCTTTCTTTTTCCTGAAGGCGAGTTAGGGTCTTGATTCTTGACCAAGAACTTTTCCATGTTGGGCTAAGGTGCAGACTTATCGACAAGTTGTCGATAACACCTCAGCCCCTCCCTAGTGTTCGCAAGTTGAAGCGAGACTGCGTGTTGGAGTCACTATATGCATGCGGCAACTACTATAGCCGAGCGAACACTGACATTCACATATTCCATTGAATTCTTGTTTGATAAAAAATATATTTAAAAAATAATTATATAAATAAATTTAAGCTGTATAAAATTAGAAATACATAAGTAGGAACTGTACTATTTATTAGTTTAATCATTAACTTACAATCCAATCATCTCCAATGGCAGCCGCTCCCACCCACTTGCCAACATCAGGCCTGCTGACCTTGGTGTTGGTGTGGGGCTCCAACTTGTTGTGAGACTTGCCAGTCCTGGTGTCCCAGATCAGCACATTGCCATCCTCACTTGCTGTCACTAGCTGATTCTGTCTGCGAATTGAGATAACTTTTATTCATCAAATGTAGTGAGAAATGTTGTGGTACATTTTAGTAGCTAGTTTTTTTGGAAATCTAGAGGTATCAGATGATTGTAAAATTGTGTGTGTTGGCATGCCAGATGTTGAATATATTGTTTCTATTATCAAGTTATTGACAGCAATTTCATTAAAGCAGCATCCAACCTTTACTAATGCTATATCAGGAATATTCATATATAGGCATCAGACATAAACTTACTTTCCATGTATAGCATGTATGTAGTCATCATGTCCTTTGTATGTAGACAAGAGGCTTCCATCTTCCATATTGTACACATACACATTATTATCTCCACAGCCTGCATACAGCTTGCTCTCATCATCTGACAGCCACAAACTGTTGATGTCACATTTTTCTATAGAAGACTGGGATGATATAGTGATAACCCAGTTAGGTTTGCTGAGTTTGGAGTTAAGAACACCCTTCCAATCCCACCCAGCTATAGTATTCACTGATCCAACTATCAGGAACTTGTCAGAGCTCACTAAACTGCAGATCTGCGACCCTGAGTCGAGGCTGTGGATGTGTCTGGGTTTGTTATAGTCTGGTGTCAATAGTTCTACAACAGGATTCAGGATACGGTCAAGGCTGCAAAATAAGATTTATGACATGGTTAATATTAACTTATACAATCATTTACACTCTCAAGCACGGTGTACAATCCCAAAAAACTTTACTTAATGAGATATAATTCAGATTTGATACTGATTTCGTACATAAATTAGGAAAACTTACTCAAATACTGCTATTTGCCCATAGATGTTACCGGCTGCCAAATATTTTCCGCAGGGAGAAAATGCTTGACAGAGAACAGTGTTATAAAGTATTTTGTCAAGCATTTTGTGCTAAAGATATATTCCGAATAAAGAAAACTGCACAAAATTTTATGTTTATTTACAATAACACAAACATAACCTCACTTTAGAGTTTATCTATAGACATAGACAACTTTATTTGCTTTTAAATACTGATATCACAGATAAGTAGACGAAAGAATGAACAAAAAATTACTGAAATCATCCGGTTCCGGGTAACAGTGTTGTAGTGTGCGGGGTCTTTACAGCAATTACAGCTAACTTCAGATTGGTAAAAAGTCTGTTGAATTTGTAAAAAAAAAGATCATCCAGCAAAAAAATTCAAGATGGACGTGGTTCTGTCGTGTGTTTTGTGAAAATATTTTTTATTTTATTTTATGTGACGCAGTGAAAACTACAAGCGTTAGTAAATTTATTCATATACAAATCAGGCAAATAAAAGCTATCCTCAGAGTACAATTATATACCAATACAAATCTAATTATCGTTAGCCTTTTGCGATGCCAATGCATGGTAAAAAATGAAATGTTTGATTTTAGGTCTATAATACAGCAAAATGTACAATGGTATTGGATTGACGACGCCCAGAGGTTCTGGTACTAATGGCTACGTGCAAAGAAACTGGGCTTCTGTGCGAAAAACCAAAGATTCTGTGAACTATCGGACTGAAGAAGAGATTGCCAAGTTGGACTCGGCGTCCAACAAACAGCCGAACCAGGAGATATTAGACCATGAGAGAAAAAGGAAGATAGAAGTAAAATGCGCCGAATTGGAAGACAGTTTAGAAGAACAGGGGTAATTATTTTTACTTATCCTTTGGTGTATATATAATTTCCAACATATATACTGAATAACCTCTCTTGAATTACTTAGTTCAATTATTTACCATAGCGTGGCTAAAATTAAATTTGGTAATAAAAATAAAGCAAATATCATAGACATAAACCCAAGAAACATTAAAAATATGCCAGACTTCTGTAGACATGCTCATAAATGAGTGGACCTTACCCACACCAGGATTATTAAAATACCTATAGTCAACACACATTGCGGTGGTCACGTACTCAGGTACACTAATATCAGATTTTCTAGTCTTTCTCTGGTTTCCCACAATATATAGTTCCCTAAACTTATATGTAAAACGAGTTATTTGTGCTGGGCCAAGATTACAACCAGGAATCATAAATACATAAGCACATAGAAATTCAAAACAGTCATAATTGACATTGAGAACTTTTCAGAGCAAGCTAAAACTGTAAAATTCTCTATATCTCTACATTTTCTGTTTGCACTATTAATCATATTTTATTTAATTTAATCAGCCGCTTATTCTTTGTTTTATGGTATTGTTTCATTTATAGTCCACAATTATTTGTTTAATGTTATGTAAAGGTCCTTTTTAAATGTGTTATTATTGACTGAGAAAAACTTAAAATAATTTATTAATATAAATGATTTAAGTATAGCATTACTGGCCTATTGTTATTCTTATCATTAATACATAATTACGATGTTTCACAATCTTGGGTAATGCAGTAAAATTAAAACCTCCTCAAAACACATTCTGAACCAGCTTTATAACCAAAAAAATATATAAATAACTATAACCCTACATAAGTGTCTATCTTTCATCAATTAATGTTTGAATAGTTTAATACACAAATGTATTTTTACATATTACTGGCACATAGCCAATTTCAATCATAGGTTTTATCTAATGGCCAATTGTATGAAATTATGATCTTAATCAATTATAAATTGCTCAATATAAGTCATTTTAACAGCTGTTTTTGAATGATTTGCCAAGAATGCATAGTTTAAGTAGATGTCAGTAGGAAATATTAATCATATTATTGTAGCTATTTGAGGTTAGAGAAGTAATGATATTAGTTTTAGGCGGTTATTCTTGCTTTATCTATATTAGTACACTAAATGTATTTTAATATGTTTTTCTTCAATAACATAGGTACTGTCTCAATTAAACTGGAAAGATCTGGTATCTTCCAAGCGCCTCCTATGAATATCCAGCATGCTGGTGTATGCTGCTTTACTATAACATGTAAACACTAGCTAGATACTACAACAGAATGCTGCCAGACAGAGATGTGCTGATATGAATCATAAATAGCATGGTATCATTAAATGCCAAGCCAACTCCAGCTATTATCCTTCTCCCTTTCTTAAGCTGTATTCCTCATTTCTAAAGGAGCATTACTTCAACAGGACTTATTTATTAGGAAAGTTAACTTAACTCAATACTCAGAGAGTCCTAATAAAAGTAAGAATTGACATAATGCAATAGAATTATGCTAAAGGTCACAGTTAATAAAATTTCTAATATGATTTTTCTTGTTTGTGAATATCATGGTTGTCATTTGAAATTAAAATGGTGTGTATAATTGCTCATTGCCAGCACTGAAGTTAATCAATTTGATTGCCGCTATAATTGAATTGAATTATACTTTTCTTGATAACAGACTTGGGAAACATTTAAGTATTTCTATATGAAATTAAATATGTATGTCTTAGATAATCAGAATAATTCTAATAATGATCCTGAAATCACCACAAGCCGTTTTCTGCCTCTTTATTCTCTCCTCTCCTCACATATCTTGTGTCATTCATTATTTTATTATTCTGTTTAGTTTGCCAAGTTGTAGTTTTTTTAATATGCTTTAACTTGTGCTGGCTAATCCTGTTGAAACTGTCAAAGCTTTTCTTATATAAAAATTACGCCAAAGCGGCCGCCCTCCTCCATTGCGCCCTCTGCGCACGGAGTTCGGTTCCCGTGTCGCCGCTACTCGGCCGGTACACCGAACTCCTCTCGCCTCTCGGCGACCACCTCGGGTGCCCTAAAAGAGCACCCAGCTCCGCCTGCACCGCGAGGTGCGGCGAGCTCCACGCCCCGGGCCCTACACCAGCCCTCTCCAAGGAGAGGTATAGGCGAGGGCCCCCACTCGATCGGACATTTGTACACAGGCTAGCAAGATCCACCGGACTGTGGAAGTTACTAACCTGTGGACGGGGTGCACCAGGCCTCCCCAACTAACCCCAAATCCCCATATGGAGAGATGAAATTAGTTGGGCTTACCCAACGTGAAGGTAGTCCGATCCACGCACCCCATATAAAAAAAAAAAAATTACCCTATGGTAACCAAAGTTATAGTTTATATGGAAAATATCCTATAACAATAAAATTTCGCAACCTGTTTCGTATTGCACATGTTGCAACATCAATTTATTTGATAAACCCTTGTTATAGTTTTTTTCTATAAAGCCACCCTCTATCTATTATTGATTCAACAGCCCTAGCATGGGGTCAGTCCCCTTGCGCCGGAGTTTAGATCAATAGCTTGCCAGTGTGTGACACCCCTTTAAAAAAAGGTTATAAAATATTCGCTCGTAGGTCTCCTTTATTCAGTACAGTACCGCACGCCACGCGCTTCTTATCGGGAAAATTTTATTGTTTCTTCGCTAAAGTAATTCGTCGTTAACTTGCGACGTATCATGCTTTGGTAGGCACTCGTGGTTTCAACATTTTACGGCCGTGTTTCAGTTTCGCATGATCGTTATGGCGCGGAGAACGTCTTAAAAAAATTACGAAATAAATGAGAAATGTTAAATAGTTTATAGAAAAAGTTATTCAGTTTGTTTATCTGTATTGTATTTGTTTGTAATGAGTGTGTCTCTGGTGTGGTTACGCAGGTTGCCGAAGGATGAGATAGCGGCGCGGGTCGCTGCCTTCAGGGCCAAGATATCGGAGGCTGCCACGGAGAAGGACGTGCCGCGGGACGAGTTCGGGAGGGTCGCGTGAGTCTTCACTTATTTATACAATTTAATATTTAATTTGTACCAGGAAGGGTCGGATACTGCGAACTGCGTATCCATTTTCTGCTCAAAGAGCTGGCAGTGTTGTTTTATTAAGTTTTACCTTTTATGGTTACAAATGAAAATATCTGATAACTTTCCATTTCCAAGAAATAACAGACATTTTGCTGTAGTTGAATCAAATGAACTACTTTAAAGTATTGTTATCAATACAATTGCATAACACCTGTTCTAAATTTCAGTCATTAACTTAACAGCTTCTTATGTCTAACAACAACATATCAATTACTAGATCAATTTGAAACTTAAATTACACATCTCATTTACCAATTCAAAATTAGATCGATTCAAAACGCAAAGCCTTCAAAACTAGAGGTTGTTCAAATAGCCATGTGTGCACAGCTGCTAAGTTTGGTAAACGTTGATTTTAGTAATTATTTTACAGAATCATAATAAGGTATTAAATTATACAATAATAATATGTTATTACGGTTCAGTAGCTCGACACGTCATATGATACTGGAATTGTGAAGACAATTGATACTGTCTGTCCTGGCGTCGGTCGCAGTATAGATGCGCCAACGCATGTTGACTCCATACTGTTTTGTAAATAGAATAAAGTAAATAAATAATTATGTTACAGTCACATATAGATCACAATTGTGACGAAGTGATGATTAGAAAAATAATCTACTGGCTATTATGTTCTCCCTGTAATCGCGGTGTAGGCAAATGTTTATTTTAATTTTTAATTTTGTTTGCTACAAACTAGAGGGTACATATTTGTACATGAAAGTGACAGCAAATACTCCTAGCTTTATCTATTTTACAAAAAATAAAAGAAAAACATTGCGTGTTCTGTATTATGCTAGTTACTATGAATTTGTTAAATATCCTGTGGTTTCAAACCTATGTTGAGATGGTTGGAAAATGCATTTGCCTTGTTAAACGCGAATCATATTATAATAAGAGTAATGTGAAGTTTACAATATACATAAGTAGGTAATCTTGTAATGTACAACTCGATAAAATACATATAACCTAAGAATATTTTCCATAAACCTAATTTCGTTCCTTATCTTAAAAGGCAAATCATTATGTGCCCACGGAATTGCTGCTAATTCAAAATGATGGAGCAGCAATCGATGGATTATTATTGACATTTAGAATTTTGACATTATCTAATAATTAATTAATATTTTTATATACAATACATTTCAATTTATATTAAGTTTACTATTGTAAACAATACATGTACATGTATCTTCTGACTTGTAACTATGGAGTTATGAATAAATAATTTGTATTTGTATTTGTATTTGAAAGTCACGCTTTGAACAAATAACATCGTCTGATTATCTAGCTGGAGACATGTGAAATTAATTTGTAGACTAGGAATACGTATTGCACAAATGGTATTTTAAGTATAAGTTTTTGTATAAGTATAATAACTATGTTTGTATGTAGATTTGATATTTAAACTGTTCTTCTTTCTTTCTGAAAGATATCAGACAATATAAAAATAAGATTCTATCTGTTGATAAAAATACATATTCTCCTCAAAAAAGCAAAACAAGCACACGAGTTTAAACTGCATTTGTCTTGGACCCAAGCCACATTTCGTTGGCAAACCCGTAAGCCCACAAAGTTTTATACATTGAAAACAAAGTCAATATGTATAAGTTTTACTCCATTAATTTACTTGTACTTCTGCCCAGTACCACTGAATACATCCAGTACGCGTGATCGTAAACAGTGAATTTACGAGCTCTACAATTTGTATATTCGTTACCGAGAGCAGTATTACGTGGATTGTTATCGAACTTAGTGCTGTCTACCTCAAGAATTATAGAACTTTGACCTGAGCTCCCGTATTTCGTATTTGAACAGAGCTATGCAATGTGTACAGCAGAGTATGACTTCTGCTTCAGTTCTGGCGACCGAGTAAAGTTCGTAAACAAAAGCAGCAATGTAGTCGACTTGGTGGTAATACCTAATTGTGTTATCCGCTCGCTAGGGTTGTCGGTATCGATCCGGGGTGGATGACGTAGCACCCCCTCCCCCCTCGCAGCAGGCAGGGGTTGATTTAATATGCCGCTCTCGGCAGCCACCCTATTCGATTACATTACGCTCTTTTGTGTCATTGAATATAATTTTGCACGAATGTGTAACAACGAAATCAGGTTTGTCGTACATGATTATTATTTCATGTAAATGTAGATATCGATTTATTACACAAATAATTTCAATTAAATAGCTTAAATCCTACTTTCTTCTTTTCAAGCTTATGTCTTGTATTTCATGTTTTATTGGACACATGATCGATTATTTTAATTACATAAATCGCACTTTAAATGAACCTCGTTATTTTGATTTATGTACTCTTCTACCTTCATAAGATGTGCAACTGATCTTGCTATTACTGGATGGAGACACATAACTCGTATTACAATTTTTATTTAGCTGACTTCCAAGCTTCGCCTAGTGCTGTAATTTAAATGTAAACGACGTTTATCAAAACAAAGCTTCCCCGATTCCGCGAAGGCTGTATTCGGACGACCATCCCTCACGGCTAATTAGCACCCCGTGTTTTGGAACCATTACCGCCGTTTAATTATGTACAATCATGGCCGGCCCACCGACCTAATGAAAATTAAACCCAGGTGCGGCTGAGATTGGGAAAGTAACTAAATAAATAGCACTACTTAAACCAGCTTTTCTTTTTTTGGGGTATTCTTCTTATCCCTAGATTTTCAAACTTTTTTTTCTTTATCCATGTATTGTATTTCGATTCGTAAAAGGTTTACTCACAGCCACTCGAAGTTCCAAGTCGTAATAGCGCAGACTGATACCATCTTGAATATAAAATCCAACGTCATTTCCAAAATGATTGAAATAATTTACTTACTTAACTAATTATACGTTTTCTAATTCTGCCAAAATCTCGTTGTATTGCAATGTTACGTTACATGTACAATGTCGTGCTAACAAGCCATCAAGGAATGCTAGTAGACAGGTCAGCTATAGCCCTAGTAAGATTTATAGCAGCACATTTATATGTGGCACGCCATATATCTGTTTCACTACGGCCATCTTTCTGCGAGTTAGCTGTAGGTACTAGCCTGGCCCACTACCGCTCCTTTGTGATAAAATAAAAGTTAGCGAATTACGCTAATATATGTGACACATGCGTATGTGTGTTTTGTTCTTCCTTCAAGCTGAAATAGCTGAGCCAATATTGGCTTGCTAAAGTAACATTGGTAATATTTTTCCAATTTGGCCAAATCCGGCTTAGAATTGTTATTAAATCATGTATGTACTAATATTTCATGTGATTAGTTATCTTGAAGCAAAGCGGGCGCAAGCACTACGTACGAGTACGAGTATTGTTAATTAATTCATTTTCTCACGCCCAAACGTCACGTACAAAGTTGCTAGACAAATGTAAGAAAAGACGTGATCCCTCAAGTAGCTACACTGCTTCTGGAATAAAGATAGCTTGTCCACGATCTGTTGGCACGAGTCCGCTGTCGCGCCAGGATTAACACGACGCGCGATATTTACTTGGCTCACTTGTTATATCGCTGCCAGAAAACGGGACTTGTCACTGTGAAATAGTGAATTATGACTTGGACGAGTCTTCTCAGTACTTCCTATTCATCATCATCATCTACAGCCTTTCTTATCGCACTGCTTTGTGAGTATATGCTTCTTGTTGTATGTGCCTGCTGAGCCTTTCTTGTGCAAACCTTGTCTATAAAATTATAATTAAAAGCACCCGCCTATCGAACCATGTTGTCGACTAATCTCGCTACCGGACGGCTTCGCACTTGCATTGATTTGCCTAAAAGTAATTTATATACTCTAGATTATCAGAATCCATATTTATTTTGGTTGAACTATAAAATCTTAAATACGAAAGTAAATCTAGTTGAATCAAGTGAAAGCCTTACAAATAACTTTCCTTGTACAAATAACGAAACAAGCCCTTCTCATAAAAAAGTTGTATGAATTTTATTTCTGGAAATTGTAGTAATCTGCTTATCTTGGCCCAGTCTGCTCCTTAAATTAATTGAGATCAACTTCTCCGTGTCTGGCCAAAAATAAATGAGGAAACCCGCCAGCGTAATACTGGGTTTAACACATTTATTTACGAGGAAAAGCTTTTTGAACTTGATATGCTTTCAATCAAGAGAATTGAGTTTATTTGTGTAGGTATTCGATGAGTACTTTATTGTGTACATATTCATGCATGAAATATTGTTTATATTGGAGTTGAAAAGTCGAAAAATAGCTATTGGGATTGAAACGATTTTGATATAACGTAAACAATGATTTCAATCTCGGCTTTCTAACAATGTAATTGAGACTTATTTCATATCTTTTGCGAGAGCTCAATATGAAATCGATTTGATATTTCTACTATTTGCAATATCCAGAAATAGAAGGCAATGGTATCGATCGCGAGTGTGTGTGTTTATTTATTTGATCGGCTAAATCAAATGTAGTGGTGTGTGTGTGTGTTGTTTTAAAAATAAATTCCATTCTTACTATCCTGTTTTAGTTGTTTTGGGCTCCTTATCTCAGCTCGTTACGCAGAGCGGCTGTTTTCGGACATCCTAAGCTAAGTTTTTTAAACCTGAATGGGATCCTACTTTAATATGAAAAATGCTAGATGTAAAAATAACACAAGGCGCTCTAACTAGCTTTTCACTATTTCTGCTCCAATAATGAAGCTATAAAATACAGTAAATCTAAATAGTTAATTTATTCAGTCACCTGGCTCTAAAACACACACTTGACGGTTCCGTGCCGAGCTACGAGTATCTCTGAAACGGCCGCTCGATACAAATATTTATACTTTGCATACACTTTTCGACCGACCTCAATTTTTGTTCAGCTTCAGTTAATCCGGTATAAATGTTTCTCCAGTGGAATCCAAAGAGCTGCGGTAACGTATTATTTGTTTTATAGACGGAGGAGAAAGTAGAGTCTAATGATGTGTAGTTTATTAAAGAGGTCACATTGTAGAGAAGTATTAGCAATGTTCACGTTCTTGCGAATACCTTTTTTAAATAAATTGAACACTAACTTTCAATCTAAGCTAAACCTGAACACTAACATCAACTAAGTAGATATGGTAGGCTATACATTTTTATCAACAGAAAAACGAGGTTAGCTAGAAGTGTACTAAAATGTGCACATAATTTCTAAATCAATGTTATTAAGCTATAATAACTATTCTATATTACTCTTTCGTTTTCTAATGGTATTAAAAATTAATGTTCTAAGAGCTTTTACTCTTGTGGCGTCCAATGAAAGCTTTCATGAAATCTATTATGCCTGAAGTGCACTTTGATTTCCATCCTTTTAGTACGTTTGTCGCCCTGAAATGAGCTCGGGTTTGTTGAAGGAATTTTCGATAAGGTTTACTTACCTTCCCGGTTTATTTGGTGTTGAGTTGCCTAAAGGTTTCGGATGGCAGATAAAAAAGCGTTATGATTTGCTAAACGATTGCATATTTGTATTTACTTCTAACGCTCAGTATTCCAAACAGCATATAAAACTTTAAAGAATTTCATTATTACAACTCCATTTTATTAAGTTATGAACGCTCATGAGACCATGCAAACATGCGTTTATCACAAGGCCGCCGTGTAGCATAACGACCGCAATAAACATTACCGTAACAGCACGCTTCTTTTAATTATCTCGAGGGTAAAATTGGCACGTTCATGCGCCTCCACCACCCCCGGGGGAGGGTGAGTGGAGAGGAGGGTGTGCGAGCGTCGGAGCGGAGATCCGTTGTTTGCGCAGGCTGCGCACGGCGGCTTCCTGCGGCAGTAGCGCCGCCGGCCCGTGCCGGCCGCACCAACATGTAGCCCCACGCCCCGCGCGACAATCACAACAGTCTTCCAGCGGTCCGCCGCCATAGAAATAAGCAAACCAGTCTTCCACTAGATATAAGTTAGGCTAAGATGCAGCGGGGCCGGGGCCCGCGTCGCGAGCTCAACAACCGCGTGGTGTTCGAGCGGCTGTGGCGCGGCACGTTCCAGGCCGTGGTGGCGCCGCGGCGGGCGCGCGCGTCCTCTCTGGAGCCCAGCCTGGAGCCTGTGCTTGCACCCGCGCCTCCGCCCGACCCGCTAGAGCCAGCGCTCCGCACCATCCTCGAGGGGCTCCGCAGCTCGTGCTGCTGCCGTTGCAATTGCTCCACGATCGCACAAACCCCTAACGACAATTTGCAGGTCTGTCTCCCCGCCGAGGAGAGGAAGGCCGTGCGCTCCGTCATAAGGTGTGCATACAGTTTTATCGATTATATCGCTCGCGCGTGTATGTGGGTCGCCCGCTCCCGGCCACGCAGCACCCGCCACTCGCTTCCATTCAATGTTGTCGCGTCCGACCGAACGCTCATCTGCATTACTCGTACGTTTCGCTGTAAATTGAAACTCGAACAACACTGCTAAATTGTTTTATTGTTTCCGTTTTAGCGCACTTAGGTGCTGTTCAGGTAAATATTTATAAGCGTACTTGGAAACTATCTACTAGTTCGTAGCTAATCACCTTCAACGCCGACATGTATCTACGTCTTGTTTACTAACTGTAAAGGAATTATACATCAATCCTGTCACGTAAAAATGTCTGCATATTCTTGAACCTCAGACACATCTATCGGATTGTTGTGTTAGTGGAGCGCCTGGGGGGTTTCACCTCGGATTAGAATTATAGTGAATAATATGATCGATGTGGGATATTGTTCTTTAAACTATAAATTGCAATGTTTACCCAAATTTTTTTGTGCACTCCATTGTTTCATTGTTTAAACAAATTATTATGAAAAATTAATGTTTGACCATATATTTTCACTTTAAACAGTATTTTTTTTTATTTATATGTTAAATCTTACCTGAGTAGACCTGAGTTTTGAATGCTCCAGGCACTACTATGTTAAAACTTGAAATCTCTTACACCTCCATATGATTGAAGACTGGTTTACACGTGCGTTTTACAGGACATGCTTTATGCTCATGGCGTATCAGCTAACCTGGGTCCAATTCCTAACCCACCAACAACCATGCAGTACTCTCTCTTGAATAAGCTTAAATATAATTCAAATACAGATTCAGATTCAGATTTTTATTGATAAATGATGAAAATTTACATGTCAAAATACATATATCTACTAATTATATCTCCAATATTTTTCTGTTATAACCAAGATCCAATCCACCACTGCCTACATGAGTGAATGAGAGTGTAATGGCATAACAGTTGAATCTAAGTAATGTGAATGTCATTGCAGCGTCCGCGAGACGCACGCGGTGGCGGAGGCGCAGCAGGAGAAGAACGCGCGCCTGCGCTCTGCGTTCGGCATCTCGCCGCGCTTCGTGGAGGGCTCCAGCCTGGACCCGGAGCGGCGCGCGCGCGAGCTCGCGGCGCGGTACCCGCTGGTGCGCACGCCCAGCCACGAGCGCGACCAGGACCACCCGCACAAGAAGAAGAAGAAACGAAGGTACGACGTCTAATACTACTTGCTCTCTTACATCTTTTATTGTTTTTATTGATAGGTCGTTTTTCCATTTTAACAATCGAGGTATATTATAAAGAAATATTTAAAATACTTGCCCTTTTATAATCTATACCCACATTATGTATGTCTGTATGTAGTGTCTAGTTTTATTCATGTTATCATTTCTAAAAATTACTTGTATTTATTTACAGTGACTCGCCAGATGCAAAGAAATTGAAGAAAAAGAAGTCCAAGAAGAATAAAAAAGAAAAGTAAGTACTGTGACAAATATTACATATTAACAACTAGTTACAAATTATTTTACAAAGGTTTTGATGTGTATTTGCCTAAACATATTTTCATAGATTCCGTTTGAATTCAGACAGGTGACTCTGAGACTATCCAAAAGGCAAGTATTTACACATTTTTCGATCTGAATTTGAATGATGAAAAAGAGAAAAGTAAATGTAATATGAATTCAATATTTCAGTGAAAAAAGATTGCTGTGGAATCTTATAAATAGGTACTTACTTGGGTAAACTCCTAATGGTGAATCTGCTAATACTTGGGATTTTTGGTTTATGAAAAAAAAACTTTACCTTTCATTCCAACAACTATACGACATTACAGACCGTAACCTCCATATCACGGGTTCCTATAACAATTCATTCTACTCATCCGATCCAACTAATCGTTTTTTCTTGCTACGATATAAAAGCGTGAGTTTATAATGTGACAACCAAGTGTCGCCTAGATACAATCAGTCCCATAGTCGCCTTAAATTTTAACTTTTCCCTCCATAGACAAGAATCAAAGAAGAAAAAGAAGCGCTCCAAGTCTCCAGACACGGACAGCTCGAGCAGCTCCGAGGGCCGCCCCGACAGCGACTCGGCCAGCACCGACGATGAACGCCAGAAAAAGAAGAAGAAGGTACCTAACACTTTCTTACACAACCCTGTCTGTTGCCGACCTTATCATAGAGTTTTAGAAGTGATGCCTTGCAAACAATGTGTTGAACATTTTCAAATTTAGTAACTGTTAACTATACAGGGTGTTTTGTAGAGAGTCCGACATACTAAGTGAGCGTGTTCAGGTACATATTTAGAGAATACAAGTTGGCCAAAAAAAATCCCTGACCTCCTATTTTTTTTTAAAGATTTTTTTTGTAAATTTTTAGTTTTTTACCGAAATTGTACCTATTCACTTGAATAACATTTCTAAAATCCGTTTTAGACCGGATGTTTTCATGTAATTATAATCTCAAATGCATGCTTAAGCCACGAAAAACAAAATTACATACAATCTGAACTACCTAACTGATGTAGAACTCATAAAGTGAAAAAATAAATTTAAGCTTGACATCTAAGTTCAACTTTCACAGTGATTTAAAAAAAAACCACTAGCGATTCTGGAGGTAGTATGCATTAAAAAAGTTCTCCATTTGTCACTTATTACAACGACATAAAAAAATGCTATGATACTTACCAGCTTGTTGAGTAAAATTAAGATTCAAGGTAACATCATAACAACAAACAAATAGGGACCAAATACGACGAGCGAGCAGGTATAAAACTATTGTTATAAGTTCTTCTTTCTCTGTGTATCAAAGAATGCAGAGGCGGCGTGGTAGGGCCAAGGTTACCGGTTATCTAAACAATAAAATGTGTAAGTATTTAGTTTAGTCGAGCTTTGACTGTTATCACTGTTTGACGCGAGTACGATTCGTAATACTTATTTGTTTTTCTGTTTTGTTTTTCCGTTGATTTGTTGAACTGTTACCGTTGTTGAGTGTCATCCGTTGTTTACTTTTACTGTTGTTAACGTTGACTGTTGTTGTTGTTGCTGTGTGGATTCTTTCTGTGAAGACATGCCGGAGTTTAATAACGAAGAATACGCTGACATGGTTTTTGTCTACGGCCGAGCTGATGGGAACTCACGTGCTGCACAAAGAATGTACAGAGAGTCGTACCCCGACAGACGTGTGCCTCATCACACCACATTTACAAACACTTTTCGGAGACTGCGGGAAACTGGTACCCTACACTTTAGGGAACCACGCCAGAACAATAGACAGCATCGCGTCGTTGTAGATGAAAACATTCTACAAGAGTTCGATGCAGATCCCACCACCAGCGTCAGAAAAGTGGCCCGTAACTTGGGAGTTTCGTCATACAAAGTTTGGACAGTAATTAATGCAGATAGGAGGTATCCTTATCACTACACTCCGGTGCAAGGTACATTTAATTTATGATTGTAGTAGTTTTTGTAGAGCACGCTCTACAATAAAAATAATTGGTTTACCACTTGCCCATCTGATGTTCACAAACAGGTTTGTTTTGGTTTCAGGTTTAGTAGAAGGGGACCAAGAGCGGCGCTCGCAGTTTTGCCGTTTTCTTTTACATACGGATGTAGATAACGAAGATTTTTTGAAGAACATACTCTGGACAGATGAATCTAAATTTACGAGAGAGGGGATTTTTAATCAACACAATCTACACTTATGGGAATCGCAAAATCCTCACGCGACAAGAGTGACCTCACACCAATACAAGTTTTCGGTCAATGTATGGGCAGGTGTCATTGGGAAAGACGTCGTAGGACCCCATTATCTCCCAGATACACTAAATGGCGAAAATTACCTGGAATTTTTAATCAATGACTTACCGGAATTAATGAGCCATCTGCCGATTTTTGAAGATGACCGGGCAATCATATTTCAGAATGACGGCTGCCCGGCACACTACCGAAACATTGTACGAGAGTATTTAGATGATTGCTTTCCCAATTCATGGATCGGGAGGCGTGGCCCAATTGAATGGCCCGCACGTTCCCCAGACCTAACACCGCTCGATTTCTATGTCTGGGGACGTGCTAAAGAGTTGGTGTATGAGGTCGAAATCACAACAAAAGAAGAATTGGTGGCAAGAATTAACGACGCATTTGCAAAAATTAAAGCAGAAATGACTCTAAACACCACTACAAAAGAAATACGTCGTAGGTGCCGTGCGTGTATTCGTAACAGAGGAGCTGTATTCGAACAGGATTTGAAATAAAAATAATTTTGATTAATTTCTGTTGTTTGTTGGTACCTCATTTATTGAACAAGCCGATAAGTATCATAGCATTTTTTTATATCGTTGTAATAAGTGACAAATGGAGAACTTTTTTAATGCATACTACCTCCAGAATCGCTAGTGGTTTTTTTTTTAAATCACTGTGAAAGTTGAACTTAGATGTCAAGCTTAAATTTATTTTTTCACTTTATGAGTTCTACATCAGTTAGGTAGTTCAGATTGTATGTAATTTTGCTTTTCGTGGCTTAAGCATGCATTTGAGATTATAATTACATGAAAACATCCGGTCTAAAACGGATTTTAGAAATGTAATTCAAGTGAATAGGTACAATTTCGGTAAAAAACGAAAAATTTACAAAAAAAATCTTTAAAAAAAAATAGGAGGTCAGGGATTTTGTTTGGCCAACTTGTATTCTCTAAATATGTACCTGAACACGCTCACTTAGTATGTCGGACTCTCTACAAAACACCCTGTATACAATAGAAGAAGTTTTATATGACATGTTTCATTCTTTATTTTATTGGTATTTCTAACACAATCTTTGCAACATTTGAAGGTCTAACGTTAACTTTGTGTTTTGGGTATATGGGGACAGCATCGTTCAAGTTCAATTCAGCACATTACTCCGAGTAGCCCTGTTGGAATACTTTGCCCATGAAGTACACTCACTACCCTCAGATCTGTAACGGAGTAGCGCGGGCGGCCCTTCGGCTGTAGCACAACGCTTCCTTTATTTCCTCTCGATCATACGACTATCTCGAACTACCCGCACTTTTGCAACAGATCGGCTTCAATTATTTTTTGTGTATAATTTAGTCACGACCCCTCGTTCCCTCTGCCCGCCCTAGACTTGCTCCGGACCTGTGTAGCTCAGTTTGCCTGTTGTCAGTCGTTCCTTAGTCTCTGGCGCTTCTCCAGACTCTAGTGTACTCGATCCCCTCACGACCACGATAGTTCCACGGGGGCCGGATTTACAAACTGTTTTTTTTTCAATGTTGATTGTTCTTCTTACCTCATTATTTTTTTATTTTATTTCTGTAAATACAAAAAATAGCGAGTAAAAAATTATCTGTTTAACTGTGCATCATTTCATAGGATAGCCATCTTTATCTGAAGAAATAACGTATACTGTAAGTATATCACAAAGCAATAACACTCAGTAAACACTATGTTAGGTGAATACTAAGTTGTCGGTACATTGTATGCAGTAACACGTGTCTAACGGGAGGCGTGGGGTGTGCATGGTGTTTGTAGTCCTCACAACAGATGGTGGTTTTATATTGTGTTACCGCGGTGTTACCAACACGTGTTCTGGAAAAACGTGGCGCGTCTTCGGAAATCAGGCGCGAAATTTGGACTCCATCGCTAAATAAAACTAGCAACTAAATGCAAATAGGGGTGTTAATAATGCAACACTACTGATGAGTAAGTTTTCGAGTACGCTCGGCACGTTTCTCTACAACACGGCTGCGTATGCCCAGTCTTACATTATGTTGAAATGTAACTAATCCATAACATTCTCCCTCTTGTGATGTACCCAATAATTAAGGATGCACCAATATAAATGGTATACATTGCCACCACCGTTTGTTACCTAAGGTACGTTCCCCAGGTGTTATTTTTCTTTATCAATTTTGTGTATTCCATGTATCTATGTTTATATTGTAATGTGTTACTAACATAGCATCTATAAAATCAACACTCGTGCCAACCAATTTGATTTATTTGTGTTCACTCAACTCTATTTATGTTTGGTTTCTATCGAGAATGTTATGGATCACGAATATAACATTCCCTCGGCATATTTTGGGATAATTTTATACTTTCTATACTCGCTTCCATCGTTAGCTTCCAGTAATTATTTTGTTTCTATGATAAACTTATGATAATTTGACGCCTATATTGATTTGTCTATGATTCATTGTTAGTATGCATGTGTACAGTGATTTAATTTCTCTGTTTAAATTGGAATTCTTCATTATTTTGATCGCCCCTCGGACGGTATTTTGAAGAATTTCAGGTAAATTTTTAGTAAGATACGTTTTAGTTGCCATTACCACTATAGTCTTATTGTATTGGCACTGGTGTTATGTAGCGGCTCTCTTCTAACGCGATGTTCATGGTTTATTTATATTTTGAACAGAAAAAGTCGAGTGCAAGACGCCGCGGCAGCAGCGAGCCGTCCAGCAGGGAAACGTAAGTATCTCATACCAAATCTCTTATTTCAATATTTTTTATCGAACTGATAGCTAACGGCACACTTCTCATTATTCCAGTTCACCAGTGAAACATGGTCGAAATGAAGGACAACGTGAATCCTCAGTGGAAGCGCGCGGAAATGACGAGCTGAGGAGAAATGATCGTGAGCGTGACGACAGCGCTAGGAAGTATGACAAGTACGACAAGCGTAGTGACCAGGCGCGTCCTTCCCGTCAGAACGACACGCGGCGGCGCGAGCGCAGCGCTTCACAACACGAGCGGGACTCCTCGCCCGAGTACAGGCAGAGGTCGACTATTACCAAAGTAGAAAACAAAAAACGTGAGCCTTCTCGCGAACAGGACAGACCGAGGAACGACAAACGATCCAAACGAGGTCGTAATTCATCGCCGGAATCTGACTCCGAACCTTCCAAGAAACCAGAGAAACGAAAGAAGAACGCACGCGACACTAGCGCCTCGCCTCCGCCTGAGAAACGTGGGCGCGGCTGGAGCCAGTCTCCGCGCAGGAACAAGGATGATACGTATTACAGAAAAGATGAACGAGAGAGGCGCAGGAACGACAGCCCGGTCGAAGACAAGAGAACGTCGAGGCTAAGTGAATCTCCCTACAGAAAGAAACGGCAAGAGGATAAAAACTCGAAAGACAGAAAAGAAAGAGACGATCGTGAAACATATAGAAGAAAGGAAAAAGATGATAGAGATAACTATAGCAGGAAAGAGAGAGACGAGCGGGACCAGTATTCTCGCAGAGAGAGGGAAGATCGCGAATCATATTCCAGAAAAGAAAGAGACGAACGCGACTCGTACAGTAGAAAGGAAAGAGATGACCGTGATACTAACCGAAAAGATAAAGTGGAAGAAGAATCGTACAATAAGAAAGAGAGAGAGGATAAATACGAAAGGAACAAGGTGAACAACCATGATGACAGGAGAGAAAAGGAAAACAATGACGATCGCCGTCGCAAGAACAGAAGTGCTTCTCGAGACAAGCGTGATTCATCCGAAGACGACAGGGAGACACGTACTCAGCGGTCTCCCTCTAAATCATACAAAGATAAGAAATCACGTAAAGAAGATAAAAGCACCAAAAAGTCAAAATACGACAAACGTGATCCGTCATCTGAATCGGAACACGAAGTGATAAAACTGAAAGAAAAGATGCTCAAGTCGTCAAAATCTGAAAAATCTCGACCTCCAAAGGATAAAAGTACGTCTCGATCCCCGCGGGAAAAAAGGCGATGTCTTTCAGCAGATTACAAACGGAAAAACTCTCCAGCACCTTCAAAAACTAAAGCCGAAAAACACAAGTCTGATATAGTATCTGCAGAGAGGCGAGAGAAGAGTCGAGAAGACAGCCGCCCCAGGAGGAGGTCCCCTACTCCCGACGACAGACGGAAGCGCAAGTCACCGAGCCGCTCCAAGTCGCCGCCACGAAAAACTAAGCGGCAAAAGCAAAGCGAATCACCCGACAATAAAAGGAAGTCGGTAGAAAAACGTTCCGCGTCCCCCAAGGACAAGGACAGAAAGAATAGGGAAAAGAGCGAGAAGAAAGACACGCACAAAACTCGCTCCAAATCCAGGTCCCGGCGCAGTCGGAGCAGGAGCACGTCCAGTCTCAGCTACTCGCCCGCGCGCCGCAGCCCCGAGCGCTATCGCGACATCATAGAAAAACTACCAGAAAAAGACAAGCGTAAATACATAAAGTCGCCGTCAGATCTCCTGCCTAAAAAGAAAAAGAAAAATCCCAGAGATTACAAGCCGAAAGTTTCTTGCATGCGCAGCTCGAGTTCGAGCGAAAATGAAGATTCAGGTGACGACTTTCTCCGTGTAGACGACCGAGCTCGGCAAGAAGAGATAGATATCAGGACGTTGAACCAGTTGAAGGAGTCTCTCATGAAGTGTATAAGGAGCGAGCAGAGCAACGGGCCGTCCACCTCGCAGCCCGGCCCCAGCGCAGAATCTAAAGTAGATGACAAGACTAAATCGCCTATCGCGAAAGATAAGTCACCGGTTGAGTTGGAAGCGAGGAAGAGCCCAGAGGAAGTGAAGAAAAGTCCTCGAAAGGATCGCTCCCCGGAGAAGCGCAGAAGAAGCGAGTCTAGACGCAGTTGGTCGCGGTCGTCGTCGCGCCGTTCTCGGTCCAAGTCCCGGTCCCGCGGCAAGTCCCGCTCGCGCTCCAAGTCCCGCTCCGTCAAGTCACGGTCACGCGCTAAGTCGTCGCGCTCACGCTCGAGGTCACGGTCCCGCTCACGCTCGTCGAGGTCAAGATCGAGGTCATACTCAACGTCAAGGTGAGCAAACTTTAATCCTGTGAGAAAGTTTCGATTATTTTGAATAACATACGTAGAAACTTAGGTCTACACCAATTTTTAGTTGCCACCAATATCTAAATCAGTCAATAATGCGCGTTACAAGCTTTAGTAAATTTTAGGGATAAAATCTTCGACATGAGACCCTCAATAAAAGGGATCCGTGCGTCGGGAATCGGGTTATTTAAACTAATTTCTAACCAACATTTTTATTGTTTGCTTCCAGATCTCGTTCGTCTCGTTCCAGCTCATACAGCAGCCGCAGTTCGTCTCGCTCATCTAGAAGCTCCTCGCGCTCCACTCGCTCCTCTAGGTAAAGATCTACCACTTTCAAAAATCTTTATCAAATCTGACAGCTAATCTGCTCATTATTTCTTGTTACTTGCTTTGTATGTATCCTTTGGTAATTTCAATGTCAAATGTCAATGTACTTTTACAAATTTCAATCAAATAATAAAATGTCTAGCAAATTGGTTGTCATTAGAAAATTAATTTAAAAATAACAGTTGTAGAGTGAGTTGTCATATGCCCGCAATTACATAGGTATCAAATGGATTTTATGGAGTTATCAAAATTTTTAATTGTACTTAAAACGCATAAAACAACTCTCTCCATTTCGAAGCGACAGTGAAATTAACATGAGCATTCTCTTTCCGCTTACCAAAATGAAACGTAAACCACACAAATGTGAATACGAAAATGAAAAACAAACGTATGAACACGCAAACTGAACGTACGGACTCGCACGTGGACGTACTTACTAAAACTGGACGTACGGACTCGCACGTGGACGTACTTACTAAAACTGGACGCATGGATTCTCATTTCGAACGTGCGAATGATTCAACGTTGGAATACGTAAATCTGACGTACGGATACGCAAATGTGACGTATGGATACGCAAATGTGACGTATGGATACGCAAATGTGACGTATGGATACGCAAATCTGACGTACGGATACGCAAATCGAACGTACGGATACGCAAATGATTGCTGAATGCGTTGAAATACCACGTGTGGCGTTGCATGCATATGAACAGAACAATGACGGGCGTGTACGCGGATTACCGTAGATCGGGCGGCGGCCGCTCGCGCTCGCCGTCCATCCCGCGGCGCGCCGGCTCGCCCTCCTTCCTGGACCGCCGCCGCATCACCAGGTACACGCCAAGCAGTGCTCATGTATCGGTGGTTACTAACCTACCACACCTTATCTTGCCGCGTTAATAATTGTTGATTCCTTTCTGGGCTGATGTACATTTTTTTACTATAGAATCTATATTGGGACTGATATTTATTTGTGTTTTGAGGTTATTTATTAATCACTATCCGTGTGTCAATATACAAATAAAAGGATCGTGATTTGAGGTATACTCGTACCTAATCTTATTTACATATTTATGGAATTATATTGTGCACTTACATTATTTTATGAATCTTATTATGATCTAATATGTATTTCTATTAGGATGTTATTATTCTCCCGTATACTAACTTATTTTTATTAATAATGCACATATTTTCCTGACTTATGAGTGTGCATAAAAAGGGAAATTTTCGGGCAAATTCAAATTTATGACAATAATTTTTACCGTGCTAGCTATTCAGAAAGAGTATAGATTTGAATTGGATGTGTATAAGTCACGCGTACAAAATAGCGTGACAAATGAAATCTGCAAAATTATACCTTTGACCGATATTACTACAGCTTATCGAAACCTTGAGTCTTATTATTCCTGATAAAAATGGTAATCCCCGTTTTCAACAACAACAAACCCTTGTACAAAGCACTGTATTTATAATTTGGTGTGTTCAAGCAGAATTCTAGTACCACTTATTGAGAATATATATTGGACCAGTTTTATTGTTTTATAAGTGGTGGTAGTATTTTGGCGAGTGTCGAGTGTTAACACTGCGTGTGTAGCTTGTACTAGGCTGGAATTATTTTTATTTTTAGTAATGCTATAGACATTTTATTTTGCCATCGTGCCATGTTGCGACTTGTGTAAATATGAAATAGTTTTATTAAAAAGAATATCGTAAAGCATACATATGTTACTTGATAACGTATAATTTTCGCGAGTGTATTGAATCGCAATGTGGCTTACGATTGAGTTTTTCTTGTTACATATTTTTGTTTTGTTTTCTCTTTTTAGAAAAAAGTCCCGAAAATATAGCACGAGTTCATCTGCCAGCAGTAGTAGCTCCGATTAGCGTGTGCTTGTTGTCCCCTCAACGTAGAATAAGCTGTATTATTATAAATATTATAATGATTTAATTATTAAGTCCAATTTACCGAAATGATCTTCACATATTGTTTTTGGCGATATTTTTTTCACGCAAAATATCGTCAGGCTGTGAAGTTGATGTTTGTATAGTTTGTGTTGGATGCGTGCAGTGTGCAGTGTGCAGTGCTGGCCTAACATTCATTACACCGATATGACGCTAACACGGGTGTGCTACATTTTAACTATTATTATCATTATATAATTTCATATATAATTTCTCATAACTTGTAAATTCTACATTACAACTATGTATTTATTTTAATTGATTTTATTCTCTTTTTGTTCCGTAGCGCACCCATAATAGATCTTACATACACGTCAAACAAATACAAATACAGAAGAAGATAAATAAAATAATAATGAAATGTGCCAAAAGTATCGGATTATTTCAACGTTCGCCGGTAGATGTGCTATGTATAGAAAAGATATTGCAAGTGTGTTTTTCTGTTTCAAGAGTTTTGTTTATCACATTAAAGTGTATTGTCAACATTTTGGTTGTTTTTATTTTACAGCTGCATGGTAGGCTTCAAGGCAGAACAGATTCCTGGTTCTGTGTCAAGACTAGTAGTGATTGCTTTGCTTTCTGGCATCTCTAATTAAATACAGCTTTACTGCTAACGTGACTTTATTGCCTACATTAGCAAGTATTGCTATATGTTATACTATATATAAATTAAATAATAAATCTTTATTGTCGGACACAATATGGTAAGTACATAGAATTCATTATATGATTCATAGATAAACTGAAGTTGCTATTTAAAGGTTTTACGTTAGCAGTAACCCGGTATTTTATTGAGTGTGGTTCCAATACAATATACCAGCCGTCACAGCTAGTTTTGTACGGAACTTTAATATTACACCATAACTGAATGTTGTAGAATACACAAAAGGAAATTTTACTCATGAACTTTTCCTTTTTATTTTGCTAGTGTGATGTTTGCTCAAACGGGTAAGTCTTCTTTTATTTGCTTGGCACTACCTTAGTATCTACTTAGTCCAACCCAGAACTAGCTTTTGCAATATGATTTTGCTGTACCTAACCATTTTAACCCTTAATATTTTTAAACTTAGCATTCCACTTAAAGTGTAAAACTACAGTTCTCATACAATTAATTAAAATTCTGTAAAATTCTTAGCCCAAAACGGAATATCGTCTTGCTTATGAAATGTGAAGAATAATTTTATATATAAAAAAAATAATGAACCATAAGTATGTAATATGTACGAGTACAAACTACTTTCATCGTAAAAAATGAATAAAAATCACGTTTTATAAGCAAGACCAATAAACCAGCATGGCATGCCCGACTGACACAACTGACTCGCTAACCTACTAACACGTACCAGTGCCCGCAAGCGCCCGATCCCGTACCGGAGGCCTACGCCGTCGACGCCCAGCTCGGGCTCCTACAGCAGCCGCTCCTCCCAGCGCTCCTGGTCCAGGTCTCCACGACCAGAGTAAACGCAAGAAAGAAAAGAAGAAGAGTAGCAAATTGACCCGTAAATGTATCTAGTCAGGAACTATTTTTGGTTGACGTATTCTAGTCAGGTTTATATATTTAAAAGAATAATAAAATGGTGCGGCCGACCAAATGAGAGTCAATACATGATGAAAAAAAAGTGAAAATAGCAAATTAAACCGTAAATGTATCTAGTCAGGAACTATATTTGGTTGATGCTTACTTATTCTAGTCAAGTTTACTTATGTAAAAGAACAACCATATGACTTTATTTACAGCTATACAGAGCAGCGCAGGTGGAGATATGAAAGAAAGATTCATATGATCTAGTCAGATGTAAGGCAATGGATTTAATTTGACGACATTGAACAGATTTTGACTCTGTGCGATATTGGTAATACATAGAGTTATCCTTTTTAAGAATATGCCGAAATAGTAAGATATTGAAATATACATAAGTAGACGAAATAGCAAGAGCTGGAAAGATATAATAAAAAAACAGGAATTGCAAAGAAACCTTAGGGTTTTAGTAAGAAACAAATCTGCTACATTAACTATCTAGTCAAGGCCAATAAGAAATCGTGTTATTTTTCTTAATTACAAGTTGTTTAGATTATTTTGTGTATGTCGATAAAAATGAAACTCCGCCTTTGTAAGTTATTCTCATGAAAGCTAAATCTGTAAAGAAAGATCTCATTTTTTAATTAATATTTTCTAGCCCAATTTGTTTCAAATGTATATCATTCAATTCCAAATAAACTAGTCAGCCCTATATTTTGATAGTCATACGCTTTTTACCGCGATTATTGTGATTTGTGGACAAACATTTTTATATTTTTCCCTTTTAAGCGTATTTGTATAGCATTAAAACTCTAGAAATAAGGATCATAACAAGTTATTTAGCTTATAAGCGAAGATGAATGGTGATAACTTAATTTATTTGTTGGTTTACACTTTTATTTTGTTGGTAATTTTATTTTTAATTTATTGAAACATTCCAAAATACTCCTTTTATACTTGTGCAATATACACACATTAATTTATTCCATTTACTACACGTAAATTATTTTACGTGTAGTAAATTTTATTTTATTTATTTTAATAATTAAATCAATTTTACAGCACATGCTATTATTGTGTAACTAGTCATATTTTTATTTTTGCTAAGTCTTAGATTTAAGTTATTTATTTGTTAGTATGATACGAATAAACCGCGACGGTTTAAGTAAGTTTACTATGAAGCACATACTGATGCATGTAAGCAATATATTGACAAGTTGTGAACGATATTCATGTCATTAATAATACTCGTGAATAAACAATAACAATTTATTATAAAAATATACAAAAATAGACTTGAATAGTAAATCACAAATGCACCGCGTTCGTCGAATTGAAACAGATTTAGTAGAAACACTCCTGTACAGAACCGTAGAAACTCGAATCAACTCTGTGCTCGAATATACAATAATAAGTATAAATCAATACAATAAAACGATAAATGTTACCATGCCTTTCTATACCTCTCCCATATGTTATATACCTAACTATTTATACTTGTCGTTACAGTAAGGAAATTTCTTTGTTGAAAGATCCCTACTATTACAATAAGAATATTTTTAAAACAAGGAATGTTAACAGGACAATCTACAAAAAAGAAGTAGGTACTATTTGGGAAGAGTATTTAATAACAGTCTAAAATATTATCTTCGGCAATCATTATAAGAATATGATTAGATAACTGTGACCTCATATTATAACATTTATAGGTAGGTACGTAAGAACTACGCAAAAAGCATTGTTTTTATGTAAGACTGGAAACAAATTATAATGCATGCCATCGCAAATTCAATCAAAGCTCAAATGAAATAAGGTGCATTTCATTATTTACGCTCAGAAAATTTATTGACTGTTATCATCCGGGTAAATGCATTTCAAACTTTACAAAAGTATTTTTACTAACTATATTATTTATTTCTTACTTTATAGTATTTTTATCAATCAGTCTAATAATGAAAATATTCATAAAAACGTTTGCATCTATGTATTACATAAATAAAATGAGCTTTATGATTGAAATTACGTAGTGCGATGGATACCACCTCACAGATTACTTAAATGCCACAGATTACTTTACAGAACTAGACAAGACTTAGATGAACAGTGATTAAAAATGAGCGCACTTAGCATCGACTCAATGATCGATATAACTAAAATATTCAGTCCTAATACATGAATGGCACCATCATAATAATAATTCAACTGAATTTAATCTGCAAATTGTTAAAATGCCAATCCGCCTCACAAAATGTATACGAAAGGGTGTTCATACCTAGATTGCAGTCTTATTTAAATGTGTTTAGTGCACCAGTTTGAATATTAGCCACAGATATATTTGTTTAAGTCGGTGCTAAGCGCGCTGTGATCACAGTACCAAGTAGCAGCCACCACCAACATCAGAGCGTGGGCGCTCAGTTACACTTCTTCTGACTCTGCTGGCGCCGCTTGTTGGCCAGGAACATCGCCCAGCCGAAACCGACCAGGTTCATGAACAGAACTCGCAGCTGGAAACGTAAGGAATTATATGTCAGTAGTAGAAATTAAATTAAATTGTGTATTTTAAAGTATTACTTATACTAAGTAGTATAGTTAAAGTATGAGTATCTAGCAAGTAGTATGTACATGTAATAAGTAGCATGTACATTAATATTGATAACATTCATCTTCTTTCCTATAGAGTAACACCATATGAATGTATTATATCTATACCTATGTTGTATTGGCTATCTACGCTCAGTAGTAAGGATAAGTAATTAATCAAAGGGTTATCACTACCAAAGTTCTATAAGACAATTTTTTAATAAGGGACTAGGACATTCTTTTCTTGTGTGAGACCAGTAACAGCTGGAACAAATAAGTGTAAATAATTGTAAGTACAACTTACCATAGGCGGCACGAATGCCAAATTAATAACTTGGAACAGAGTGAGCCACTTCCAATTCGCCTCCAGCACTGTAGAGTAGAGCGCGAACAGTTGCTTCGCAGCAGCGTTGTGGTTCTTGCCTTCAAACCTGGCCAGGGTATACAGCGAAAAGGCCTGCATGATGGGCGCGAAGATCAGGCGCTCGAATAACAGCTTCTTGGCGAGAGGAAACGCGGCTGCATCCTCGGGGAATATGTTCTCTATGAAGTTGTAGAAGTAGTGGGGAATCGTGCCGCCGAAGATTAGACTGAAAAGTAATATTTAAGGTGAGCCGGCTTTGTGTCGGTAAGTTTTAGACAATCAAGTAGCACTCTGCAATACAGTGACAATATTAGCAATTATACTTGGGTAACTGTTCCATAAACAGTAATTAACTTATGAAATGCAGTGTGATATAAGTTTATTTAGAAGGGAAAGTCGCTGTGAACACTACTTCATTTTATAGGTACTATAGTAGTTATAATACCTGCTTTTACAAAACAGGTGCTTCTTACTTGGTAACTTTTGTTTACACCTTGCAAAATTTCCTCCATTGAATGTTAAAACTTTCGTGAGACATTTTATCAATATATTAACTAAACGGTTTTCACTCACAACTATAGAGATCAACCGCTACCCGAATTTCAACCGAGACCGTGGATGGGCGCTTCCTCCGGCGTGGGTCCCAGCTCTTAATACGATGACAAAGAGAAGGATCATTGGAACTTTGGATCAAGATACGGTCAGTTTTGTGTGCGCCGGTACATCGGTCGATGTTGCTGTCCCTGATGAAGCAGTGGAGCGAGCCGAGGACGAAGCGGCCGGGAGTAGTAACATCGCCTCGCCTCCACCCCCACCACCCCAGGCCCCCGCGCCCGTGTCCCGGCGGCGCGCAGTCTGCGTGCTGCCGCGGTCCCAGAACATACGTTCTGAAGGTGGATGTCGTAACATCCGAAACGCGTAAACAACTTACGCGATTTACACGTGAGTGAAAACCGTTTAGTTAATATATTCTCTATTGAATGGTTATCAATAGTACTTCTGTAAGTATTTTGTGACAATGTCTTTACTTTAGATGGGTGACTGAAACGTGGCATTCCATTTTGGGCACTTCCTTGAGTCGGATGACACGTTACGTTATACGTCCCGCCTGTTCGTCATAAGTACGTAAGTCGTTAAGCCATGTTACATGCCTTCAGGGCTGTTTGAAAACTGACACTAAGGTTGGCCACTCTCGTACAAACTTTGTGGCAATATATCTGATTGCACTCCCATTACTGGGTACAAGCCTCGTTTATCATGCCAGTCAACCAAGAGGTAGTAGTAAAGTATGTAGGTACCTACCTAAACATTTTCTTACCCATAAAATCCAAAAGCGAGAATAGGGTCCAGTTTTATAGATCCTCCGGCAACTAACTGTGAAGCTACGCTCCCCGCCGTGCCCACCACACAACTGAAATAATCACATAATACGTGTAATAAAATTATACAGTAAAAGAACGAATAAGTTTCGTATTCCAGACAATCATAATTAAAAAACTACCTGTAGCAATCTAGTCAAAATCAAACTTTATAAACTTACAAAAAAAAACTTGAGTCAGTGAGTAAAAACAAATCTATTCATTTGTTCTCTTTTATGATCAAAACCCAGGATAATAAAATCTTTCCTTAGCGTCAATCAAACTAAACAGTTAGGAAACTTGAACCAAAAGAGGGGTCACACTCAATCTTTTTAATATGGTAAGGTAATAAATTAAAGCGCCACATCAAGGACTATTTGAAAACATATTAAGTATGTAAATTCGTCATAAAAAGGATATAAAACTAAATTCCTAATTTAACAGCTTTCGTAGCAACTAGTGAGAAATATTTCACGTATCATCCAATCTAAGTGGCAACAGAGTATATAAGAAAGAAAGAAAGAAAGAAAGAAATATTTATTAAAATCATAAATATTACAAAACAAATAAATAATTATTATCATCATGTAACACTATGATTTCTTGTCATAATTTTACATACATTCTTATAAAAATATTTAGGTAAGATTGTATCATATTATACCTTTATATATATATATATGCATATACGTATAGATAGGTTATATTCATGTACTTTGGAATTAGCGAGAAGGACCTTTGTAACCAGCCAAATACACCAAATTACAGATAACAACAATCTTACCTTGTGATAGCTTTCGTTTTAATTGGGTGCAAGTACAAATTCTGCAAATAAGATGCCAGTAAATTCATCACAGGTTTTGATAACGCCATTTTACCTACTAATTTAAATAATTAATGTATTTAAATTAAGCTAAGAACGCGTATATTATATGCAAATGCCGAATTACTACTGATAAAACAGTGTTTATCAACACATCTGTACGTACGAGTTAGATACGGCCTTATGACGTTTGCACTATACTACTAAATAAACCAAGAATGATGTGCAGTTTCGATGTCGCTAGTATCGCATGAAACATATATGATTTCATTAGTTCTTCATTTGGCCACCAGCATGCACTCGCCTTGCGCACGCGCATCCACAGAATATTAACAGTCACAGATAATAATAAAAATCACTTACAGGTACATTACATTAGTATTTTATATTCAATAATTTACATTTACAATAAATTTCATGCACATTTTAATCAATATACATTATAACAACTTTATTTACTTTTTAGACTATCCAGCAGCTTAATTTAATGTGTTATTTCAATTATATTACTTCCATTAACCAAAACTCTGTAACACTACAACTATTCTATTCATTAGGTACCTAGCTTACATACAACTCTAGAATTTAGTTTATGTTAGCTCTGATTGTACAGTTTGTCTAGTTGTTTTTGTAAATTATGTGAAGCTTGGGCTGGGGTGTCCATTCCATTCATAGGATAATGAACCTTGGCGGGAGTGTTTAAGAAATTCATATGTTCCTTCATTTGCATATACATGCTCATTGCCCGGGATCCCATGTCCTTCTCTGGTGTAACTTGTGTGGGTACAGTAGGCATGGACCTGTAATGGACCTTTTTCCTCATGCTGGAGGACTTCTTTGGTATTTTATAAGTTGGTGACTTCAAACAAGATTTAATCACTGAGCAGGGTTTGGATATCACTGGACTCTTTTCAGGTGTCATTTCTACTGGAGTGGGATTCTCTTTGGTTGTTTCTATGACAGTTTTATCTTTTTCACTTTCTGATGTTCGATCTTTTTGTTTTTCTACAATCAACTTGCTCACATACTGCAATGTCTTTATTTCTGATTCCTCAAGATTTTTTAAAGTCTTTATACCATTCTCAATCATTTTCAGCTTGTTCAAAGCCTGTTTTCGCACCTCCAACAAATCATCCAAGTCTGTGCTAGTTTTCTCAGTGTTAGTTGAGACTGAAGCTTTGTTTAACATGTCACACAAAGATACTATGACACTTTCTTCTCTTTTGCTGTTCTCATTCACATTATCTAATACATCAGTAGAGTCTCTGGAAGACATGTCTACAGTGACATTGCTTGAGTTGAGGAAGCATTCGCTGACACTTCTGTATTGTTTGAAAGGGGTGGAGACCGGCGGAGAGATCTCTGTTATGTTTTCAAGTGTTCTGTTTCCAGTGGAACCAATTCTGTTCCCAAATTTAAGATTTTGAAGAGGCATAGACACATCCTTATTTTCAATTTCCATAGTAATTTTGTTTTCAATTTGTTTATCATCAAGTTCGATGTCTTTCTCATTTTGTAGAAAGCTGTCATCACAGCTAGATTTCCAAGACTCATTGGAGAGTGGTGTGTCAGGTATTCGGGATGCCAAGATTCTTTTCCGAAGTGATGATTTAGGGGTAGTTGCCATTCTGTGGATGCCCGGTACATGAGTTATGTTCTCTTTATTAGCTATGATAGTTTTTCTTTTATTTGCTGGAATGTGTACAGGTGTTTCAGGAATGTTGCAGATTCCACTGATCCTGACCATATTCCTTGCTGAAAGGAAGAAAATAACATTTACAAAATTAGAATATATAAGTACTTAGTTGTATTATAATAAAACATATGGAAAAATGCAACAATTTTGTTGTACTTACCTTGCAAATGCAATGTTTTTCTGGGTTTTATCTCTGGCTTTATAAACTTAGGCGTCACTGGGTTAGTTGTAGCTTTTGTGTGATTAATTGTGTTGGATGTGGCCTGCAAATAAAAATTATAATTATAATGTATAAATACGATGAAGCAAAGCTTAATTTATAATGGTTATAGCACAAACAGAAAAGCTCATTTGTTTGGAACTGGCTGTTTATCTCTTTTACTAGAGTACTACTTACAGCAACTACTGGTATCTTGGGTTTGGGTTGTGGAAAATTCAAGACTTTCCTGACAGGATTGAACTTCATTTGATTGTTCTCAGTAATACTGACTATTTTCTTCTGAACTTTCACTGATGAGTTCCATTTCTTCTTCATAGAATTTGTTTGCTGGGGATTTCTTTTGGGTGATGTGTGGTTCAGTGCTGTCAAAAATATATTTATTATATAATCATACATAGCTTGGTCATTTAGTATACTGTATTATTTTTAGATTAAATTTTAGAACTATAACTAATGTAACATAGTTTCTCGATTAAAGTATGAACTTGTATGTGCTAGCTCTACCTTTGATGCTTGCTCTCATTTCCTCTAGAGAGATGGGTCTGTATGTTTTCTCTGATGTACGGCTGGTAGCAATGGTTGGCCGAGGCTGCTTCTTCTTGATTTCTGTTAGAGTACGCTTCGCTTCCATCGTAAGAATGCCTGGAAACATAAGTTTCGGTATTTATAAACATAGGTAAAGTTGTGGTACGTAAACCAAACAAATCAGTTTTTCCTTTGTAACTTACCATCTCCTTGTAGACCAGGCAGCAGCTCAGCCATAGTCATGGGCTTTTTAGGCACCGGCGTCTCCATTTCTTATGATATTAACATTCAATAACAAGAAATATAAACAGAATCACGATACGATATCTCCAAAACCATTCAAAATATTATTTGGTTTTAACCGTCATTCTAATGAACAAATCAAGCGCCGCCATCCAGATACAGATAACAAAGTTCGAATGAAAATTTGACAGCAGTCTACGCTTGTCGCACTCTATACAAAAGAAATAAATACATTGATGTCAATCGTTCTCGCAATCGCGTATTTTGTTATCAAACGCAGCCCTAAAATAAAAACATAGATTTGGTCTATGGTAGTAAATAATGTCAATTGTCAATAGCATAAATCTTCGAGCATAAAATAAATGTATAAATGTATGTATCAGCATTCCCATCCAGCGTGGTAATGCGGCCAGTATGCTGGGCACGCTGCCCTCTGGTAGTGGGCTGGAGCACTTAGATTATCTTTAGGCTTTTCTAAAGATTTTCTAAGTGCCCCTTTTTGTAGTAGTTAGAAGTAGTATGTTTAGTTTTTCTTCCCTTGTTTTTATATTTTATTATTGTAAATATGTATAACAATACCAGGATCTTTGACGAGCTCGAAGACCAGGATTGATCGTCAAAGAACAATACCTATATCAAAGTCACACTAGTATTTGAATGTCAGTGCCACAAAAACAGCAAAATCACCTTTTTGTGATGATTGTGTTGAATTGAATGAGTATCAGTATAGATCTTTGACGATTGATCTTAGACAAAGAAATAAATAGACGGCGGGTAGCTCCGTTTCATTTCAACAAGAAAGAGATATAGTACTGAGTTATTATAAGTAACAGAAAAGGACAAAGCCTCCCCTCGGGGACTGGCAGACGACCACGTGACTGAGCTATACTATTTCCGTCTCTCAGAGCGTGCCAGCTTTTTCAAGGCCAGCAACATATAAGTAGCTAAACAAACTTTGTCAGTTATTTCGTCTTTGTAAAGTTGTGAAGTTTATTTTGGCATTTTTCTGCATCATTTTTAAAGATGTGTTGATTTTATTCAATAATAAACAATATATACACATATATACACTAAAAAAACTAAATAAGAGTATGTACATTTAACCTAAATTTAAAACATCTACATGTGGTATGGAGCCAAGAACGCTGGCTGCATTCCCACGCTGGATTGCTATAGAAATCCTTTGCGTAAGGAACCAGCCAGCGTTCCGTTATTTTTAAATATATTTGCTTGCATTGATTGTTTTAAAGCAGAGATAAACCTATAAAACAATAGTTTAGAGTTTAGAATTTAGAGTTCAAGCAAGATAACTCTGCGCGCGGATAAAATTGGAACTAAAATGTTCTGATTGCGGACTCTAGTTTTTTGTCTCATGTGTGGCCACGCTACCCGATACTCTATAGTTTTCCTTACTCTAAGCGATTGATGCTCGAAGGTATAGACTATAGATGGAATAAGTTCATTCTGTTTATTTTACTTTTACTTTTGTTGATGAAATTAATAACATCAAAAGGGCACGAAATAAATAAATTTAATAGGCTATAAATATAAACGGTTATTTGATTTTTATAATAACACATACAGCACTAACGCACCGGCATAAAAACGAAAGTGAACCGGAATTTAAATCGCTGACAAAATGGTTATTCATGTGAATATCGATGGATTTGAAGCGTTCGACAAGTATACTGAGGCAATAGATCCCAAAGGACCCCCTGTACTCTTTTACTTTAGCGGTTCTAAAGACTCCGATGGAAATAGCTGGTGCCCAGACTGTGTAGAAGGTAAGTTGGTTTCAACCGCATTGGAGACAATTTATGGCTTCCTGCACCAATTACTTAATTGGCAGAATGTACCTACACAGTTAAGTATTGATTCCCATAGTTTATAAGTCCATACAAGCACACATGTATTTTTTTGTAGTCAATAATACCTAAGTTGTATTTGTTTCAGCTTTGTGCCAGACTTTTCTGATAAGATAATACCTACTGATTAATTTGTTGCTAGGTATAGTTATCATGTCATGGCATTAGTCTTTGTATGTATTTATTACAATGTATCTGTTTTTATCACACACCACTTGTAATACAAAGATATTTGTGTGTCCAACACATACCAATTATAAATATACGTATGTAAATCATCTTCACTATACTAAATCAGTACTTATATTAATAATTGTTTGATATGTTAGTCCTACAGTAGAACCAATTTTGTGGAGTTGATGCATATTTTCAATCTGGATTAAATTAAGGCAACCTATTATTCTTGATTAACATAGATAACCCTAAGATACTTTTGTGCTAACACTCTTGGAACAATGAAAACTTTTCAAAAAGTTTTCAACATGTCAAAAATTAGGGTTTTTTATTTGTCAAACATTTATAATTTATTTTTAAAATGGCACCCAAAAAGCAAACAGAGCATCCATATCTCAACAATTATGAAGAGTTTGTTACATTTATTGATAAACTTAGTGAGAAGAAGAAAAATATATATTTCATGTTCACTGGAGCTAGAAAAGAGAATGGTAGGAGCTGGTGTATTTACTGCCAGATGGGTATTATGATTCTAGATACTTGAATACAAACTTTTAAGTAGAATAAATAATATTATTCTTTAGGCTAGCTAATGAGAAAGAAAGTTTACTTAGTTTAGTTTAACATGTTTGTTGTACTTAATCATTATTTTATGTAGTCTTTAACTTGAATGTTTTTGTTTGTATAACTAATGATGACACACTGTATGCGTGTTAATTCAGGATAAAAAGTAGCATTTGTCTCAATCCCTACATAAGTTCAGTATTCAGTTAGGTATTAATGAATGAACATATTAATACAAGTTCAGTTAGGTATTAATGAATGAACATATCAACAAAGATAATAAAACAAATACAGTTATTTTGACTAAGATTTTCTTTAATTTTATTTTTCCAGCTGAACCAATAGTGAAGGCATATTTGGGGGAGTTAGAGAGAAACATCATTTTTGCATATGTTGATGTGGGAAACAGGGAATAGTAAGTAATAATTTATTTTATAAACTCATGTAATAACTTGAAATATTCTGATTATAATGTTGCATAATACAGAGGCTCTTAGAGCGGTTTTACAATTAGTGACAATAGAGTTCACTACTCTTATACAAACTTTATCATCATCATCTACAGCCGGTTTCATCCTACTGCTGGGTATAGGGATTTTTATTAATTTGCCATTTTCTTCCATCTTATATGAACTTACTTTAACTAAAAGTTAACATATGTTTCAGTTGGCGACAAAAGGACTGCCCATTCAGGACAGATCCCCGCACCAAGCTGATGGTGATCCCAACTATCATCAAGTGGAAAGGTGTGCAGAGACTGGAGGGAGGGCAGTGCAACAAGCGGGACCTGCTGCAGATGCTGTTTGAAGAAGACGAGGAATGAACATCAGATGTAGAGACCTATTTTGTACAGCTTTACCAACTTCATCAAATATGTAGTCTTATATAAGACCTACTTTGTACAGTCACCTACTTAATCAAATATGTAAACCAAAGTATAAGACAAGTACACATACAAGATGACAAACAGCTCACTCTATTAACAATAAGATGGTGGACACAGCTTTAATGACAGCCAATACTCTATCAGAGATTCACATCCAAATATCAAAGTGAGTGACTGTTTTGAATTGAAGTTCTTGACAGAAATATGAATGATAAAGGACAAGGATGAAAAGATCACGTAACTATGTTTCCCCTCTATTTCTTAATATTCCATGTAGCAAATAAAGATGGTGCAATTTGTAAGATGAAAGAACAATCTCTTAGCTTACAAAATAGGGTTTTGATACTTTGACTGTCCCTCAGTAAAAATGTTCGTAATTGGCATAATTTGTATATAAGTAAATATAATCGTAAGTATTGCATTTGATTTTGCAATAAAAGTATTTTTTGTAGTATCATTTAGTTTTATTTTAGTTAATATCTCCATAGTTGTCTAAAGATTTCAAAATCGAAAATAAATAATACAAATTTAGATAAAACAATATTTTATTTGGGAACCATCAGCTAAAAAGCACATATACAAAGTCCAAAATCTATAACTATTTACATTGAGTATAAAATAATATACATATTTCATGAGTACGAGCTATTTATTGTTAGTATGTATTTACAAAAAATGACATTTGTTTTTATTTATATTGGCATCTAAAAATGTTGTATGTAAAAACTATGTCATTACTCTTCATCATGTTCACAGCCCGCCTCCATCTTTTAGGTACAAATTCTTATCACAGAAAATATTGTTAAAATCAACAAACATGTCACCTACTTCTAATATACAAATTAATGTAAATGCATAAAAAAGTAAAAAAAAAGTATTTACCTACACCAACATTTCGTAGTAATTACTCAAACGTAACTAAAATACCAAAGTTATCCTAAATTGCAGTCAACACTTGCGTGTCTAGTATTTTTAGTAGATTACAGTCTAGATAGGTCTTCTTTTGATTACCAACCCACTCTTCCTAGCAGATTTCATACTTACTGTACTTACTCAAAACACAAAGCTAACCAATTGAAGAGCATTTCAGGAGTTCTGACTCCGAAATGTTTAAGATCCTAGATAATTGTGCATTCACACGTAACTTCTCTGTCATTGGTTTCCGAATTTATAAAACACTGGTCAGGTCCTAAGTCTTGATAGCAGAGAGTTGTTTGCTACAAGCTGCGACAGGTGCCTGGCTGTAATTTTTTTGTTTAGTGTACCTACAATAAAGAGTTAATCTAACTCCTGGGAACTTCTCTTACATTGTTTTCTGAATTTGTGGAACATCGTGTAGGTTTCTAGACCTTGATAGCAGAGAGTTGTTTGCTACAAGCTGCGACAGGCGCCTGGCTGTCGTCAGGCTCGTCACTCATGTTGAGGTCGCGGGAAGGGACGGAGATCAGCACGTCGTAGAACACCTTCTTGCTGCGGAGGAATGCGCTCTTGTTGTCGAATATTACTGAATCTGGGGGTGAACAATATAAATATTAAATAGAATGTTCTGAAAGTAGATGGAATATACCTACCTAAGTGATCTAAGAATTGGTAAAAGGAATTTAAAGTATGTATTTTTTTATTTTCGTACGGTCAGAATGGGTAGTCAATTGTCAAGCATTAGATTGGATGGGAAGCATCATATCGTCATAATGTAGCAGCACCGAGTGTTTACTATTAACCGATAGTTAGTATAGCCGCGGATCGCCATAGACGGCGATTATTGGTCCACAAAGAGGGTTGGGATCATCACGATGCTCAGTAATGTTACTGAGCAAAGTACGAAAGACGGACTTCGTAAAATAAAGTTTGACTCACAAGTAGCAGGCCCTGTGACTGGTATGACGCCTACATCCACTGGTCCTTCGGACACCTTCCTGGGTCCGTGGACCACCTCCACGTTGCCTTCCTCATCGCGCCGCTTGATCACGAACTTGATGTCGTGGCTGTCCACGCCGAACTCCCATCTGAAGTGTAGGTAGGTAAATATAGTACTTATTAGTAAACATATGTATATGCTACATCTTGAAAGGTATAGCCATAAAAAGTCTTTAACCCATAGAAGTCAAAATAATATAAGACTAAGCATAGTACATATTTCCATAAGAAATTAGTCAGTTTTTCAGTCATTGGTTAGGAGCGCTACGCGTTAATAAGCATTTTAATTAGGTAGGTAGGTACTCTTTTAATATGTAAACTTATATTTTGAATTCTTTTTCATAATAATCCTTACAAATTAACCCATTTAGAGTAGGTAAGCAATCAAGTTATACTGCCCAGTGTTCAAAGAATAATAAACATCTATCCAGAACAGCATCGGCTATACCGAAGCAATAAGATCTCCAACTCACTTGAGCACACTATCAGCGTCCACACACAATAGGTCCACGCTGTGCTTGTCCCCGGTCTTGATGGTAACCCGCTTGTACTCCTTGTCAGACTCAGAGGCGGGGTTCTTGGAGTAGTACTGCTTCGGTACTTTGCCGCCTGGTTTTACCTGGAAGTTGAAAAAAGGTATTATTTTCAAAGCTAAGTAACTGGCTTCGTGGTCAGTTCTGGGATGGGTGATCGTGGCAAAGTGTCGTGTCAAAAATAGCAAAGAGTGGCATTAAGATCGGTGCGAATAGTTAATCTGTAAGCCGAGGCTGTCCGTCATACCTACTACTGTAGTCGTTAAACCATGTCACAGGCTGTTAACCACCTGTCGCTTGCAGTGATACTCGCTCAAGTGCTTTCGCGAAGTCGTCGTTTTTCGTCGAAGGGAAAGCATGCCTGCACTGAAATTGGCTCTCAAACCAGACTATTGGACTAATGTTAAATACATCGCAAGAGCTAATTTAAGATTTTTAAATAACATATTATCGCGAAACGTTACGGTCTGACGGCAAGTAATGCAACAGGATTCGTTTCAAAGATACTACACGTACTTGCTTAAGTAAGCTGTTTTTGTTTTTCCAATTTCTAGATAGGAAGGTACATATCGAAGTACTATCTAGAATTAAAATAATTTATAACGATGATCGATTAGACTAAATAACAGATAAACCTCACCTTGTTTTATTCAAAATTAAACAACATTTCATTACATATGTAGGTACAAAAACCGACAATTTTTCCCCAGCTCCTCTGATTTCTCTCTGAAGGATTTTTAGCTATTTAATAATATGCGTATTTCAGAAAATTTGCGATGACTAGCTTTTTTTAAGGTTACGCCTGAAATTATTTTTTAATTTATAAAAAAGTTTACAACTAGAGACCTCGTATTTACACTCAAGACACGCTCTCAATTAAGTTATGTATAGAGTATACCTACCATTCCTATCCTTGACTACGGCGACCAACAGGAATCAGATAAAGATGCTTACAATAGAGCTACACCGCGGGTCTCCGTCCTCATCCAGCATGGTGCCTCCGTAGTGCTGGGGCAGCTGGTCGGCATCGATCACGTTCAGAACAGCTGGCTGCCACTTCTTGGTGTCGGTGCCGAAGATCTGCATCTTGGATATCGTGTACTCGTGCATGAACTTCTTGACCACGGAGAAGGCGAGGGCGAATACTTTTGGGGCTGGAATCAGAGGGAGGCAAATACATTTTTCTGTTAATTGGCTGCTTTTAGGTACTGCTATGTCGATTGTAACGAGTCTCTCGTCCGTAAAGATTTAAAGTGTACTGTTTTTTTTATTAACATTCACATATTCATATGACTAGGTACACATCCGTGAATGTTAACCCATAACCAGTGCAACTTAACTGAAGATTTCACCACCAGGCAGATTTTTATACGTATAGTTAAATGCATTCTTGTGTAATTTAAATTTTAAAAGGAGTTCAAATGTTCAGTGAAGTCAAATTTTGTTAGTGTTTTGTAATTGTTGATTCTAACTATACAATAGTTCGTATGGAAATTGGCCACGGGAGACTGCACGTTAAAAGATGTAGGTATAATAATGCCCTTACCGTTGACAATGAAGCAGACCTTCAGTATCTCGGGGTAGTTGGCCTCGTACAGCTGCAGCAGAGTGAACACCATCTCCGCGGCTGGCTTCCAGGCGTACTGGCGGATGTTGAACCCTTCCAGGTCGAATAACACCGTCACCTGGAGGAAAATATAATTTTGCTGGCGTTAGCCCATTAACATTAGGCAAAACATCGTGAGGTAACCGACATGTCTGAGGACCACAATATCCGAGGACATGTGTCTTCCGTGGAACGATGCGGGCCCACCACGATGTGTCTGCCCAAGAGAACTCATAGAGAGAGATAAAGAGAGAGAACCATTAAATAATTACAAATTAACAAGAGCAAGCTTAACATTTACAGAGCTTGCACTTGAGGGACAATTAAACACTTTCCATTTGGCACAGTTTTTATTTTTGTCCGTCCGTCGTATCGTATAGGTATAACAAATCGCCTGCGACTACCTCACAAGCGACACTCTGATGGATGGTTCAATATGCCTGCGTGACTTAGTCTGAGGTGCGCAGTGACAAACTACGTACTTAGTTTGACCATATTACCACCAGGTAGGCTGTAGTCAAACGCAAACCTATCCCATGTAATAAAAAAACTGTGTCTAATAAATTGCCATCGTTCAGGTAGATTTAAACCTTTGTGGCCGATTTTATCAGTCACTAGTGGGTGGTCGCGGCTTCGCTCGCATTAAGAAGTAAAGTAATATACTTATTTAGATTTTCATTCCAAATTTCAGGCCAATCCATCCAGTGGTTTGGCTGTGCGTTGATAGATCACTATATCAGTCAGTCAGTCACCTTTGAGTTTTTTATATTTAGATGTTCACTTTTCTATCATACGAGAGGATCTCGTGTCTTACCTTCATAGCATTAGGCCCATGTGTCTCGGCCTGCTTCTTGGCGAGCGCGAGGTAGTTCTCCAGGTGTTTGAGCACCATGCGGATGACATCGGTCCTGGTGATGGAGTGCAGGAGGCCCCACACGTCCAGACCCACGAATGGGACTACGATCACTGCAAACGAAGTAGGGAGTTTAGTACCAACGTGAGGCAAGCTATGGATAATTTATAATCTTGCCAGTGGTTTATTTTATTTTATATACTTGTATTTTGTGGTCAATAATATGCTTTCTAGGACTTTTCAAGGATTATCCAGCTATTTTTACAAAGAAATCTCTCTTGAGTTATATTTTCTTATGACTGAGGCTTGTGACTCCCCCGCAGAATTAATTCGTTATGGGAGTTCTTGGGCAGATACATCGTGGTGAGCGCCCAGGGCGCGAGGTTCTTCCACGGAAGACACATGTCCTCGGATATTGTGCTCCTCAAACATGTCCGTTTTGCTCACAATGCTTTCCTTCACCGTTAAGCGAGTGCAAATCTACACATAACTTGAAAATACAAGCCATTGGTGCAAGGCCGGAATCGAACGAGGGTGCGTCTGGATGAAAAGCAGAGACTAGAACCGGTCTGAGCCACATTTTTAATACACAAAATATACTTGCCATTAAAAGAGATTTTGTGGTCAATAATATGCCTTGTAGAACTTTTCAAGGATTATCCAGCTATTTTTACAACGTAAAAGGCAGATGTAGGTAATTGGGTAAGGACTCGTAGTACTTATAAGACAACTTTAATACTAGCGCTAAAAAGCAAAACTCATGCAAAATACATTTATTTAAGCAATTTATTAAATACATATTTTTCTAACAATATTATAAAACACCAAAATGTGATGTGATTATCTATTAAGTATAGGTACGTATGTACACTTCAGCTCCTAACCAGTTAATTTTTTGAAAGTTTTCCTTATTCGGCCGGTTGATTGGCATACCCACCTACCTACTAGCTATTTTAATTTATGAAATATTGTGTTGTATTTGCTTGCGATTAATAATTCAAAGCAATGTATCTTAATTAGGCTTATTAAAATATGTGAGGTATTCTAAACTAGCAGGAATCCAGTTTCCTGAAAATTTCAAATCGATGAAACTGTTGATAGATAGGTAAGTTTCCTGCATCTTACACTAGTGTTGCTTGACATCAGGCAGGTTGTGATGTTAAAGACGAAGGCATTTTTATCTCGAAATAATAATCCTTGGGTAAAGAATCTAGGTACCTACACTACCTACACTACCTACCAACTAGAGCCCAGGTGCGTCCCGTTGAGTAAATGTAATGAAGACGGTGAAACCTACCTGGTGAGCCTTCTTTGTCGAACCCTGGGCTGCCGCTGGGGAAGTGCTTCTCCAGCACCTCTGGCGGCTGCCAGGTAGGGAGGGTGGTGTCTACGCCCCATTTCTCGCGCCATTTCATTGACTGGAATACAAAAATGCACACACTACATCAGGCAGGCTATAGTCAGACGTAAGCCTATTGTGTTAAAAATATGTTTTCAATTTCATTTACTAAAGCAAGTTCGTATGAGAGTTAACTGGCGTAAGAGTTTTCAAACAAATCCAAGGGCCTCTGATATGGCTTAACGACTATTACACTATTACACACATATGAGACCTACAATTAAACTTGTCATCTGGAATATTACTTTTTGATAATCCATCCAAGGTCTGATCACGTCGACAGCTGCTTAGCATTGTTAATCACATCGATTACCTCCGCAAGCTATGCTAACGTATTCACATTTCTATAAAATACCTACTTTCCTAAAAAAGCCTGTGGCGTTGTATAGCCACATATTTATTATATGTATAAGTACGCCATCTAGGAGCGGACGGCAGCGGTTATATAATTATTATTAATACTTCACACCGCGCCGTTTCCGTCCGCTCTCCACCAGTAGTTCAGTACACACTCACGCACGTTCGCGACACGACCGTCGTCGCGACGCACGCTTTTTACTCGGCGCACGCGACACGTGCTCCCATTGTAACCTCGATATTTAGTTTATGTGTTAGCCTAAGACCTACCTAACTTACCTAACACCAGTGTATATAAGCTGTGAGATTAAACTGTTGTTATCGAATACGAGTGTTCATAATTCCGTCTACCTATCGGACCACGTGCCCGGAGTAACCCCGAAGTTAGGTCCATGCGCCAGCACGCTTAGCAACCACGACAAATCGGGAGGGCAGACAACCGGGGACGCCGCCAGCATCGAGCGAGGTTCCAGTCTACGGCGCTATCGGCGCCGCGCCCCTTCGAGCGACAACACCCCGGCTCTACCTTCCCAAAATGGTGACCCCGCGTGATGGTCGGAGGGTCATTTGCAGATGCTGACCAGCCGACCATGCTAACAGCGTGCAGCCTTCGAGCGCAAGGACCCGCTGACTTCAACGCGAGCGCGCGCACGCCCTAGTTTCACCGACCGAGCGACACGTGTTGAGGCGCAGCCCCCAAGCCATCGAGCAGCGCCGACGGACGAAGCAACGAGGAGCAGCGCGCGCACCGTATGCGGAGGCCCATTCCCGCATACGCTTCAGAACAGAGTGTCCCTAGAAAACCTAAAAACTTTTATTTCGTTCCCATAATTTTTATTGTCATTTGCAATATCCGCCATCTTTTCTCCTTTGCATATCAAGCTCATTCGCATTGATGGTGGCTCCCTCTGACAAAAATAAGTGACAATCAAATTGTGCAACCATCGACTATTCTTCCGAACGCAGCCCCATTTTTAATATCTGTGGTGATGGCTTCAAACATTCATTCATTAACCTATATAGTCTGTGCCTTTCTGTATCTGTGATTTATTTCCGCAAGAAATTGTGTTGTTTTTGCTTCCGTTTTCACCTATTTCTTTCTTATATTTAAACAGTTTTAATGCAATAGTTAAAATACAATTACGCACAAGAAAACACTGCACGCATTAACAACTATTTACGTGTAAATCGAAACATTTTGTCGCAAGCTGTTTGTTGTTTTCGGGTGTGTATTTACATTGTTTATATTCAATTTTACTTGTATTTTCGCTCCACTTACGAGGTTTTATGCTGCTAGGGTGTATTATAACGCGTTGTATTGTGTAATTTACGCCTACGGCTCAATATAAACCCCATACGGAGACAAATACCATTTAATTTTACGCTTTCGTGATATAACCATGGCTGAGAAGGATAACAAAGGTGCAAGCGCTTGTGGTGGCGGGCAGGCGCCTGAGGTACATAGAATATCCATTCGCACACCACCCTTCTGCAAAGACCGCCCCGCTTTGTGGTTCGCTAGCTTGGAGGCACAGTTTTTGATAAATAACATTACCACTGAAACCACAAAGTTCAGTCACGCCATATCCTTGTTAGACACAAGTTGCACATGCGAGGTGGAGGATATCATCATCTCACCTCCACCCAATAACCCTTACACAACCCTAAAAAAGGCCATTATAACACGATTTTCAGATACATACGAGGAGAAGGTTCGCAAACTACTCGAGCGAGAACAAATTGGAGACCGGAGGCCTTCATCCTTCCTCCGCCATCTGCGCTCACTGGCAGGTGCTTCAATACCAGAGAAACTCATAAAATCAATTTGGATGGGCAGACTACCAAGGCAATTACAGATAGTCCTAGCCGCCCAACGCCTTGAACAGATGGACGAACTGTCAGAGCTGGCGGACACACTGATGGACATTCAGTCTCAGCCCACAGAGGTATGTAC
Source organism: Macaria liturata (assembly GCA_964023185.1). Taxonomy (NCBI): domain Eukaryota; kingdom Metazoa; phylum Arthropoda; class Insecta; order Lepidoptera; family Geometridae; genus Macaria; species Macaria liturata. The sequence goes on along the minus strand of OZ026812.1, from coordinate 349,375 downwards.
CACATCCACCGGTAGTGCTGCAGCAGACACAAACATGCTCGCAGCTATGCAGACTCAATTGGCTGAACTGACACGCATAGTCGCCTCCCTATCAGCTAGAGACGAACCGTCTCTCAACAGACAGCGCGGACACAGCAATAACAGATCACGCAGTCGCAGCCGATCTAGACCCCGCAACCCCGACCTGTGCTGGTATCACGACAGGTTTGGTAACAAGGCCCAGAAGTGCACCCAACCGTGCGCCTGGGCTAGCACCAGTCACGCGGGAAACGCGACCAGCGGTCGGTAGTGGCGAGTACCGACCGCCCCTCTGCAAGCCGTCGCCTATTTGTCCTCGACAAGGCCACGACCCTCAGATTCCTGGCCGACACAGGATCTGACATCTGCTGTTTCCCTCGAAGACTCACCCAGGGCCGCACACAAAGCAGTGGATACAATCTTATTGCTGCGAATGGCTCAACCATCAAAACATATGGCAGTATAACTCTGATTTTAAATTTAGGGCTACGCCGTGCATTCCAATGGAATTTCGTGATTGCTGATGTTAGCACCCCAATTATTGGCGCTGACTTCCTCAGTTTTTACAACCTTTTGCCAGACTGCAGACACAACAGGTTAATTGATGGTACCACTAGGCTCTGGATTAAAGCAACATCTGCCAATTGTCAACAAGACAGCGTTCGGGCTTTATCTTTTGGAGACTCGCCATTCGAGCAGCTGCTCACCGAGTTCTCCGAAATTACACGCCCACCTGGCATACACAGAGACATCAAGCATTCAACTGAGCATCACATAAATGTTTCAGAAGGACCACCAGTCACATGCCGACCTCGTCGCCTGGCACCGGACAAACTCCGTGTCGCGCAACAGGAGTTTGATGCCATGGTCCGATGCGGCACAGCCAGACCTTCAAGCAGCCCATGGTCCTCACCCCTGCACCTTGCTCCCAAGAAGGACGCTACGTGGCGACCGTGTGGAGACTACAGGGCGCTGAATGCAAGGACCATCCCTGACCGATACCCAGTCAGGCACATAGGTGACTTCTCCCACAACCTATCTGGCAACAAAATTTTTAGCAAGATCGATCTGGTCAAAGCATATCAACAGATTCCTGTCCACTGCTCAGACATCTGCAAGACCGCCATCACAACGCCATTCGGCTTATTTGAGTTCCCATTTATGACGTTTGGTCTGAGGAACGCGGGACAGACCTTCCAGCGCTTCATTGATGAGGTAGTGCGAGGACTAGACCATTGCTATGCCTACCTAGACGACATACTGGTGTATTCAGAGAATGAATCTGACCACCTCCAGCACCTCAAGGACTTATTCCAGCGTCTACAACAATATGGAGTTGTAATCAACCCAGCTAAATGTGTTTTCGGGGCTACTGAAGTATCCTTCTTGGGTTACCGCATTAATGCTCAAGGTACACGCCCACCAGATGACCGCATCCAAGCGTTGCGCGACTTCCCCCCACCGAAAACCATCCATGGTATGCGAAGGTTCTTGGGGATGCTGAATTTTTACCGAAGATACCTTCCTCAAGCAGCAAAATATCAGGCACCCCTCAATGATGCCATAACAGCCACCGGCAGCAAAGGTGCAAAACCATTCCCATGGACTACTGAGCTGGAAAGAGACTTTGAGGCATGCAAACTTAGCCTGCAGACAGCCACAATGTTGTCCCACCCTGATCACAAAGCACAACTTGGACTCTTCACTGATGCATCAGGCACACACATTGGCTCGTGTTTACAACAACGTCAAACAGAAAATGATGACTGGCAACCTCTCGCTTACTTCAGCAGAAAACTCACTGCAAAGCAAGCTGAATGGCCCACTTACTATCGGGAACTTCTCGCAATCTATGAAAGCGTACAACACTTCAGGCACATTCTAGAAGCCACACATGTGACTATTTACACCGATCACAAGCCTCTAATATACGCATTCAAACAAAATCGAGAAAAACTGCCACCAGCCCAGCTAAACCAGCTCAGCTTCATAAGTCAATTCTGTACGAACATCATCTACATCAAGGGTGAAGAAAATATCACAGCTGACGCCATGTCTCGCATCGAAGCCGTTGCTCTGGCCGACGACTTTAGCTCACTGTCCCAAGCTCAATCGGGAGACGAAGAGCTACTCAACCTGACTGACTCTTCACTATCCCTGGAAGACATACCTGTTCCAGGAGCAAACATCACTGTGAAGTGCGACACTTCAACTGGAAAACCGAGACCGTACCTGCCCCCATCCTTCCGACGCCCGACATTCGACCGACTGCACAACCTCAGTCACCCGAGCGCGCGCGCGAGCGCCCGCCTGGTGGCTGACAGATACGTGTGGCCTGGCATGCGGAAGGACTGCATGGCATGGGCACGCACATGCGTCGCATGCCAACGATGCAAGGTAACCCGACACATATCATCGCCTCTCGGGGATTTTCCTCCCACATCAGACCGTTTCCAGCACTGTCACCTGGACATAATAGGACCACTCCCACACTCTGGTGGATTTACCTACTGCCTGACGGCTGTGGACAGATTCACCAGATGGCCAGAAGTGTGGCCGATGTCCAGCATCACAGCTGAAGAAGTAGCGACAACATTTATAGCTGGATGGATCGCACGCTTTGGTGTCCCAGCAGTAATAACCACGGACCAAGGCAGACAGTTCGAGTCTGACCTTTTTACCCGTCTACTACAAGTCTGCGCAACCAAAAAGATACGTACCACCAGCTACCATCCACAAGCCAACGGTATGGTGGAACGCTTGCACCGACAATTAAAGGCCGCAATTATGTGCCATAACACCTCCTGGAGTCAAGCCCTCCCTTTAGTCCTGCTGGGCATCCGCACAGCACTAAAGGAGGACCTGCAATGCTCTTCCGCAGAACTCTTGTACGGTGAACCACTCCGCCTACCTGGAGAGCTCGTCGTACAGACCACAAATAACTGCAGCAGCAACCCGGAAGACTACGTAGACAGACTCCGTTCGAAAATGTCCTGCCTGAGACCCACACCCGCTAGCAGACACACGCAGCCGGCGACATTTATCTTTAAAGACCTGCCGACGGCAACACATGCTTTTCTGAGAGATGACAGAGTCAGACGACCACTACAACCACCTTACACGGGACCCTACAAGATACTGTCCAGGTCCCCCAAAACAGTAACGCTGAATATTAAAGGCAAGGCCAACGAAGTCAGCGTCGACCGCGTCAAACCAGCGCACCTAGAAGCGGAGCATTGTGCACAACCGCACGCGGCGCCTTCGAATACACCACAGGCGCCCACGCCAACGCCCGCACCCGCATCGCAAACGCCCGCGCCTGCTTCTAACACACCTACGCCAGAACTGCGCGCCCCTGCACAGCCGCGCGCTATCACTCCAGAGCCAGTCATCACTCGCACTGGCCGAAAGGTTAGATTCCGAGATATATTAGACCTCTAACTTACTACGTGCTATCATTATTGTTTTTAATACTCCTCCGGCGTATTTTTCTCCGTAGGGGGGTGATGTGGCGTTGTATAGCCACATATTTATTATATGTATAAGTACGCCATCTAGGAGCGGACGGCAGCGGTTATATAATTATTATTAATACTTCACACCGCGCCGTTTCCGTCCGCTCTCCACCAGTAGTTCAGTACACACTCACGCACGTTCGCGACACGACCGTCGTCGCGACGCACGCTTTTTACTCGGCGCACGCGACACGTGCTCCCATTGTAACCTCGATATTTAGTTTATGTGTTAGCCTAAGACCTACCTAACTTACCTAACACCAGTGTATATAAGCTGTGAGATTAAACTGTTGTTATCGAATACGAGTGTTCATAATTCCGTCTACCTATCGGACCACGTGCCCGGAGTAACCCCGAAGTTAGGTCCATGCGCCAGCACGCTTAGCAACCACGACAAATCGGGAGGGCAGACAACCGGGGACGCCGCCAGCATCGAGCGAGGTTCCAGTCTACGGCGCTATCGGCGCCGCGCCCCTTCGAGCGACAACACCCCGGCTCTACCTTCCCAAAAGCCGTTTCGTTTTCTTATACATATCTACACACCAATGTATATAATCTCAGAATACAGAAAGTATATAGTGTATAAGGAAACTGCAATCTGACTGCATTTTGAAAGTAGCCTTAATTATGTTGGTGTTGTGAAACTTGCTACCTTCACTTTTACACTCGCTAATTTGTAAGAACGTCGCATAACTGAGATAATGTAATGCCTTGGCTTCTGCACGTTAAATGATACTCGTATTAAAAAAAAAACTTGGTACTAATTAGTTACATTGTAGAATCTAGGAATTCTACCTGATTCTAATCTTAGAATACTAAGAATAACCTGCGTACATCCGAGGTCTAAATTAGTATATATACCTACAAGGTTATGGGTTATAATTATTAACGTAAACTTCGCCAAAACTTTATTTTTGGTTTTTCTTTTATGACTTTGATAATCAGCTTTTCCATGCAAAAAGATCATCCCCCCATAACGAAATATGGAGATCCAAAGGTAACTCACAATTAGTGACACTGTATAATTAAATACTAACTACTAAGATACCTATAATATTACCTAAAGTAACAAAATTATCGACGGTCTCAAGGAGACTTTAAATTTTAGCAATAATGTTGTACCTAAAACAACGGTCAGCGGCATTAGCATTACCGCACGAATCTATCAAACCGATAGGCCTGTTAGTCACGGCTCACACTAACTTTGTACTATTAGGTATCTAATACCTACATAAACAATTGAAATGTTTCCACGCAAGAACAATAACAGCCAAAATAATGATAATTATGTTGTTTTCCTATTCATACTCGTAGTAATTCCTATACTATGTTCCGTGGTTTTTGCACCACCCTTTTTTAAGTTTCTGTTTAAGTGGATAAGTGTGTATAAGCCTTTTATACGTTTTTAAGGAGATAACTAAGCAGTTTCTTCTATGATGAATATACAAGACTATATTTGCTGTACATAGATCATAATAAGGACCTATGTAACTCGTACATTTATTACTGACTGACCTATAGTTAAGTGGTGGGTTATAAAATCTAAGTTAATTACAAGCAATCTGCCTCGACATCGAGCGAGTTCAAAAAGGGCATAGTCGAAGACTGTATGGTGCGAGCCCATAAAAAAATTACTCAGGCGATGTCTCTAAAGAAAACTTTACAATTAGGTACATAGGTACTATCTAGGTAATTAGGTGCGCAGAATGCACGCACTATACCTACTCACAAACTCTGAAAAAAAGTTAATCCACCAACGTCCCTGAATATGCCAAGGTTCTTTGATATCTGTAATTGGGTATGTCCAAAATAGCTTGATTTCCATTTTTATTTTATATTACGAAAATATAGAGCAGTTTAAAAAACCTATTTCAAGGATTTTGTTATTTTCATTGTAATTATACTTTAAAATAATTTATTAAAATTTTAGTTTTATTTGGGATGATGACGTCATCATAAGCTCAATAAGTTGTAGTTGTTAGTTGCCTCTAATAAAAAAGAACATGTTTCCATGCTTTATTTTGTCAATGTCACTTTTGTAGCTCAATGTGTCATGTCATTGCAATTTATTTTAAATCACAGACTACAGATTTTAAAACTTAACCTCGACTCATCTCATTTCTTTCACGAAAAAACGTGTTCTTCTGGTCTGTCTGCGCCTCTACAAGTGTAAAATTATTCTGTTCCGTGCGCGATTTAGTATATTTATTTTAGTATATTTTTTTACCCGTTTAAGTGGACTAGACTAGTTAACACGGACAAGATTACAAGTTTATGTTTTTAAAAAAATTTAAATTGATTGAGACAATCATTTGAAATTTTTTATTTTTAGGCTAAGGCATTATTGCTTATTCAGCTAATAGTGACGCCATCTAAGGTCAAATGAAGGGCATTGAATAAAAGCCCGAAATATTAATAATCCGTGATTATTTTGGAATTTTAAATTATAGGTTGTGATAACCTTATTCCTCGAAAAGGTTTTGAGATTACATAAAATAAAAATAAATGCACATTCCCAATTGTTTTTATATTGATTTTTATTAAAATTGATATAATTGAAATTGCTGTCCCTACCGAGAACTTACTTACGACTGTAGGTACCTATAAGTAGGTAGGTACTAATGCGTTAGATTTAGCATGAAGAAAACAAATTGGTGGTGGTTATCTTTACTCACATCTCTGAGCATTTTCTCAGCTGCTTCGGGATCCCATTGTCTTGCTGAAATTAAAGGAAAAAACCGGAAATTAATGAAGTACCTAATATATCATTTACATTTAAAAACAATTGGATTAGCTTAAATTAAAAAGAATCACGTGATAGTCGTGTGATATGAACCACTTACTAGTTTCTTAGCTCATCATAAATATATCTTATGAAAGATTTCGTAATATCTAAGTATTTATTGTTATTGAAGTCTCTTTGGAGCTTTAGTATTAAAAATCAACATTATCATTATAATGATCGTAAAAACTGGTATTAGAAGTATTACAAGAACTTTCATGGCAAAAACTTGTCTGATCAGGTCTTTTATTTGAACCGGGTATGATATAGGTACCTACTTTTATACCTATTATAAAATTTTAAGCGAGATTAATCAAGGCAATATATTAACCTAGCTGTGATGACGTACGTTAGGTTCGACCTTTTGATAACCAGTATACTTATATCCGGTAAACATTTGCATACATTAAATACATTTTTCAAATCTTATTCATTGCATTGAACATGAATTAAGAAATTTTTGAATAATAAAATATTAATTAAAGCTTCGGTACCAGATTTGAAACTGGAGGTAAATTTTTTCCGAACGTTTTAGGGTAAGCTCGCGTAACATTATTTTAGTAAAAAAAATAATTGTTTTAGTGTTAAAATAGTTTATAATTACCTCGTAGCCATCTGAGAAGGAAGTGGTCATTGTGTTCTGGCTTCATAACATCCCGGACGCTTTTCCGAAACTGAAACAAACAAAACATTTGCTTTAGGTTCTGCTTTAGGCTATTTGTGTTTGTGCAAGAGATACGAGGGTTTGTCTATTTGCTCGGTAAGATAGCTCCATATTCGACAGATACTTGAGAACATGTATCCATCTAACGCTAACAGATAACTAGATAGGTTCAATGTGTTTGCACTAGTAAATACGAGTACTTCGGTGCTGTGGTCGATGGTGCATTTAATTAAATACTGGAATACTTAGGTTCAATGAGTTTTGAGCTTAAGAACTATTTTACATCCCGACATGAAGTGTTGAATCCTCCTTGCTCGAATCGAATCAGAAGTCTGAAAGTCAAAACACTGACAAATATGACAGTTCACAAACTGTCGCTTGGCAACTTTATTGACAAAACGTGTCTCAAAGTTTTTATAGAGTACAAAATCATACTTGAAAATAAATAAATAGAATCAATAGTTTTTCTACGAATTTACATTATATTCAGTGTTTCCTAACATAAACTCAACATCATGGAAGGAGATAATATTTCCACGTTTAGCGCCGAAGGGGGGCAGGACACGGTGGGTCTCCCTCGTATTGTGATGGTCACTGAGGGATCTGATACCTCCGCATCGTCAGCTTCCTCCACTTCCTCCTCGGAAGACAACTGGGCCGACCTCATCAAGTCCACAGAAATACCCCCCGAGTACTGGCACATACAGAAACTAGTCAAATATATGAAAGCGGGTAACCAGACGGCAACAATGGTTGCACTATCATGCCTCAAAGACCACGACCTCACCATAGAAGTAAACCAGAGAGCTATTCAAGAAATAGGCGGATTGGAACTCCTTGTCAATTTACTGGAGACGAGAGATCTGTGCTGCATCCTGGGAGGTCTAGCTGTCCTGAAAGACATCACGCCGAATATGGAAATAAGGAAGAAAGTAACAGATTTAGGAGCAATCCCTTTACTGGTCGGGCTACTGTCAGATCCAGCCAGAGACGTTCAAATTCTTGCAGCAGAAACCATCGCCAATTTGGGAAAAATCCGCAAAAGTAGAAAATTCTGTCGAAAGTTCGGCGGACTCCCGAAACTAATCGATCTTTTAGACGTCAAAGAACGGTAAGTTGAGTGTAAACAATGTTGTTGATCTTGTGTGACCATGACACAGTTCACAGTTTGCTTACAATTATCGCTTTGCGTTCTCCAGCTACTTAGTGTCGCCTCGTGAAGAGTTGACTTTAGATGAAGTGCAATTTTTGGACATCGCCCGGGCGGGGGCCAAGGCTCTGTGGTCAATGTCTGCGTCGGCACGCAACCGAGAGGCGATGAGAAAATACGGCATGATACCACTCATCGCCAGGGTATTGAAGACCATCCATCTAGACGTAGCTGTGCCGGCCGTGGGACTGCTGCAAATGTGCGCTAATGAAACGTCCTTCCAGTTGGCCATACAAACTGAGAAAATGGTCAATGATCTGATTAAGCACTTAGGCAATGCGGATAAAGATTTAAAGGTAAGTGTTCTCCACATATGCACGTACTTGTTGTGCTAAATGATGCCTAATTGTCATGATTTAGTAAATAATATTACTTATAACAAACAGTTATTGCTGATGCAAACTGTTTTATATAATTAGATGCGGACCTGAAGACCAAGGTCACGTTTTACCTAACATATCGTATTTATAGAGGCGAATTAAATTTGAATGTCAATGAAATTGCATACCTAATTTAACAAACCAATAAAACTGAATTAAGGCTTACTAAATGTTCTAATATGTGAATTAATTTCTTAATTTTCAGACGTATTGCAGTTTAGCAATTTATAAATGCGCCAGCGATCCAGTAACAAGAGGCATGATTCGGGAAGCTGGTGGTTTAGAACTGTTAGTGGAAGCAGCATCTGACAGCACTAACAGACCAAACAAACCTCTTCTAGCAGCAGTCACAGGAGCTCTTTGGAAATGTGCTGATAGTGACCCTTCCATAAAGAAGTTAGACACACTCGGCGTAGTTCCTATTCTAGTTCGACTTTTAGACGACGAGAACGATGGAGTATTGACTAATGTTGCCGGTTCCTTGGCGGAATGTGCAAAATACCCTCCAAATCGTGATAAAATTCGGGCTGCGGGAGGGATCCCTATGTTGAGTATGTATATTCAAGTAATCATAATCATGATAACATTTAAGTCTTCTATCAATTTTATTCAGATTGCTATCCTGGGTAATGTAAATCCTAATAAGATCGTTTATTTTTATTACATTTACGCAACACCGATCATATTACTGCAGTCAATAAACTTTTCGATTACAGTTCACCATCTAAACAACACGCATAAGCCATTACTGGAAAACGTGCCGCTCGTATTGATGGAATGTGCGAAGGAACCGAACTGTATGCTTCAAATCGACGAGTTAGATGGAGTCAGACTTGTTTGGTCACTGCTCAAGAATGACTCCAAACGGGTTCAAACAAACGCAGCGCTGGCGCTAAGTCCTTGCGTGCAGAATGCGGCCGACTCTGGTGAAATGGTCCGCTCATTTGTGGGGGCTCTGGAGCTAACAGTAGACCTCTTAGATTCCGATGACCATAACGTCCTGTCCGCGGTTTGCGCTGCCATTGCTACCATAGCTCGGGACCACGAGAATTTGGCTGTCATTTCTGATCATGGAGTGGTTGCTAAACTTTCAAAACTTGGTAGGTTTTTAATTTTTAACTTTGAATTAAAACCGGTTTTTTTTTAGTTTCATTACGAATCTATAGACTGGACAAAATAATTGACACCTTTGCCGGTTACTCTACGAAAACAACTTTTTGTTTACTTTTTTGCATATTAAAGTTTATTGCTGTAGTGGTACCTAAATCTTAAGAGTAGGTACATCAACGTTTTACATCGCAATGGCATGAGTTTGTTAGTTTTGCATAACATGGCTTTTACGAGAAGAAATAGAAGAATCAATTGAAATTTAATGTCAACATTTCTTAACAAACGCAATGCAATCGTAATCAAAACGTGTTATGAAGTTGTGTTTTACACAGACTGAAAGACCTCAAGTAATTCCTTTCTAAAAACACCTAAGCTATAATTACGATAACTGATGCTGCAATTTCGGAGGTAATATTAATACTAAGATTGCGTAAACCATAATAAAACAGCAATACTTATGTATTGTCTTTATCTAACGATTACCAAAATTGACTCTTCTTACTGTCAATGGTTAGTACCTAGGTATATCGCGTTTTGTGTTACCTAATTAATCACAAGCGCATAATATTTCTAGTTCTTGTTGCACCGAACTATTAGGTGAACACTTATCGCTGGAAACGAATTCACCAATCAAATAAGCTTAATATGTTGTCATTGATCTAATGACGTAATTTTGGGATTATCTGATTAGCGGAGCTGTCACCAGGATACGTATCAAGTAACGATAGCATGCTTGGCCATGCGATTCTATTAAATACCGCCTGACGGATTTTGCGTTATTTATTTACTTTTTTTTCTAGTGAGCACGACGGACGACCACCTGCGCGCCAACCTCGGCGTTGCCATAGCGTACTGCTGCGACTGGGCACAGAACCGGCAGGAGTTCGGCAAGCGCGGCGCCATCACTCCCCTCGTCAACTACATGACGTCACGAGACATCGACGTGCATCGCGCCACGGCACTAGCGCTCTACCACCTGTCCTTCTACTCTATCAACTGTGTTACTATGCATGCGGTGAGTTACAAATACATTTAGACTAAATTAACACTACCCAACAGAAAGGGGGTAATACAATTTAAGAGAAAGGCCTTAGAGAGGAATGAGGTTGGTTAATAATTTTGCCCTATTTTGATTCAAGGATAACTCTTGCAATTTGTAACAAAAATGATCTATATACGATTACAACGTGACATAATAATTCATTAGTAAGTAGTGTTACCTACACATTTAGTATAAAATCTATACTAATTGTATCTATGTACTTAGAATACCTCTTTGAGAATAACTTAGTTATGAAGTTTGTTAACATACTTAAAGTTATATATCTACCTATGTTATTTAGTTTGACACTTCTTTGTTGTATAATGAGTAAGCATTATGTTTGAGTAACTGCACAAACAATACATACTTTAAGTACAGTAAATATTGACTAACATGTTTCACGATGCAGAATAATGCATTGAAGAATTACGAATAATGCTAATTTATAATATTTAATCATATTTTTATAACTACTAGGTACTTATTATTCATACATTACATACACTCTATACTTTCATACGGCATAAGTATATGGGGCAATGCGACAGACTTAGAGTGTTAATAATGCAGAAACGAGCAATAAGAGTACTTGTGGGAGGTAGATATAGAGAGTCTTGTAGAAACCATTTCAAAGAGTTGAAGATATTGACGTCAGTGTCGCAATATATATTAGAGATTGTAAAGTTTGTAAAAAGAAATCCACATTTGTTTAAACTTAAGACTTACTTAACTCAAATAGAACAAAGATAAACAGAGTATTGTTAGAACCTACTGTGCCTAGGCTGTGTATGACTAAGAAACTACCCACTATAATGGGAGAGAAACTGTTCAATAAACTCCCCGCACACATTCAGTCTTTGAATAATGATCAGCAATTTTGCAATAGCGTCAAACAATTATTGTTAGATCGGACACTATACAGTTTTAAAGAATACTTTGAAAATGACTATAGTCAACTAGCAATTGATTCTAATCTTGCTTAGAAATTAAGAAATTAACTACTAGGTAAGGAGTGTAATGCCAAATTGACATTTTAGCCCCTATACAGCTATAGTGACAGTGTTGACATATTGTATGATTACATACCTACCTATTATTATGTTTGACATGATTTTAATAACAAAAATTTTCATTATTTTCTCTTAATCAATTAAACATATTTTCTCTTAAACTTATATTTACAGACTTATGGAAGAAAAATGTTTTGCTTTGTTGTCATTTCCTAATATATTTTTTTAACGTTCTATTAATTTAGTTTAGAATTTAAATAAAGGGGGCACCTTGTGAAGGAACTGAATAAACCTAAAAAAATGTTTTAACACTTAGAATCATGTCAGGTCAACGTTCTAGTGATCAGAACTACATGAAATTTAGCCTGTTCTCTTCGTATGGCGCCTTAATAAAACTAGACATAATATGTAACTTCTAAAATTTTATTAAAACTAAATGTTATAAATTTAATTTGACGAGATATTGTAATTTGTGTAGCATTTTCTGTAATATTAGTACTTATACCTATACCTATGTATGTTACAACTTTACATTATCAATAAAGATTCTTTATCTTTTATCTTTATCTTTATAATATCAAATAATATTTTTCACATTTTTTTTACAATGTAGGTACGAGTAAATGTGTAACATTTTTTTTTTCATGTTATTTACAATATTAAGGTCGTATCGGTCGATCATTTCTAGTAGGTATAATAGAAGGATAGCTCGTATATCAATCAGCTAGAGCTTGACTTTTGTTACAGAGTGATTTCCTGCTAGAAAATTAAGCGTTATAGGCACATAAAAGGCATTGAATAGTTCACTTATTTAAGTTTTGAAACAGAGCATAAAAACATTTGTAGGTAGTACTTATTTCTTTACCAAGGCCAAGCACTATAAAAATATAGGATTTGCGTTTTTACTTAGTATGTAAGTACGAGCTAACAAATTGTTCTCAGAGTTATTATTTAGCAATTAAATTAATGATCATTATCTAGTGTTAGTTAAAAAAACCTACATGTTTGTTATTAGCTTACAATGTATATACTTTACTTCCCGGTGTACACATTGTACATGACCTTATATGTATCTGTGATAGGGTTCGTTCTTCGTTGGGCAAAAAAGGAGACTAGACGGCGGGCGTCAGTCTAATTTATGGCGCCCAATCGGGGCCAAACTCCTTTCTACTGTTTTTTGTTATTGACCTATTTCTCTCGTCTAAACATTATTGACTGAGAATTTCGACATTACACCACCTACACCTACATTAAAGTTTGCTTTGTTCCGTCAGACGTCACCCGAGAAAATCCCCAGCTCGTTGTGCCAACGATTTTGTGACTAATGTTTAATGATGACGCTGCATTTTCTTATTTATCTTGTAAATACTACCTTTACGTAACGTACGGTAGAGCCTTGTTTTAAAATGTCAGGCGCAAAAATATAGGTAATTATCTTTCTTAATAATAATTTGTTTATTTGACCAAAAAACTTACGTGTACGTAGGTACATATTACAAGGGTACAATTGCAGTTGAATCATATGCACTAGTTCAGTACGTCAGAAGTGTACTGAGCTCTGAACCAAGTATCCAGAGGATCTTGTGTTTCAGAGCTGCAGTATCCCGCCGCGGCACACTTAAATGCTTAAATAAAAAAAAAGTCAAAGTATAATCAATTTCGATCAGTTTGAAAATACATATGTATTAAGTAGGAGATAGTAAAATGTATGTAGGTACTACTTGGTTTGATTGTTTGTTGCGTGTGTGTGGAAAGATGGATTTAGATTAGAAGTGATTCAGACACTCGTTTTATTTCCGCTATTCTTTCCAGGCGGGAGTGGTCCAGTTCCTGTTGGAAACCATCGGCTCCAAGGACCCCATACTGCAGGAAGCGTCAGCAGGCTGCCTCTGCAATATCAGGAAACTAGCTCTCGCCACGGAGAAGATCAAATTGAAACAATAGGGCGCTATATCAATCCATGTAAAGTATCAAGTTCTTCTATATTCTGTTCCTAAAGGCCAATTGAGGAGCAGAAAGAATTTCGACCGTCATGGGCCATCCAAAATAGTACAAAATTCTTCGTGTAGGGCATCGTGGTTATTGATATGCAAACTTTACACAAATCTTTAATGAAGTCGTTATTTATGTAGATACCCAATTCATTGAACTTTTAAACAAGGTGCTTCATATTGGCTGGCCACATTATCATTTTCATTTATTAGTGTGATCTTCATATTATTATTTTTGTTTAGGTACCGTGTATTGTATGGTTCGGTAATTTACACGAACGGCAGGTACCTATCTAAGTATTTATTTATTGTTAGTTAGTTATTTATTGTTACTATAAAAGTTAATTAAATATTACGTCGTTACTAATATAATGTGGATTTTATTTAAAAGTGTTTTGATTTATAAAATACGTCAAATACTTAATAGCCTAAAAATTTCTGTAGTATTTGTGACTAATGTAATTATTTCTCAGATATTTTTGACAGATGCGGATAGAAACATTAGTGAAATAAAAAATATGTTAATCTATTGTTAAACCAGCGAGTTGCGTGCGAAATAGCCATTGTAAACAAGCAAGTAGATAATTTAAATTTATGAACACGTATAGTTATAAGGTAACGAAATCTTTTTTATTTGCGGTCTTATGTACTTGTGGTAGTTAAGGAACGTCAGGTGTAGATCTAAGATATAAGAATAAAAAATTTAAAGTATTTATTTTAAGGTTTTATAGGATTAAATGTAGATTCTTCATTTTGTTTCGAAAATGTAATCTCACAGAGTAAGTACCTATTTAATTACGGCGATATAAAAGTAAAAGTGTGTTTGTTACATTTCACCGTCATAGAGCCTCGGATTATGAAGTTTTTGTCATAGTGGTTGTATAGGCACAGTATAGGGCGTGACATACACACATGTAGGTCAATATTTATCTCAAAACAACGCGAACTAAGCTGCGGACATCCACTAGAAACAAAATAATACTCCACCTACAAATTTATCTATTAATATTTGTTCAGAAAATAAATAAATGCAGTGTTGGGCAAACAGTTGTTGCGTCCGTCCAAGAAGCAGTTCCTTGACCTTGCGTGTTTTGCAATAATGGGCATCAGTGGAACATAAACAATGACTTATACGTTTGTAAATCGACATAGTACAAAAGGACAGGATTTACCCCAACACATGTTCTCATAAACTAAATTGTGAATTAAAATCCAAAATACTTATTCAATTCTGAAGTATACATAATAATTACGAATTATTGGTAATTGTGTTGCACCCTGGGTCGTTAAATTCTTATACTACGTAAAAAAATATGACAGCTAAATAAGACTGTACGGCGGGTACCAGAAGTATAATGTGATACACACTAAATTTGTTTTGAAAATGAGAGTGCTCGCTGCGCTTAGACCAGTCCACTAATTGTTCTATGTCGATGTTTGCGGCTCTATAATTTTCAGCATAATTTAGGTATCATCCAACCTTGAATTACTACAAGGCTATATTTATGACAAAATCATAGCTCGTTAGCCAGAAGCACAGCATGCTTTATACATTCTGCCAAACATTGAGAGGTTTCCTTTTAGTTCAACTTTGTTTTCTTAAATTATTTCTGTATGTTTTTCTTTACACTCTGACAGACAGTTATTTGACCATACAAGTATAATTAGCTCTCAAATGAAGCAGCCTGGAATCTGAGTTCCGTTCCGGGAGTAAGTTCTTTTTAATTTTCATTTCATTTCAATGTTTTATTCCTCCACTTGTACTTTCTTACCATCAGACCCGGATTCTCACTCATCTCGACAAACAGAATATAAGTAACAATTACGAAACTCATATTTTATATTAAGTATTTAAAATGTAGCTGGCATAAAAGTTTAGCAATTCGCTGACTCGTCTCGAAATATGTAACTAAATGTCACGGTTTCAGTGGTAACGGTGGCGAGTTTTTAATTCTTATATTTTGTACGAAAGTTCTGCGGTCATTAAATATTTTTGAATGATGTATGCTTGCGTCAGCATATTTATGAGGCAGTTAACATTAACATGTTGTGAAACGGCGGATTAGAATGTAGCAAATTACAGTCTGCTAGACTTCAAAGTTACACATTGCTATGAGGTAATGATTCTGGTTTATTATATACCGTTGATGCACTCTACAGCAAGCTGCGAAGAAATATTGGGCTAGCGACGTCCCACGGTGTTAGGTTACCACAAAAACACAAAAAGTTAAATCTATCTCCACATCAAATTCATCCAAATTTGTTGGGTAGCTTAAGCGTGCATAACACTCTTAACCTTTAACTTACTACTTTGTACTTAGTATTAATGTGATAGATATTATACCATTATACCAGGTTAAAATTGACAACTAGACGCTTCCGTGGGTCGGGTTAAAAAAAAGAATAATAATAAATAAATAATAATCTAATCTACCTATTTTTATATATAAGATGACACGTTGAAACGACGGGGTTTATGCAATAATTCAGGTTCCAAAATTATTCGCTATTTTCAGATGTGAAATAAAAATATCTCACATAGGTACATATGTGTGTGTGCAAGCGGCATTTCCAACTGTGTGCTTCTTATTCAAATAAGTAGTAAGTATAGGTCTGATCCGAAGATTGCATATTTAAATAAGCCTCTTTCAAAAATGCTTATGGTTCATTGAGATATTACTACTACGTTAGTAATATAGTTCAATGTTATGGTTAAGTAGGTGGTATATCGGCACGGCACGTGTACATATTAATTTAATATCTTCAAAAAATTACTGAACGAGGGACTTAAGTAATATTTTAAATTGAATATATCTGAGTGATCCGTTTGATAGATAAAAAGTAGATATACCTACCGCGTATTATCGCTTCGCGCCTAGAAATTGAAAATAAACAAAAAGCTTACTATCTAACTACTAATTATGATAATGATTTTAATAAGTACCTATATCAACAGATAAAAGGGCCACCATTGTTTTTATATGCAGGGAAAAGTAATTTGATTCTTAATCGCCTAATCTAGACACATTTAATGCTTATCCCATTACGCAAGTAGAAATGTTTATGCTAAGGCAATGCCCTTTATTATACAGCTCCTTGTAGGTAAGGGAACACGATCACGTTATTATGATGCTGCTTGTTTGCTCTAAATATTGTAATATTGGTCTCTACGAATAACAATAATATTGAGTTGTTATTCGTAGGTTGGCCCGAGGTTTACTACTTCCCTTCGGAATGAACCCTTTGAGTTATTTTAGTCACTAAGTACCTCAGGCACGTTTGAATCCTGCGGGCCGTGATTATTTTCGCTCATTTTCCAATGAAAGTTTATGAATGTATTTTTTTCAACAGATATCAGAATAACTGTACGGTAGGTAGTGGTATAGTAGCTACAAATGATTACTACGTACCGGTAGTCAATTTATTGTTATGTCATGTCAGCAAATGCAAAACAGACGCGTCCGCGAGCATTAGCGGCCAATGCAACCGTTGAGGTATTTACGTTGTAGCATCTCGTCTATTTTCCATTCACAAGAAACGCATTTTGTCGTGAAAGTAAAGTGTGTTGTAGTTATGTGCTTTGCATTTTGCATGTATGGGGTGATTTATTAAAAAAAAAAACAATAAATTCGTACGCGTCGCGTTGAAAAACGCATAAACTCATAATAAAGAAAATTATGCAGCTACAAATAGAATGTTGTCAAGGTTCAGTGGTGTGCATCAGAACCTGAATTAAGTACCTACCTATTTATTTTTAATCGAAATCAATTCAACATTTAACACCCTGTGTTATAATGTCATTAAAATTTTTGTACAAAGAGTTACGCGGTTAACACGATTTCTTATAACCAATTTTGTGCTACAATTTTACGTAACTTCATCTGCAAAGGGCCTGCAAGTTGTAACAGCCACAAAGCGAACATTATTGAGAGGTTATTGCATTTTTCAGTACTTACAGCACAGAATACAAGAGTTTATTGTGAGAAGCCCTGTTGAACCCAAGATGAAGCGTACTGGTAATGGAAGGAGCGTGGATGGGTAAACAAAACTAGTAACTATATGCTGATCTACAATTCAGCATGCTATACTTAGTAGAAATTGAGCATGGCTTTTAGGAAAATCATCAAAAAAGTTTTACACTTCGATCAGTCTGTAAATCTAAGTTCCTTAGCCAGAAAAAGAAATGTCTTATTCGATGAATGCCATCTAAAGCCGGATCCTAGGAAGGTGTACACTCTAAGCAAACAGTAGGTAACTGTTTGTAGGTATAGGCACAGCTATTGGTAAGGCCTTCGGAACTGACTGTACATTTTGTACTTTCCGACTAATGTTGTAACTTGCATTCAGCTGCGTAACAAGTGGCGGGTGTTTTGTCAATGCTTAGATACTTCGCGGTGACATTTTTAGGACAGACAATCATTTTTATGGCGGTTACAATCACTAATCGCTTTTGAATTACCATTCTTACGATGTGAAAATTACTGAACAGAATTCCATAATTATTCATAACATGATAATCGTACCTACATATTATGTATGCCGCATTAAATCTTAAAATACCTACCTATAGGTATAGATGCATATAAGTAAATAGTAAGTTAATCCACTTCTTGGAAATTTAATTTATAAGTTTACGGATAACTTCTGTCTTAAAATAGGACAGAAAATTAGAAATTATCTTGGAATATTTTTAACAGCGAGTGTGGCTTTGAACTTGTTAGGTATTTCGACTGCATTTTATAATTTAATATTTAATGATAAACAATAGATAGGTACACAAAACATTTAACGTTTTCGGTGTAGGTAATCGAGTAGAGACCGGACCTAGAGATAGATAAGTAAATAGATACTGTAGTACCTACCTAGTACCTAAGCAGTTATACGTTTGAAATTTATATTCAATTCGCCTTCAGCCTACATGAATGATGCATTATATAGTTTTTTACATAATTTCGACTTTTACAAGCGTGATCCCACTTTCCTAATGTACCTATCTAATGGCAAATACTCATTACTAAAAACATATTTACTACTTGCCTATAGTGAACACATTTTTTCAGTTCGGTTTAAAAAATCCAGAAAAACTGTACTTACTAACTCGAGTGGCAAGCCTAAAGGTGCGATTCCACCAAAATAGTATGCAGAACATTTGTTTATAAACATTTTGTGCACAACTCCAGCTTGTATTATGTATTCTGTGCTCCAGCACTGTACGAACCAAACATGTGCCGTGTTTAGCTTCTGCCTCCAGCCTCCACCGGCACGACTGCGTCACTTTTGTCAACGCACAGTACGGCACTTGTGCACGAACATGATCACAGAGACGAAATGAAAAAAACTAATAATTATTATTTAGCAGAAATAATATACTTAGATCCATTGAGTGAATTCAAAAATTTCACTGATATCTATATATACTATATTATATCTTGCGAAGATTTTGATTTGCTGGTAATGCAGTTAGTCCTCTTATTGCTATGCAAGATACTAACTATAGAAAAATGTTTTCAATGAGAGTTTTCATTCGTCCAATCCATATTTATTTAATTCCCAGTGTCCCAGTGTGGACATCTGTGCCGTATACTGTGCATCACAGTGCCGCACAGTTCAGCGCCTGCCACTAAGGTCGTGGTTCGAACATATTGGTATGAAATTCCTTCATCTTATGTTCATATGTTAGTGCTTATGTTTATGTACAATGTTCGTGCTAGCGTAAAAAGAGGCCTACAACACTCCACAGGCCATTCACGCAGGTAAAAAGGGCCTTTGCGTAACTTTTAGTTGAGAATTCACGGACAAATGTGGCGTAAGTAACTTATTAGTAGTCTGTGGTAATACGTAGACATTATTATAGATTGGACACACGTATTATTATAAAATTACGACGGTACTTAGACCGACACGCCATTTGCATGGCTTTCACTTGAATCGAAGAGTGCGTGAATTTCTCTGTAGAGATGTATAATAGTAAGGGCAATTTAATTTCAATTCATTTATTTAAGTTAAATATAACATTACTGACATTATGCCAAATCATTACCTATACCTAGGTACTTAGTAAATGTAAGCAAGTAATATTATAAAAAAATATGCATAAGTATATTGTAAAAAATATATAAAATTGTAGTTGTAAATAAGTAAATGAATACGGTAATAAAAAAAATATTAAATAGAAATTGAAACACATTTATTGAGACAGACTACAAAACATACACACACACACACACATATACTTACAATAAATAAATAAATAAGTCTGCCCCAACACAGCCCCAACAACAAACAAACAAACAAAAACGTTGTTAAACAAACTCTCTCTCACACACACACAAGCTATAAGGAATCAAACATAACAACATAGGTACTTAATATAAAATTCCTAATTGTAGGTAGTTAGGTACCTACTCATAAGAGATACATTTAGGTGAGTGGCCAAGTGATCGTGATATCCCAAGAAGTAGGTAGGTACAACAGGAATAACCAGTTTCTGGCCTTTTACACAGAATATACTTACCTATATATTAGGTACTTAGATGTTTTATAAACCGATATACGAACACTGACTCAAATTTTTAACCTCTGAATAAGTGAAATAACTTATAGACAACATTGAATATACAAACAGTCACTGCATTCATAATATTAGAACATAATCAAATCACCAACATCACAGAATATATGTAAGTATAATGATATAAAATAAGCGAACAAAGAAAACATTGAAATGCCAGTCAAGTAAGACTTGATTTGACTTCCATAAACATAGCATGGAAGTGTCTGCTCTACATTGCAAAAACTATACTAGGTATGCAGATACCTACCACTACAATAGCAAACAAAGCCACAATGTAGGTATGTACGTAAAATTGTAGTCGCAGGATAAGTGCTCATTACATCGTTATCGAGCAGCAATTGATTACAGCAGCGTTCTGCATAACGGCACTAATTTCTAAAACAAAATCTACGTATATAAAGTATAATTACATAAAATAAAAAATAAACGTACCTTCATCAAAGCGAAGCGCTGATCATCGTCGATACCAACAACAGCATTCGAAACTGGGGCCATTTTCACGAAATAAAATCAAATAAACATTCGATGAGTTTCGAGTTTGGAACGCAACGTGCGGCCGCGTCGAGAACTCGCACACGACTGACGGACTGAGTGAGTTCAGAGCATGGAAGTAATATATAGGGAAATATTACTGCTGATCCAATATGAGCAGAGCGAGGCGAAGTATGACAGGCAGTTGTCTTTTTCTAACTAGGGTGACAATAAATTATATAATTAGGACATACCAATTCATCTTCTTACCAAATCTGGAGCAGTCTCTTTTGGGGTCCTATTTTACCTGCAGCTTGCCAGTCATGATGATCCCTAGCTCTATTGACGCGTTAAGTAACAAACACCAACAAACTTACAAATTAAAATGTACTTTAGTTTGTAACTTATAATAGTATCGATTCGGTTAATTGACTGGGAGGCAATGTAATCAAAATCATAAACATTTTGCAGTAATTACAATATTTATCGTATTGTATTTTTTCTATATGTGAAACCATGGTATAAGAACATACGACTTGGCTACTTTTTATCAGCACTACTACTAATAGCTACAAATCAATTACTAAATTTTTCTTACCACGGCAGGAATTGGGATAGCGTCTTTTTTTAACAAACGGAGAGAATTTGGAGTATAAAAAGATGTTGGATCAAAGTGTAGACTGCAAACTTTGGAGAATTTTGTAATAGGTCGTGTAATATTTAAGTTCTTTTGCCATTTTATTTTGATGTTTTAATTTTTAGGAAAACTGAAAAAATATCATATTGCACAAATTATTTAAGCACGAGAAAATATGGTCACCTTAGTCCCAATAATGTAATCTTACTTAAACTTTAGCATACCTGTAGAAAGATATATTGCAACCCTATAAGATTCACTTCTGCATCCCGGTACACTACAAGTTCTTACCATTTTGTTTTTTTTTTACTATAAAATACATTTAAATTATTTTTACAAATTACAAATGAGATTGTTTTTTTCCCGCCATCTTTTGTCATATAATGTCATCATAATTTAATGTTGCTTGTGTGAAAAATAATATAATATAAATTTGTTACTTATTTTATTTTGTGTTAATTTCACAAATTAATTCAGATTTCTTTGTGTCGAGTAAAACTTATAATAAATAAAATTAAATAATATTATTTATTGCTAAATATTTCAAAACTTAAGATGACAGTGACATTTATCACACATTATTTTTTAAACTGGCAAGCTGTTGAAGCAAGACAACAGCCTGCTCTATATGCCTTTCATTTTTGACCGATCTCACCCCCGATTTACCATTTATAGAAAATAAACTTTAAGTGTAAGTACATAAGGTTTCTATTCGTATAAAATCTATTTCACAAAACAAAAGAGAGAACAATCCAGAGGGAAAGAGAAGGATGATATAAAAAATCCTTGGTTCAGAGTTGAGACTTGTCACTTGAGTCACATTCATTGCTTCTACTTGATAACTTGAGTTTACTTTGATAGATCCTTTCCGCGATAGAGCATCTAATTGCTCAGAGAAAAAAATAAGGAGAATGTTTCTATGTAGGTAAATTATATACTTAGACCTAATCCTGAAAGGAGATAAGTCAACTAAAACTAACTGTATATTTGGTTTATTTTTCAACTTTAAGCCAAAGGGCCATGGTATACATAGTTCTATGTAAATTAACAAAAAAATATGTAGGTAAGTTTAGTTAGTTAGCACAAAAAAAACAAGAGTAATAAAATCAGTTTTATTCTAAACATATTTGATTGATACCATCTCTAATTTACACAATGCCTTTGATCTGCTTTAGTTTCTGAAGCAAAAATGAAATATCAAGTTAAAACTACCAATATTTCTGTTTGCAACAATGAATTAGTTTTTAGAGGTTGCACTCTTCCCCAGACTTATTTAAACAGTCTTTCAGTTACACCATAAATTTGATTTCAAGAATTCTTCATTTCATTACAGTGAATATTACTCCGCCCCTCTCTGGCTCCTCGTCATGGACTTCTTTGTCAGAACCTTCCGGGTCGGAGTCATGTGACTCCTCACTGGCTGCTTCTCTATAAGATCCTAGCTTGGTGGTATCTTCAGGAAGATCTCCCATCTTTATTCCAGCACGAGCAAGCAACTTCTCTGCTGCATGCTGTGCTTCAACTTGTTTTAAGTGAATATTGTAGTCCTTTTGCAATTTCAATGATTCTTCAAGAGATAGTACTTTAGCTGGGCCATGTATGCTGGGAGGTGGGGTTGCGGCTGTCACTTCCCAGTTTTTATGCTTCTTCCGAGTGATTTCTTTCTCTGGATCCTGTGAGCCTGACTTGGTTGTTCTGTGAGGTTTGAACTCTCCTGTTGTTTTTGATTTTGCATTAGTTTCTGTTTTGTCTACTATGTATTTGACATGGGGCAGTTCACCAATTTTAACCAAGTCTTCTGATGTAACATGTGGTTTTTCAGGCTCTAGCACTTTGACTTGTTTTTCTTGTGCTGTTGTTTTGCTCAATATGTGAAACACATCCTCCGGGTCATTATCATCATCAGAGTCGAGGTAAGCTTGTGGTTTGTTCTTGATCTGTCCTTCCCATTCAACTTGTTGCACTGACTGCTTATTCAAACTCAATTTATCGAACATTCGGCATGTCTGTTCTTCTTCTTGTTTAGACTTCAACTCCTGTAAAACTTTGTAGAGGAATGCCTGTATTTTTCCACCTTTATCAGCTAATTTGCTTATGAATGTCTGGTTATTCAGTAACTTTTGTTGTCTATCGCGTAGCTCAAGAAGTTCAGGAATAGTTTTGGAAGACAAGTCTGTTATTTTGCCATCAATTTCTGTTTTGGGGGGAGGCGGCAGGTGGCCTGGAATTTTCTTGTTTATCTTTTTCATGGTTTGGACTACTGTCATAGTTTCAGTGATGCTTTAAAGATAATTAAACTACAAAGCTTATTTTGTGTTTCTTAATGATTTCACATCACACATTAAAAATATAAATCGACAATATATTTAATAACATCACTCACTGCATAAACGTCTCTATTGCTAATTTTGCAATAGATAATAATATTTATGTTATAATTCTTTTTTCAACAGATTAAATAATGAATGAACAATAGTTAGGTGAAGAACACACAGTAGAAAACTCAATTCTGATTTGGTTGTTTATGGGCGCTTAGCACATTTCTAGTTATCTGTGGTTTGACAGTGATTTATAAAAAAACTTGATTGTCAAATGACAAATACCTACACATACATAGCTTTTTCTTACTCTAAGCAAAACTCTCCTTGTACATTCCAAATTTGTAAATATCTTATGTAAATATATTAAAAATAATAAAATAAAATTATAAGTAACATTAATTTTAATTTAATTAACATGTTCCTATGTATATGCATCTATGTTTGTGTTTGTTCTTGTGTTGTTTCTGTATATGTCTGTATGTAGATTGGTTAACTATTGCTGTTACAGAAAGCAAAAAAGGGGGAAAAAAACACTCAACTGTGCAATTTAAAACCACCGTACATGTCGATATTTCAATTAAAATTTCTCAGTTTGATGGCCTATCTTCCCACTTGACATTGGCAGAACTGCGAAGTTATATCTACGCAAAAGCCATTAAAAAAAAAAAGAAATAAGCAAAACTCTGACTGACTGAAGTCTGAATCTGAAATTGTTGTTATTGATTGATTTTTCCTCAGAGAAATCGAGAAGAATCGTAAAATCAAGTAGATTGGAACATTTTAAAATTGTTTGGAAGTAAATAGCCTTTCTCTTCAAAATGTATAAGTGATCCAATATTGACGCGTTTGTTGAGTGATTTAGTGATATTACGAATTAGAAATGGAAGACGTAACGGTATTTAGAACCCAAAGCTCAAAGCTCATCCAATCTGTTTCTGTTTAATATTTACAGTATTATTCTTCATTCTGCAGGTTCCTTTGCACTTGGAGCCCATGCAGCCCAGCGAGGTTTCGGAGAAACGGCTTTGGATTGGCAACTTGGACACCAGAGTTAATGAGTATGTCATCTATTGTAGACTTTTCTTCACTGTTATTATTCACCATTATTTGTTCATTATTGAAATGTATAATCATTCAGGATGTTTTGTGCTACATACTTCCCAGCTGAGTAGATATAATATTGGCTGTGTTTTGGCCATAATTTTCTCTTTTGTGACTTTCTTTGTTCGGAACATCATTCTATGAGGTTTTAAGGTCATAGTTTTTTAGATAGTCTTCGTACCTTTCTAGAAATAACCAGTAATTTTTTCCACCTTGCATTGCCATTGAACTTAAATTGTTTTTTAAACCTTACCTTTTTTTCTTACCGGTATCAACTACTGAAAATGGTCCGTGTGTATGGAAACATCGAGAAGTTTGACATGCTGTTCCATCGGAGTGGCCCTAACGCCGGCCAGCCGAGAGGGTTTGCATTTGTTACCTACAAGCTGAGGCAGGATGCTGTGAAAGCCATGACCTCCTTGAATGGACAGGTTCTGGGATCCAAAAAGATCTGTGTCAAGTTCGCTAAGAACACAGTAAGTTTATGAACTATTTACTAACCATTTTGTGTGCTATTGTAAGAGACCTTATTATATTCCTGTGGTGAACATTACTAATTTTCTAATGTTGTCCTCGCATAACTGCCAACAGATTTTGGGTCATGAATATATAATCAATGATTGTTTTTCATGTACTGAATTCTTCTTTAAAGGAAACTCAAGAAAAACCCAAACCAGAACTGGGCATACCTGCCTTGGCTGGTGCCAAGCCTGAGATGAAGCTGAGCAAGAAAACTGCCATCCAATCAATAGAAGCTAAACTGAAAATGATGGAAAACATAAAGGCAGGGGATGACTTTGTGATCAACAAGCTAGCTGCCAACGAAACACCAATCATCACACAGTATCAAACTAAACAGAACCAACATCCAAATAAGACTGTCACCTCATTCAGACGACGCCACCCCTACCATAAAAAGAGATAATTGTTGGACTTATTTGATCTATTCACAGAGTACCTTAAATATTTTGATAATCATCAAACAGATTTTGAACCTGGCACTGTAGGTGATGACCATATTGTTTACTATTTCTTAAATTGAGATATTAATGGATTAGCTTTTTGCAGTGATCAAAAATTAATAATAAAAAGTGTTTGTAGGTAGTGCCTACTTGATATAAGATTATTGTGTGCATTGCTTAGATACATGCAAGTGTGTAGCACAGAATAACTTATCCAAAAATATTTTTGTTAGAAAAAGTCTCAAGCAAGTTTTATATTAGCACTGTGTTAAGTCTGTTCTTGAATACTTCATATTTCTTTGAAGGTGAATTAGTATTTGTTATTTAAATCACTTTGCCTATGAATAAACTTGCCAATATTTTGTAAGAAAACAGTGAAGACCTAAAATGTGTGTTTTAAACATAACGAGGCAGCACCCAGAAGTTAATCATTGTTGTTTATTTATGAAGTTGAATACTTGTTTAATGTTTGAGGTACTTATTAAATCAGTATTTATTATGTAAGAATTAGCTTTATAATTTTTAAGACTAACCCTGCATGTGTTCACTAAAAATAAATGTTGAAATATTCTACATAATTGTTAGTCAAAATAGAATTTCGGGAAAAAATAAATGCTGTTTGATCAATATGATTAGAGATGTGCTGTATGAACATGTCCAACACTTAGTTATCATCAAAATTACATTACATTACGGATGATACTAATTATGACTAGGCGGTGGTTGCCACTTCGCACTGCTCAAATCACCTTCTAAACGAAATGTCGCAGTAATTCCCGAATTCACGATCTGACTGGACTAGTCATCCAAATCTGTTACCGGCACATCTCTAAATATAACTTTTGACATTTGGTAAGTATAGGTAGTAATTGTTGTTTACCTCAAATTGATCCCACTTTTATGCTCCAATCTTTAATTCAGATTATTGTAATAATAATTCAGCAGAAATGGAGCACTGATTCTCACTAGATTAGTATATTGTGATGTGTGTGATATTCTATATGATAACAATTATTGTAATAGCGTGAATTTTGTGAATAAATGTTCCCTAAATACTACATATACTAGGTGTTTCAATAAAAGAAAAAGTTATAATCCATAAATACATTTATTATACTTATATCAGTAAATATTTTAACTACATAACTAACTTGGGTATCCCAAGAATCACTGTTATAAAAAATCTTAAGGACAATACAAGATTTGCGCTTATTGCAAAAATGCACATCTTTTAAAGAATATTACGGAAATGTAACTAAAATAGTATAAAGCAGAAATTGAATTGACTGATTCTGAATAAAAAAAAATCCAGATATTTATTATTATGTTTAAAACCACTTGTTTTCCCTTTTGTAGCATGTTAATGTAACCAGAACTTGAGTCAATTAGTACATACAAGTTCAATTGAATATTGAAAGACAATTCCCTCAAAGCCATAAGATAAAATGTAGTAGAATAAATAAGATTACACTAACACACTGGCAACTGAACA
The DNA here is from genome assembly GCA_964023185.1 of Macaria liturata. Classification (NCBI taxonomy): domain Eukaryota; kingdom Metazoa; phylum Arthropoda; class Insecta; order Lepidoptera; family Geometridae; genus Macaria; species Macaria liturata. The sequence continues at coordinate 322,095 of OZ026812.1, read as the reverse complement.
CCTTGCCATTAAATATAATCAAACAAATATACAAGCCAGGCGGTTATTAAGTATTTATGAAACATAGTAACTCACTTTGTACCAATACAAAAACATGAATGATTTTCAAATAGTTGAGTAGTGCCTTGCAGCAAGCATGTTCTATACATTCACAGTTGTGAGCTGTATAGAACTACTAGACTCAATAGTAATACCTACATCAAGTCAAGATATATAATCAAATATAAGTAATAACATGTGTATGTAGTTGCATACATACAACATAGGATGTTAAAATGAAATCTAATAAAGGTGAATGAATAATAATGTTACATGTATGCTCAATAGTTTTCAGTTCATCAATATTTTTTAGCTTCAGAAAGTCTCACAAGATAACTTCTCCATGAGAATTCTTACTACAAACATTGAGTGACGCCACTTTTACTTATTATTTGAAATAAACTTTCTGTAGTTATATTAATTAAGCTAAATAGATTTCAGTACTCATTTTCAGTATATACTTACAGTCATAAACTAAATCTCAATTTAAATCAGTACTCATGCTTTTCCTGAACCCAGGAGATATGCAATGTGACAAGGAGCTAGTGTACTTCTGGACGGGGCTGGCTTGCATGAGGAAGTCGTCGTCTTCAGCGTCAAGTTTCTTCTTCATACCAGTGTATTGGGTCTCGTCTCCGTCTGAAGGCCAGTCTTTGTACTCTACGCATAGGGGCCAGATTGTTTTGCCAGATCTGGAAAAGGTTAACGGGTATTTTAATTTCTTGAATGAATATATAGGTATAATAATAAAGTGGTAATGCGGCCAGTATGCAGGCACGCTGCCCTCTGGCAGTGGACTGGAGCACTTAGATTATCTTTAGAATTTTCTAAAGATTTTCTAGTGCCTCTTTTTTGTAGTAGTTAGAAGTAGTATGTTTAGTTTTTCTTCCCCTTTTTTATATTTTAACAGTTTAAGACGTATGGGGACTGTCATGATAGATTAATATTTTATACGAAAAATACTACTTCTAAACAGTTTCGAAAGTAGATCACCACTTTACGATACATAAATTACTCAGCACAAGGGCATTCGTTTTCACATATTCTGATGACAATTACACAGAATAATGTACTTGTTTTTATGCAACACGCTTGACTACAACTCGCCACATGTTAAGCAATGTAGCAATCAATCTGGCATTCACGCCTAAATTCAATACCAACAAGTACGCAATCTTCTATTGTCTATCATCATCCATAGTTTTGTCCCACTGTTGGGTGTAGGCCTCTCTCATAATATGGAATTGGCTTCGATCTTTAGCCAGCCTCATCCAGGTTTGACCTGCGACAATATGTCGTCGACTCATCTTTAGCCAGCCTCATCCAGGTTTGACCTGCGACAATATGTCGTCGACTCATCTTTAGCCAGCCTCATCCAGGTTTGACCTGCGACAATATGTCGTCGACTCATCTTGCAGCCGGCCGCCCAACGTTACGACTATTGTCTATAGTATTTAAATATATTAAACTCAAAGGTGGCTGACTTACTGATAGTGATCTATCAACGCACAGCCCAAACCAGTGGAAGGATTGGGCTGAAATTTGGAATGAAGGTAGATGTTATGTCGCAGGCATCCGCTAAGAAAGGATGTTTGGGAATGCCACTTTTAACGCATTCGCTGCCCTCTTATTTTGTATGTCTATTTATACATGCCCCCTTTGTGAATTTCAATTTACGAAGCGTATTGCAAACGCATTCTTGCGTTCAGGGCATGTCGTTAATTCTCCGAAAACGCAAAGACGCACTATGAGCAGTCAAAGCGTTAAAGGGGTGAAATAGGGAATGTAAGTTTTACTTCTTAATGCGAGCGAAGCCGCGAGCACCGCGAGCATATTATACATCTCAAACTTACTTAGGTAATGAATAAGGGTCATAGGGGAACCACTCGTCGAAGTCCACGGCGACGTTGAGCGTGTGGCGCTGGTTGCGCTCGATGATGGCCTGGCAGTACACCACCTGGTGCGCGCGCGTCACGGACGAGAAGGCGCGCGTCACGGCCGGCGGGCACGCGCGCAGCGGGTTCAGGCTGCACGTCACCAGCCGGGGCAGGTTAAGGGACTCCACGAAGTTCACGCCTGGAAGTGGACACTGTTGCAAGATAATGCGGTTTACATACCTACATTTTTAACATACTTCCAAAAAAGGAGGTCTGAAAGTTTTTTTTTCGTTTATAGCAGGAGAGCAGTGTAAATAGTAGCATAGTAATATTATTGTAAATATGGACAATGTCTGAACTTGAAGAAAATAAATTTCAATTTGAATTTTGGAATATCACAAATTTAAATATATACTATAATATTATAAAGCTGAAGAGTTTCTTTGATTGTTTGAACGCGCTAATCTCAGGAACTACTGGTGTGAATTGAAAAATTATTTTTGTGTTGGATAGACCATTTATCGAGGAAGGCTTTAGGCTATATAACATCACGCTGCAACTACTAGGAACGAAGAAACAATGGAAAATGTGAAAAAACGGGAAAAAATATTCATCTTTGAGGGCTTCCGTTGCGTGCGCTGCGAAAACGGTTCAAGATATAAAAAAATATGTATAAAAGAATTATTCCTCTTGAAATGATCTAACAAAATGTCTGCAAGAGTATATAAATAAATAAATAAAATAAATAAATATTTCGGGACATTGCACACAGCGCCATCTAGCCCCACACTAAGCAAACGCTTGTGTCGTGGGTACTAGATAACGGATATAATACTTATATACTTTTCTTTTGTAAATGCATACTTATTATACATACAAACAACCAGACTCAACACAAGAAATTATACATTTTTAAAATGCATAAATACTTGTGTCAGGCGGGAATCGAACCCGCAACCCCTAGATTAGAAGGCAGAGCCACTACCAACTAAGCTAACAGGCCAGTCAATCTATCTATGTATGTATGTATATATAAATATGTCTATCTTATAAGATTAACTCACTAGAACCGTTTTTATGGTAATAACTATTCCATGCGGACGAAGTCGCGGGCACAGCTAGTAGTGGTATAAATGTCCTTTGATGAATGATTCAGATCCACATAACAGTAAGTAAGATTGCCAAGCAAGCTTTATTCTATTGAATTTTGAGGTAAGAAAAGAAACTTCTGTGTTCTGCACCTTATTCTGACATATTTAGTGGCACAACATTATCAGGAGTTGCTTGGTGGAAGGTGGCAGAGTTGCAGTGATGTAACAGTACCTATACCAGCAAAAATGATCTCTATCTACTCACTCTCTTTGTTCCCAAACAGATGATGGTGCTTGAAGGCGACAAGGTAGAATATCGCGTGACACATGGAGTGGAAGGCCCCATGTGCTTTCAGGTTGTCGCTGGAGGTGGAGGACTCCTGCGTGGCCGTGATGTAGGAGTGGCACCACTCCGCCATGCTGCGGAGGTACTGCACCAGGCGGGTGTTGGGCACGCGCACGCAGCGGGCGAGCAGGCCTGGGGAAATATGTACATAGAAACGATTGGAATACTGTGTCAAATCAATTTTTTTTTTTTTTTGTTATGGCTTTTGTGAAGATATATCTTCTATGTATATGCATCTATGTTTGTGTTTGTTCTTGTGTTGTTTCTGTATATGTCTGTAGATTGGTTAACTATTGCTGTTACAGAAAGCAAAAACACTCAACTGTGCAATTTAAAACCACCGTACATATCGATATTTCAATTAAAATTTCTCAGTTTGATGGCCTATCTTCCCCCTTGACATTGGCAGAATTGCAAAGTTGTGTCTACGCAAAGGCCATAAAAAAAAAACTTTTAACTGACATAAATATTTTTGTAAGACGAGACAATAGAATTACCAACTGTTTACGTTTAGTTCATAAGTTGACTATTTCTATTGATGAATAAATGATTATCTTATCTTAAGTAGCAGGTCTCTCATTACTGTGGGTCATGTTCACTGGAAGTATTTAAGAGAGAAATCTCCTGTGAGTAGTGTGGGGGACATGCCCTCGCCACCGGCCACCCCATACAACTTAAATAGAGTTGAAGCTCCTTTACTTGAAGGAGTGCGGAACAGCAATAGTGAAAGACAGTAAGTCAGGTTGTGAGATGCTTAGTACTGCGAGTGTTTATAATACGAGTAGTACTTGCTAATTAATGCTCTGCTATTTTGTACACGCTGTGTAATGCTTACTGAGTTTTCCTCTCCATCCTTAATGCCTGGAGAGATAGGGTTATAGAGAGGTTCCTGCGATAAAGCCGCTATTTGTAGCATTAGTTTTCAATGTGTCTTTCTTAGTGTCCAATAGATAGTTAATCTATGAATGTTGTTACCTGCTAGGTGGCTGGCGGCGGTGCGCCGGGTGGCCAGGGCTCCGGGCCCGCTCCCCTGCAGGCCGGCGGCCACCGTCCACAGGTGGTTGAGCGCGCGGTCTGCGCACTGCTGGTTTATTGACACTGTGTACAGGAGCAGGAATTGCACGTGTCTGGAATGACAGAAGAAAAACTAATTAACAAATAAAACTAACTACAACTTAAAACTAAAAGTTCAATGGTATTTATTTCTCTGTGCATTAAGTTTATCAGTTAACAACCACTTAAATTTTACCCCTCTAGCTAACCTATGCAAGATCTAGAATCAGTAATACTTGTGAAGAACAATTACAATACATATACAGTCACATAACTGTGATTTAATGTTTCCACTATATATTATATAAACTTGTAGTTCATTTAGACCTAAACACACGTACTCTCTTTTTTATTCAATCAGCTGCTTACTTGATATACAAACAGTAGTTTTATTTGATTAAGCTCTAAGTTTGCATAACAATATTTTGAATAATATAAACAACTGTGTATTCTGTCTCTTCATTATAGGTGAGAGCGAGAGTGTGACCACCCAAACATCTCGCTATCATACATTTCTTGTGATAGGAACATACAACTCTAGGTTTAATTTAGATGATAAGTAAAGCTGATAAGAAAGCCCATATCACAGCCTTGACTCAGAGTCAGCAGTTTGTTTTGATAAATTCTTATCCTGTACTCTAAAAAAACAATAGATTATTGTTTAAGCATTTACGACATTAGGATTGAAGCTTGATTGCTTACTATTTCAAGAATACTGCAATTTGTGTTATTAACATGATTTTATCCATTACTGAGGATATTTCGTAAAACAATTAATGTAAAAAAAAAATATACACAATCTTAAAATTATCACTGCATAATAACAGCTTAAAATTGTCACTGCATAATAACAGCTTAAAATTGTCACTGCATAATAACATCTAATAAACCGCCAGAATTTCTACCACATTTTATTGATAAAAAATATGTATTTAGTAAACTCACCTAATCCCATAAGTAGGTAGCACCAGCCTCTCGAACACGGTGCACATGATGTGCAGTATGGGGTCCCGCTCATCCTCCAGCCACTTGAGTACTTCCAGCATGGCATAGTCGAGGGCGTCGGCCACCTCGTCGCTCTCTTCCATGTCCATCTCAAACTGGGTGTCCATGTGCTTGTTTTTCTGCTGCTCCACTATGTTCACGTCCATTATTATCATTCTGGGATAATACAAAGAGCATTAGAATGGGATGCAACTATGGTCTTGTGGATAGTCAGTTAACTGATTAAGTTGTAAGAGGTCTAAAGACAGTTAAATGATAAAAACATGTAATCACATTTTATCAAGATCAGGAACTGATTGCCAAAATAGTGTAGTGTAGACTTAATCACCGCCTTTTTTTCTAGGATATAGGAAATTAGATTTATGGTATTCCTGCTATGTGGGGATGAATTATGAAACTAAAAAAACTAGCATGGCCAGTAGATATATCCTGATACATACTTGTTAATAACAATCATCATGATCTGCTCCCTCATGTCGGGCAGGTAGCGGCTCATCCAGATCAAGTTGTAGATGTAGGCTCGGTTCACGTGGCTGCCCGACTTGTAGTACGGGAACTGCTCGCTCACCACCTGCATTAGGAGGTCGCTGCTCCTGGAATCATACAAAAAAGTATATTTTTATTACAGACAGAATTGAAACAACAACTGAAATACGGGAATACAACTGTGTTTACGCATGACAATTTCTCCAATATTTAATGGAGGACGACTGCTAAATAAAAAACAAACATAAAATCTTACAGACAGACTTACTTCATTCGAATATATATACCATTATTTGAAAAAAAAAATTCAAAACAAAGTTAACTAATTAAAAACTAACTTGTTAACAAATAAGCTTTTGTAATCAATCAATGTATAGTCCAGTGGAGTTTAAATGATTAATTGATCTTTAATTAAGTAATTGCAAGCCTCCAGTATCAAGTCCTATAATGCATATTTGTGATACATTATAAATCAATCCATAAACAAACATTAAATATGTATAAACTGATATGTGCTTTTTATTTAAACAAACTCTATAATTGATCTTGTGTTACAGCCATTTGTTGAGTTTAAAACATATCTTTGGCAGTGTTCCAATTACACTGGTGATAAATAACAGGAACAAAATAAAAATACATCTAATATGGAGAATAACTTTGAGCATTTTCAAACACATGATGATGTTACAACACTTTGCATATATTACTGTTACTACATCTGATGCGGATATGGTGACTTTTGGTGATAATACTTTAAAGGCCACACGTTGAGGAGCTATGTAATATCCTAAATATAATGATTGCTTTATAAGCTTTTCATAGCATATTTGAGAGTTAAGATATGGACATTGTACAAGATGTCCCCAACATATGTTAAAGAAGTAGCAAAATAATAATAATAATAATATTTTTATTTGACCAAAAACTTACGTGTATGTACATTACATGTTACAAAAACAAATGCAATCTTATGCACTAGTACAGTACGTCAGAAGTGTACTGAGCTCTGAGCTAAGTATCCAGTGGATCTTGTGTTTCAGAGCTGCGCCGCTGAGTTGAGCTGTATCCCACCGCAGCACATTTACTTGAAAATGGTCAGAGATATCTGTCTCTTTTATTTGCACAGTACATTACTCTCCAAATTAGTGTAAGTACTGGCAGATATTTCAAACTTTATTGAATTTGTAGGCTATACTCATAATTTTTTCAAAACATCAAGTTTTTTAACACATTCAGCAAGTTGCATCCATTAGTACAGATGAGGCCAATTCAATAAATGTTGTCACTTTATTGGTATAATTTTAAATGGCTTCAAGATTATCACTGGATTGATAATCTGATCTTACCATTGAGTGTATTTCCTCTGCAACCACGCCAACACTAATAATAATGTCAACAAATGTACAATTTCTCCATCTCAGTAGATATTCAGGTTTACTTCAGTGCTTCACATTCTCCAGTAATAACTTGGAATTGCTACCCAGATTATTGTAAATCTCTTGCTCCTAAAATAAAGGACTGACCTTAGTGAACCAAAATGTAGCCCATTGCTTCATTATTATTTTTGGTATTTTCACACTGTTTTCAATTAATCAGATGATTTATTTATCTGTATTGTTTTGAGTGTTATGTAAATAAATAAAATAACACTGTGTGTAAAAATAATCATGTCCAGTATCATTTTAAGCTCCATTTTCCACATGGATAACAGACACAATGGTCTGAGTGCTGCTGTTTGTAATGTTACAGTTATTAGGTAACCATTTTAGTATCAAATATTGAGGTCTATGCTTTGCTCTACTATCACACAAATCAAGGATGTTATGGCAAACCACTTTTTTTAATGTAGATTGAGTGTTCAATTATTCAAATAGTACAATAGCTTAGGCAAGACCAATTGCAAGCAGTATCTGCTAAAGGCTTTTAGTTCTTAAAGTAAACTTTGGGTTTTATCATGATGCATAGTTTCAAAATACAGAGAAAACAGAGCTCTAACCGTGGCTGTTATTAACAAAAAGTGTTTCAATAAATTGTCTATTATTTTGTAATAAATGAATTCAATAAGTAATAATACAATGTATGTGCTAGTATATGACATGTATAGAAAATGTTTTGATTTCTACATTCTGCCCTGTATGCACATTTCAGTTTGGCAAATCATAAATACTTAGATGTATGTACTGTACTACTACTATGTAAATACTTACATAGGCATGGTGGCTACAATTTGTGCAATGATGGTGTGTGCATGGGACCACCAGGTGACTCGCTCTTCATCCGGGCTGCCCTCCCAGTGCATGCCTTCCACTGGGAAATAGAAAAAAAGAGGTAAGTGATGAAATGGTAGAGAGGTTCATATAAATCTACACTATCTTAGTTTTCTAAACATATCATTTATTGCTTGAACATTCTTCTTTCAAATTATTGAAGTATCCATTGCAATAAGATTTTAACTAAGATGTTTATACCTATTTGTGTCTATATATATGTCATATATATATATATATAAATATATATGTCATATCTATATATATATATATATATATAGATATATAATTGCACAAGTTGCAAAAAATATTGTGCTAAAGTATGTACTCAACAGTTTCACAACATTATATTGCACTTCAGTAACCAACCTCTTGCTACTATGGCTTCTTACAATATCTGACACAAAAATAATATTTTCTGGCATATCTTACCTTTAAAAGCTTTCAATAAACATTCTAGAACTTTGGGGCAGTGGTAGGGGTGTGCTGTGACTACTTCTAGAAGGAACCGGCTGTACAGTATGATTAGTTCCTCACTGCGATGACACCACTCCAAGTTCAGGACAGCATCTACAAACGGCTTCAAATTCTTTCCCAACAACACCACACAGTTAAGACAATCCTCTATTGCATTTTTAAAGTTATCATCATTTAAAGGATAATTTCTAAATATTTTTAACAGCTCCACATAGGGATTGTTGATGCCACGCTGCACTAAATTCACTATCACATTTTCTACTTGCTTTGGCGAAATTTTTAGCTTGAGTCGAGCGAGAATTTGCTGTCTCTCTAAAGTTTTCTGCATCAACGCCAAAGCGACATTCTTATGGGCCGCGACTGCCATTTTATTTCTTGAGATCCGACGTTATTGACTTGAGATATTCTATAATTTCCGGCTGTCGAAGCAATTCGGCTTTCTTGTGGTTTAGAACTTCGCGCAATACGTTGCTTGAATCCTCGAACGTCTGCACGGGGTGAGGCGCCTGCTCGAAACTGGTGCTCGGTTTACTGTAACTGTGGCTCGGTTCAGCCGCCTCAGAGCTTCTCTTATCTTTTAAATATGATTGTAATCGTTCCAAAACAACTTTGTTATCGCCTTCTTTCTTTTCAGGACTATAACCTTCCTTGGACATAGCTCGTAGTGTAATTTACATTTTACTTTACTATATTTTTTCAGGAAAACGGATTGAGTACAAAATAAATACACGGATTTTAACAGTTCACTGCTTGAAAAGTAAGCTTTTAGTAATAATTACAGAAACTACGAAGATATAAACACGTGTGTTTCACGTCCACTTCCACTTTTTTTTATATGGCTTCTGCAGCGTTACCGCAATTTTGCCAATTTCACGTAACGGATAAGCTAAAAAACAAACGCTGAATGGTTCGGTCGATAAAATAAAACCAAAAGCAAAAATTTTGAAAAGCAAGCTTATTACGTTAAACATATTAATATTAAAGAAACGGTCATTATTATGACTATGAAAACTTAAATAGAAGCTTCTAAAGCTAACCAAAATAAACTAAAAGCACGTTTAAGCAACAATAACACAGGGAAATATTTTACAACTTAATATTATTAATTAACATAAATTTGTTAAGAATATAAACAAATGGAGTATATACAAGAGGGAGAAGATTAGCAAAGTTGGTAGGGCGAGGCAAATCGTCAGGGATCATATGATACAGGGAGCAGCGGAGCCTAGGGCAATCAAAGAAAATGTGATCCGGGGAACCAATATCAATTCCACACTCGCACAAGGAGTGGTCACGAACTCTGATCCGGGCCAAAAATACAGGAGTACACGCATGTCCCAAACGAAGTCGGCATAAAGTAGAAGTTGCTCTTTTGTTGAGTTTCTTAAATTTCATGAACCAAGGTTTTGTAGGAATAGAATTTTGTAATTGACCGTAAAACTTTCCTGTAACTAATTTAGAATGCTGCCAAAGGCGGTCCCAGGACGCGAAAAGATCTGACTGGCAAACCAAAGAAAGGTCGTGGCAAGATACCTGGTAATGATCAGAGCTACCAGACGAGGCAGCGTTTTTCGCGCATAAGTCAGCAGTTTCGTTTCCTGGGATGCCGACATGCCCCGGAATCCAAGCAAGCACGACCTCGAAACCTTGAGAGTGGCATTTATATAACTCTTCCCTGATTCGCAAAATTATAGGAAATTTGTTTCTGGATCTAAATAAATTGGATGCAATTCCTTGAAGGCAACTTTGAGAATCAGAAAATATTATAGATTTACGGATTTTGTGTGCGGAAACGAATAAGATGGCTTCTAGAAGAGCGATGGCTTCCCCGGTAAACACCGAGGCGAGCGGAGGACTTTTATGACTCAGAATAACATTATACTTTGGAATCCACACGGCAGACCCAACGTCACAATTACTACCAAGTTTGGAGGCATCAGTATACACCGCGAGCCAATCCCTCCAGTTCTTGTCAATACATTGGGAGAACTGGATTGAAGGCTCCAACGAATTTTTATCAACGCCGAAGTTCAAGAGAATAGATGGATGAAACATGAGAGCAGAGTAGTTCGAAATAAATAAGGGATTACCAGGGGACCTGGAAATCTCGTATGGGATACTATACCAAAACTTAGTGAATCCCTTGACAATACACGGGATATGGCATGGATTAGGCTTGCCGTATATAACATTATGCAGTTTTTCCAGACAGAACAGCAAGGGATGTTTGGAATTTTGAAAGACTCTACACAGAAATTTATTACATAAAAATTGCCTACGTAAATGGAGAGGGGGTTCCCCACTCTCAACCTGCATGGCATTAATAGGGGAAGATTTCATGGCTCCCAAAATTATTCTGAGACATTTAGATTGAATCTTTGATAATCTAGATAGAGGAATGTTGTTCTCGTGATCTAAGAGAAATGTTCCGTAGTCTAGCTGGCTCCGAATTATAGCATTATACAGAAGTTTTTGAGAAACTGGGTGGGACCCCCACCATACACCAGAAAGGGCACGAATTATATTGATATTTTTTTCACACTTTTCTACTACATAGTCAAAATGGGGAACACCAGTGAGTTTCGAGTCCAGCCATACTCCTAAAAATTTTACCGTATTACTCTGAGGAATAAATTCATCTCCATATTCAACAATGATACTAGGTATAACCCTCTTTCTAGTAAAAACGACAACACTACTCTTAGATGTCGCAATTGAAAATCCATGATCACTTAGCCAGGTATTCAGGTATACAAGAGCATTGTTAATGTTTTCCTCAGCAACAGAAATATTCCTGGACGAAGCATAAAGCACAAGGTCATCAGCATATTGCAATGTACTACAATAAGGGCTTACGGAGTCATCTAGGTCAACGGTATACAGGCTAAACAGAAGAGGACTAAGAACTGAGCCTTGGGGCAAACCTTTCCAGATGGTTCTGGTTATTGGTTGCAAAGAAGGTATCCGAATATTAATGTATCTTTCCATTAAAAAACAACAAATGAAGTTAATTAGTTTTGGCGAGATCCCAAGTTGCAATAGTTTGCTTCTTAGGATGGAAAGAATAACATTATCATAGGCAGACTCGATATCCAGGAAAACAGCTATAAGGAAATCTTTATTTAAATGGGAAAGCCTTATGTCAGTAGTAAGAATGCTGAGGCTATCCATGGTGCTAAGTCCTTTTCTGAAACCAAACTGTGATTTGGCTAGAATGTCCGAGTTTTCCACAAACCACTCTAATCTATTTTTAATGAGAATTTCCGTCACTTTTGCCAGAACGCATGAAAGAGCTATTGGACGGTGAGAGTTAGCGTCGGACGGGTTTTTGCCAGGTTTTGGAATGGGGACTACAATTTGTGTTTTCCAGGCATCCGGAATAAAATTGTTCTCAAAAAAGTTATTTATTAATGATAGGAAGTAATTTTTAACATTCAAACTAGCTTTGGAAATAAAAGAATATGGGATGCCATCGACTCCTGGGGCTGAATCCGATAGCCCATTCAGGGAGGTCTGTAATTCATCAAAAGTGAAAGGTATATCAAAATGGTATGAAGATGAGCAAGAGAAAATAGGTAGTGGTGAGGGACACTGCGGGACATGAGAGGGAGCCAGCTTGTTCGCAAAATCCTCGAGCCACACTGAGGGATCATTTGAAGACACATCGGAATACCTGAAGGATCCTCGAAACCTGCGAATTTGGTTCCATACTACGTAGGATGGAGTAGACGGAGAAAGAGATTCACAGAAGTTCTGCCAACCAGATTTCTTTTTTACCGAAAGCATTCTTCTACACTTTGCAGCAGCTCTCTGAAAGCATACGAAATTGTTAACAGTCATTGATTTGTTGTAAGCTAACTCAGCAATGTTGCGATCCTTAACTGCCCGTGAGCATTCGGCATTCCACCAAGGGGGGGAAGAAACATTTTGACGAGGGTTCTTTAAAGGGATCGATGCATCAGCGGCGTACAAAATAGAATCAACTAGTTTATTGTATTTCGATAACGAGGATTCATCAGGATAACACGAAATAGCACACAGTTTTATATCCAAGGTAGAAGCGTATGAGTCCCAGTTAGCACCAGAAAGCCTATATTTTAGAAGAGGAGAGGGAGGTGGAGGCAATGACACACCGAGTGATAAATCAATTTGAATAGGGAAATGGTCGCTACCATAAGAAAGAGGATGTATATTCCAAGAAAGTGACGGAAAAAGGCACGGAGAACATAAAGACAAATCCACAACGGAATTTGGGTTTTGGTTTGGATATACCCTACGAGTTGGGGTTCCATCGTTCAAAACACAGAGATCAAGATCAGAGAACAGATCAAATAAGAGATTGCCAAATGAGTTGGTATAATGTGAACCCCATGATGTGTGGTGGGCATTAAAGTCTCCCAACAAAATGACAGGAGGAGGAATAGATGATAGATGCGAACGGATGAAAGAAATATACGATGAATCGGGATGAGGGATATATATACAAATGAATGAAATATTAAAAGCACGGACAGCCACAGCATTAATTCCTGGACTGAACGTGGGGAGAGGAATCTGAGAAAAAGTTGTATTACGTTTAATAAATATTGCACATCCAGCAGCGCCATCCTGGCGGTCGTCCCGAAGACACGAGAAGCCTGGAATTCTGTACCGAACACCAGGCACAAACCATGTCTCCGTGACAGCTACCAGTACGGGGGTGCACTTACGGATGAGGTAAAGAAGTTCAGAAATCTTCTTTCGAAGACTTCTACTGTTCCATTGAAGAATGGGAAGCAGATCCATTGTCGGAAAGAGAAGAAGTAAGTTGTGAAATCAAATGGGCAACGTGGGGCGGTAACTGTGAATTTTGAGAAATTATACCAGAAATAATGGAGAGCAGCTGAACAAGAAGGACATTCTGGGAGTTGGAGGTAGGTGAGGATCTGGATTGAAGGGCACAACCATTGGGAAGAGATGACTGAGGCGTGGCAGTAATATGCTGATGAGTCGATTTATCGTAAGATTTACCTAGAGGGGCACGAGGCGAAGAAAAATGGGCTACAGTCTTTCTATGAGACACAGAAGAGGATGCAACAGAAGAATAGGTGGCTGAAGTTGAAGGAAGAGGGACAGACGGGACAGATTTAGCAACCTCGCTGAATGATTTTGAAGGGCGACACAGTTCCTGAGCATCATGATAGGAAAGCCCATCCCGGGACATGATGACTTTTATCTGTTTCTGGCGAGCATGTTCTGGACAAGATTTGCTAGTAGCAACATGTTGTCCAGAACAAAACAAGCAGGAAACCTTCTCAACATTGCATTCCTCACCTAAATGAGGCTGGGCGCATTTGAAGCATCTTGGTTTTGACCGGCATTGAGCTTTGACGTGACCGAACCGGCAGCACGCCAAGCACTGAATAGTAGGGAACTCGTACGCTTCCACACTCAGAGCGTTATAGTAACTGTAAATTTTTTGGGGTAACACTTGACCCCTAAAGGTTAGAACAACTGTTTGAGTCGGCTGCCATGATGTTTTCCCGTTATCTGCATCTCTAACTTTCCTGTTTAGTCGTCGCGCTTTTAAAACATGAGACATGTCCCTTGGAATCTCTAATGAGTCCACAAAATCTCCCATGGACCAATCCACGGGGATTCCGCGGACCACGCCCATACGGGTGACGTTGTAATTAGGGATGGAGGCCTCGTACTTGTACTTGGCCAGGACCGAATTAGACAGAAATTTATTGGCCCCATCAGCAGATTTAAATACTATTGACATTTTGTTTCTGCCTAAACGCTTCACACCATCGCGACTGATGTCGGAAATTTTATTCTGGAACAAAAACTGCCCAAATTTTATCGGCCGAAAGGTAGTGCCTGAATTAGGTTCTTCAGCTTTAATAACATGAACTATGAATGGGCCCGGATCAGAGCACGAGTATTCCCTAATACCCATTATAGAGTAAGAGGGATGTAAATAAACCGTGGAAACAGAGGCAACCCCTGCTTCCCTATCCTCCACGACGGTGATTTTGCCTCGAGGAGCTGGCCCCTCATCGAGAGGAGCATGGCGCTTCCCTGAAACTTTTAAGATAGAAGGCGGAGATGGAGAGGGTGTGGGATCGGGAGGGACAGGCGGATCGGGGGGAATGGGCTCCATTACCCCCGAATTTAAACTATAAATACTGTTACCCACACCAGATATTCAAAGTAATAACAAAATAAGCTATGAAATATAAAAATATAAAATAAGGAAAAAAAATGTTTTTTTCACGAACCAAACAAACGTGTATCCCCTAGCAACCGCTACTCGAGAATCGTGTTTCACGTCGGTTCCGCGGAATTTGCAACTTTTGAAGATTTTCATTTTAGTGACGTATAATCCTCAGCTGTCAAAAGTCATAGACTAAAATCCTCTATTTTTTTTAATAAAGATAGTTATACACACATTTCATTGTTTGGTTACTAATCATTCATTCGCTGCTTGTCAAAAAGTCGTTGAACTCATTTATGATTTGTTATCTGTGGATTTTTATTTCTCAATGAGTTTGGGAGGGGTAAAGAATGCGTGTGTATTTCCAAATTCCGGAACTTTGAGTTCAATTTATTATGTGATATCGTTTATCAATTCGTGCGTAGTGCTATTGTGAAAGTGTTCGAAGGATGAACCATATAAATACTGCGTGACACCCATTACTCAGTTTCTTTCTTTTCTATGGGCGTCGATAATCATGCAAAATGGCCAACGATTTGTGGTCATGTACCTGTTGTACCGAAGCACTGACGTGCTGGCTGCGCCTGAAGCTATCCCCGGAGGAGATAGAGCAAAGGTCGCGAAGCAAGGAGATCGACCGGATCCTCGAGAAGGACCGCCAGACGCTGCGGCGGCAGGTCAAACTGCTGCTGCTGGGCGCGGGTGAAAGCGGAAAGTCAACATTCTTGAAACAGATGAGGATAATACACAAGGTTAAGTTCGAGCCGGAACTGGTGCGGGAGTACCAGCACGTGATATATCAGAACATCGTGAAGGGTATACAAGTGTTGGTGGACGCGCGGGACAAGCTCGCGATACCGTGGGAGAACCCTCGCAACCTGGACGTGGGGCAGCAGGCGCTGCACTTCAACAGCGCCGCGCTCGACAGCCGCCTCTTCATGCACTACGCACCACACATACACTCGCTGTGGCTCGACAGAGCCATCAAACGAGCATATGACAGGCGGAGAGAATTTCAGCTGGTAAGTTTCTGCCATATTTTATGTTATTTAGCAACAGTGAATTACAGGAACCGTTTTCCCATATTCTATACAACAGCAAGTGATATCATCAAGTAGAGTGCTTTTATTGACGAAGAGCAACTAAAACAAACAAAAGGAACTGGGTAAATTAATGTACCCATGTTCTTCCTACTTTGCATAATGATTATTAATAGCTTACTACCAGGAATGTATGTATGTTTTTCTTAACCACCTTAAAAACAGCTAGTTATAATTATATGGTCTAGTCTGGTTTAGATGAAGTGCTGTATGCATGTTGTTGATGACATAATTGCTTTAATCACTTCCTTAATTGATGTGATTTGCAGTCTGCTTGATATTTCCGTTGCTTTATTTGTACCAAAATAGAGTTGAGCATGACAAAGGCTCTCTGGGTAGATGTCACACTTAACATTTTGTATTTTTTTGACTCTTTCATAATTGAACACAAGATTACTTGAAAATTATAACTTGAAGGACATAAGTAAATGATAATATGGATTGACTAACTGACTTGAATAATTTAGCTTAAATTTTTAAATGAATTAGTTAGAAAGGGACTACTTTTATTAATTTTGCAGCTAACAGGAATTTTATTCTAAAAATCATATGGAAGAGTGTTTTTATGTTGAATTTGGTGAATTCTATACATATTTTTTTTGTACATTATATAAAAGTATCTAAATTAATTAAGTTAAAATTAAAATTGGGGTCCTGTCTACTGCTTTAGGATTCCCTGTGTTGCAGTATCCAGGGTTCTTCCACAGTGTCAACTATTGAAATTAAAATTAAAAATTAATTACAGATTAAAATTTGCATTTGAGTTTGATTACATATGTTAGGCATTGCTTAAATATTATTAGTTAATTAATTAATTAATACAATTCAATAAAGAAATGCTATTTCACTTTTTTATATGATCTTAAGATAAAGAAGGTACAAGTATGTCCTAGAATAGATTTTTATGGGGTTTACATGGTTGAATAGTATTGGTCTTAGAGATTAGGTACCTACTTGAGAAAGGCATTGAAGCTGAGGCTCTTTATTCCAGTTTACATCCAAATAAGTATTATGTACAACTAGCTGTGCCCTCGACTTTGTCCATGTGGAATAGTTTTATTGGGCATATTTATTTTTGTTAACAACCTCTTCAGCTTTATAAATTATAGCTGTTACCCACGACTTGAACCGTTTTCACAGCACACGCAACGGAAGCCTTCAAAGATGAATAATTGTCGCTATTTTTCCAAATTTTCCATTGTTTCTTCACTCCTATTAGTTGCAGCGTGATGTTATATAGCCTAAAGCCTTCCTTGATAAATGGTCTATTCAACATAAAAAGAATTTTTAATTTGCACCAGTACCTAGTTCCTGAGATTAGCGCTTTCAATCAAACAAACAAACTCTTCAGCTTTATAATATTAGTATAGATTAATATTCTTTGTTGCAGAACATAATATGGGGAACACTTGACAAATTCTAATGAATATTACTTATTGTTTGTAGTGTTTAACTAATCATTTCAAGTTTTCCTCTGAAACTTAGATCTCAAGGCTGCATGAGTAATGTTGTTAAAATTTACTTGCTTTGTGTCACAAATCTATTTATGTAGGTAATGTTTAGTTGGTTATTAGATCTAGGTTTTCCCTGTTTTTTTTGTCAAGCAGAGATAGAGATTTGTGTCGTGATTAGTTTGAATCTAATGAGATATTTATTACTCTGTTGCTTTTTATTTCCTTATTTGCATTACTTTTGTTTAGATATCTTAAAGAAGTATGCTGTAGGTTCTGATAATATATGACCTACTCACTTATTACACAAACTCACAGCAAACGTAGTACAAATACAAATCATTTATTAATAACTCCATAGTTACAAGTCAATTTGATGTACATTGTTTACAATAGTAAACATAAAAAAAAAATGTGGTATAAAATGTAGGTTATCATAATTAAATACAATGCATGTAGTTGATGCATTTAAATGCACAAGAAGAGACTGACACATATTTTATATTTGTTTTTGGTGTCAATTTAAGCACCTCTATAAGTACTTAATTAAAAATTAGAATGACATTAAATTTTCTAGCTTCCTAGTTAGTACTGTGTAGGTACTTACTAGGAAGCTAGAGTCAAAGAACAACAAAAGTGAATATCATCTACTGCAAGTAGGAAGATGAATTTTTATCATTGCCATTAAAAACCAGTCTTTTAGTATGTATGTGTCATTCACTGGCATTGTAGATGCTTCAGTGAGCACATTGTGATTACTGTATACCTACCTAGTTTAGATGCCGGTGAGTGTTTTATTTGTATCTGGTTTGTATGTACATAAAGTTTGCTCTATTCTGTGACTTAGTAGTGAAATTGAGTTATAGTAAGTAACTAAGTAATCTTATAACTGAGTTGGACATGTTGATTTATAATGTAGTAAATTTTATACACAGGGAAAAGAGAATTTAATACCTATTATCATTCAAGAAGAAGGAAACATTACTGACTTATTTCAATTGTATAAATTACCTGAGCTTTGTATTTCAAAACCATAACTGGCTTATCAAAAACCTTGTTTTGCTAGAGTGAGATACATATTATGTATGTGGCTGTGCTTGCATTATTTCAGGATAAAAGTATTCTATAACACTCCGAAAACCTCATACTACCTATATACAAAAAATCATGATCTGTTTATCGGTTTTTGTGTGATGAATGTATAAATAAACAGACAAAAATTCTAAAAACTGCTGAAACATGTTTTGTCTTTGATATAAAGTATCCCAAACGTTTTTCTAATATCTTCAACTTTATTAAGTAGCTATAATATGTAAAGATTTCAGTTTTGTATTCTGTTAACCTAAAAATAGTATAAATACTACCATACCTTCAAAAACTACACCCATTGTATACTAATAGTATAAAGCCAAACTCATTAGTAATTCAAGTCATGGCCTACTACATTTCCCTGATAACATAACAATAGGTCTGTGCTAGTACCTACCTCCACTGAGGTGTTCTAATACCTATCTACACTGACTATACACTAGTCGTGGCTAGGTCACAGTCTAGATCTAAAGTAGGCTATTGGAATGCTAGCTAATACCTTTATGCAAATATTCTCATAACTTTTAATGCATTGTGCGGAATGACATTCTGTTTTCTGCTTATGCTACCTGAGGGAAATGTCTGTTTTTTAAGTGTGTATAGTATTTTTCTTAATTCCTTAAGTGCTTGAGTATTAATTTTCCTAGGATTCCTACAAAGCAAAAAGTCTGAAAGAATGCTATGGTTTGCATGCCCAAAACTTATAATATAAATATCTATCAGAATGTTGAGCATTAACAAAGAATGTTATGTAATAAATGCAGTACTTGTTCAAATAATTCCCATGCCTTACAGTAAATAAATACCTCCCAACAACAAAGAATGCACTCCATCAACATACACCCTGTGAAGTATCAGCCAATGATTGAAACAAAGGAACACCTGACTCATCCTGAGGCTTTGGTTTTAGCGTGTTTGTGCAATAAATTATGCATGATTCAGATATAAAAGCCACCAGTCACTTCACATATAATTTGTTTTGTTATGTCTTGTTATTGTGTTTTGAAATTAACTGAGGTGCCAAGTTATTTTTAATACATTCATTGAGTAGTTAATTGAAAACTTTATTTAAACTTATAAATATGTCTTTCTTCTCTTTTTTATGTGTGTCATAGATTAGTATCATTCACCAAATTTCGTATTTTACCTTCATTAAGTATATAGAAGTGACACAGAGTTCCAAGATCCAAAAGGATGACCAATATTTGATAGACATACTTTTACATTTTTAATTTACTGTTATTTTGCAACTGCCTTGCTTCCCAAAATTATAGAAATGTATCTATCTACTAGGTCTTAGCAATCTTTTAATTAGTATGCACTTAGATGTTTCTTCCAATTATTTTTAATCTCTCTCCAAGTGTTACATAATGCACATGATCCTCCTTCAATCAGTCCTTTTCTTTTTGTATTGTTTTGTTGTGTGCTATCAATAAAGAACTGCACATAACTAATACATACCCCATACTTGTATTATGTATTCTGTGGCCATACCTACATTCTTTATGTACATGTCTTTGTACAAGCAGCATTATATTTGCCAGAGGCGATGTGGGTACAAACGCCCCTTACAAGTGATCCAGAGATCAGTGGTGTTCAAAGGCGTCTTGTGGACATAAATAAAATAATTGTAATTGCATTCGTTATCTCATTTGATTAGTCAGTCGGTTGCGTCATGCCACTCGCCTAGAGCGACCACACTGTGTCCAATGTTAGGACAAGCGACGCCAAAATAGACTAAATTCTGTACACAAACTATAACGTAAAGTAGTTTACTAAGTGAATGAAATCTACTTATTCTTACGCCGATATACTTAAGTGATTAGGTATAATGTTTTAATATTTATCTGTTTTACAAATTACTGATATCGTAAGTTTACTTAAACTAGAACGATAAAGTTACATCATATTTGTCAACATTTATCTACGTTTTTCTAACGGAACGAAATATATGGCACGATTTCTTTCTGTCACAAATAATTTTATTTTAATCTAGATTAAAAGTAATAACTATCATGAAAAGTTACTCATCTTTACACAATTTTTTTCCACAGAAATCTTTGCAAATGGTAACCCACACCGATACGTTTCCTCTACCCATTCCATAGTGCGTAATCAAGTCCCCATAAAAAATAACTTAGTGCAATCAAAAAACCTGTAATACTGCATAGACGAGAGGTGACTGGTGGCTCTCCTTGTATGTAGGTGTCAGGATAGCTAGCAACAAGATATCTGCACGCGGATAAAATTGAAACTATAAAAGGCTTTGAACACATACATGGTAGGTTTATCTTAGAGACAAAAGTGCTGCTACTAATCATGCCTAAGCGCATAGCTGTCTTGTGCTGACTCTAGTCGATACTTTATAGGGTGGTGACTGGTGACAACCTTAGCTTCCCGATCGACAAACATCTTTACCATCTGCAGAATAGTTAATTGATTGAAATGCTTGTGTTTAAGAAACCGGTCGCTAGGGCGTAAATTGATAGGATTTTTTTAAACTTTTGGACTGACATTCAAAGTTTTTTCATAGTACAATACAAAACTAAGAAATTAAGGTCGATGTTAAGGCTCTATGATAATGATTATTCTAAAGATCAAAATGTGACTAAAATGTGTAACTAAACTATGTGTGTCTTCTATAGTTACTTACATATTCCGATTCGTAACTACTGGATGTGCTAGTGCGAGCCAAATAGACCAGGTACAGTGATCACGACTGTGCCTCCGAATACTCTAGAGCATCGTTTTCAAATTGCATTAGACCTCTTTGTGCAGTGCCGCCGACGAATGAGTTTATTAACGAGTAGACGTTGTTCAGACTGGATCTTGTACGTTGTCTCAGTGTCGCATTGCGGGATGATGCTTGCCAAAATTGAACGCTATAAAATACTAACTTGCTATCCTCATAATAGTTTAACCTAGAAGATATTTATTACATCTATGCTCGTGGACGGTTTGGCAAATAATAGGTCTCTCAATAACTACATTTCATTTGTCAAAAATGTTTTTAAACTAACAACCTAACAAAATAGTACATCAGTAACAAATATCTTGTACAGTTAAATTGAGTAGCACCGTATACTCTTGTAGTTATAACATTAGTAAAAAAATATGTCAAAATATTAATAGGTAAATCCTGTATTCTGTCACATTCTGTGGTTAAACGATTCAACGGTTCGCACATCGTAACGCACACAGAACTGGTGTGAAAAATAGAAAATATGTAGGTATTGTAACGGTGAGTGCCTAAAAGCATGCTAAACTATGACGTGCACGCACAATGTAGGCATCGGTGTAAGTTAGCACTAGTCATGGCCTAGTAGTGGTGAATACTAGCGTAGTGAAGGAAACCGCTCGTGGCTTAACGAAATGCGGTATTCGTGATTACCAAATTTCAACCACTGCCATGCCGTCGCGGTAAATGGTTGAATAGGTGGCGTACGTAAGAGGGATCTAAATCTAACACTGTTCTTAGATCAGATTGCACTGTATATTGGTACTCTTTTCGGTACTACTACTAAAAGTTAACATAAAAAAAAAAAGTCCTACTGTTCATCCTACTCTAAAATGTTTGAAGTCAACTTTCTCAAATCAAATACATATAATTAAGAAGGGGTAATATCCGTTATAACTTTTATTATATTATGTATCTATATATAACCTTTATATATTATTTTATGTATATATTACCTTCATCTTCACATTTATATGCTCATATATATATATATATATATATATAATATCTAACACTTACTCAACAAACAGGTCACTCAGTCAGTAAAGATTATTTCCACTTTTTGAACTATGACCTGGTATCACTTTAGCAGTCTGTGGTTCAATTCAATCACTCGCTCCATTCGTTCCTTAAACAACTTCCTGGCTCTTGTAAATAATGTAAAATAATAATTGTGTAGTAAAAATTCCATTCACAACACAGGAATACCTAGTGTGAATGGACATAAATCTCCAACATTCAATAACATCTTGAACAGCACACTAATTAGTTGCCTACTAGTTCTAGTTTTAAGTTATTGTTTGTATATTCCCATATAAGTTTGCAAATAAACGTTTTTATTATTATTATTATTATTACTACTGTATATTATGACAATCTTTTGGCCAAAGACCTTAGAGGTGGTTTGCAAACTCGCGACAGTAGAGTTCGCTGCTCTCATTCTAGCTTAGTTGAAGCTAGGTTGTGCCGTACTCGACGTCGTGATTTCCTATTATCATTCTACAACCGCGCCCAGCATTCCTGCGCAGGTTGGTACCTGTTGCTACCATAATGCCATGGTAGTGTCGTTGCAAAACTCAATGCTTGGCCAGATTGTCCACTTGCACGCGGTAACGGTACGACCACACAGGGTGGATATGGACACGTTGCGATAAACAGGCCTAAAACTTTGGTTTTAATCTAGTTATCTGTTTAACATATCGTATCATGAAGAGTCAATCGTATTTTCAACACGGTAAACTAAGATTTTTTACTATAAAATATTTTAAAAGTATTAAATTATAAGTTTAGACACATTATTCACACCACACCTATGTATAATAGAAACCGACTTTTCGTTTTCATCCGAAATTAAGTAAAGGTCTAAAAGTAGCGTTGTCATCTTCTTTCATCAGCTTGCAGAATCCTTGCAGCATGCTTGATCAGTGTAATCATTCATTTCCTCTGCAGAGCTGTGTAGGTGACGGAATTAATAAGGCGAGCCTAATCCAAGATTAACCCGCAATTATGAATGAACGTGCCTCGTGCCGCGTCCGGTGGCCTAGCGTAATCTGATATTATAGCACTAAACTACTAGTTTACTATTTCGGAACAACTCAACAATGTTAGCCTGAAATTGGGGTTACATCGGTCGATACGTACGTATAGATTCCATTATAGGGCCATAGTTGGTGTGACACCCTACATATAAGGCCCTCCTTATAGTAGCTTACAATCTCTCGAAACCTGACTTCACCACACTCACAAGTTAAAGTGCACTGAATAAAGTATGTTGATACATGTTTCATGTTCATAGTTGTAGGCAAGTAACCACAGCGCTGTAGTGTCTGTTTCGGCTTGCAAGCCTTTGATGGGAGACATCCATCATCGCCTGCAGCGCTGACCTTTGACGAAGTAATGCAGCACAAAGCACGCCACTCACATAATTAGGTCATGCAATAACCATGTCAAATATCCCGTTACAAAAGTTAATTCTAGTACCTGTTCACCAAACCAGCTTTGCATACAGATCGTTTTCAAACAAAAACAGGAAAATCATACGTCTGACAGATGAGGTTTTGAAGCAAGTCGTCATGATTTTTCTAAACACCTGTACTCACGTTTCTCAACCTCTGATTCATACATTAGCAACATAATAAACGTGTACTATCGAGCGCTACATGTATTTTATCAGTAGATAATGTAACCGTATTATTGTGCGATCGGTTTCGTTGCGTCGAAGGTTCGAGCGGGTGTGAAAAAACCTTAGCAGCTGTCTAAAGGGCTCTAATTACCATTGAGTTTCAACAATGGCCATAGAGCCAGAGCCCACAGTGGGCTGAGTAAACTTGCCCCCATTCCGTTAATGATACTCCGCGCTGCATTCATTAATCCGCCGCATGTGCCACACGAAGATAACATGCACTGGAATCGCAATTTTATCATCCACCGATACTTACTCGGCCTGTTTAACTTTTGTATTTCCTGCAATCCATTAACTGGCTGCGCTCTCAGATATAATCATAATAAACACCGGCCCGGACCGTGCTCCGCTGGAAAATAATTCTGGGAACCAGAAAAAAACGATCGAGTTCTTAATTCCATAACCGTGGCTGGTAATATAACTTTATAACTGGCCCCACACTCTGTCATTCTGTCTGGCGCGGCGGTGGTGGCTGCGCCCCATTCTCGCCTATGCGGCCGTTTTATTACGCCACAGCTATCTCGCTTGTAACTTTTACCTGTGATTTACCTCAGCAGCTGCATTCTAAACGGCCGCGGGCTGAGCCCGGTGCGTGCCGGCTCTGCCCTTGATAGATTCCAAGTGTATCCAGGCCAGGTAACAAACGAAATAGCCTTTTTGCATGCTCGTAAACTGACCATAAGTTTACACGTTCTTGAATTTAGGAAATTATAGCCTAGGCCGCGGTTCCATAAATTCATTAGTCATGTTTACGTCATCGGTGACGATTGTTCTAACCACATACCGAGTGTGTAATTTTAGTTACTCGCGTACTCTAGGATGTGTCTACTTGATATTTGTTATGTCTACACTTTTGATGGTCCATTCCTAAACACAAAGTTTAGGCAGGCGCCTAAACTTTGTGTTTCTCTGTTGTTCTCTGTTGCCTAGGCAGAAAACAGAGAACTTTGTGTTCTCGAAAGTCAGTTCTATAACAAAAAAATCTTGTTACGATACGTTACGTATGCGTTATATTTGTACTCTGAATGCGGTGTGAATGTAAAAATTTAATCGCAATTAACTTAATAGCCCTTTTATGTTTCCTACAACAATATAATTTGATGCCGAACATTCCATTTGAATAAATGATATTTGTAAGCACATTGTTAAGTATTTCTGAGTAATCGTCGTTGTTGTGTATGCGGTTATATTTAACGCTGATTGAAGGCAACACTGTTCTCATACCTTCTGAATGAAGCTACCATTATTGGATAAAATATCGTACGATGTCGTCGTAAACGGTTTTAACTCTAGGTATGTATATAAAAATAAGTCGGGTTTTCCTTCCTGACGCTATAACTCCAGAACGCACGAACCGATTTCCACGGGTTGGCATTCGTTGGAAAGGTCTCGGGCTACGTGAGGTTTATAAAAAAAAACGAAGCAATCTGGTGGCGAAACGGAGTTCGCCGGGTTTGCTAGTCAAGTGTGTAGATTAATTATAAATTTGTAAACAGCATCATGCTATCACATTTAGGTCTATCTAATTACCAGCGCATACAGTCAAATGTATCATCCGACCTACCCACCCCTACAGAACCCACTTACATATTGTATAAAGTAAGAATGGTTACTAGAAAAAAGTGATTAGAATACTACATTACGTTGTACTAGTGGACGCCTGCGGCTTCGCTCGCATTATTTTAGGATAAAAGTAGCCTATGACACTCCTAAGACCTCATACCACCTACATACCAAAAATGATGATGATGCGTCAGCCGTTTTTGCGTGATGAGCGTTTAAATAAACAGACAAATAGAGACGGATAAACAGACAAAAATATAAAACCTGCTGAAAGAAGGATCTTCTATGTTCAGATTATATACCCTCTTCAGCTTGATCATATGTATAGATAATAAACTGTTTCCTACTTAATTGAGAGCGGTTTTCAGTCCCGCTTCCCTCATAATAAGCCTTCGTCCACCCTTTTCAAACGTCCTATTATTTCGGACAGGGCTCTCAAGGCTCATTCCATTTGGCTTGTTTTCTTCCCGCAATGTTGCTTTTATTTAATTTGTTTCCAATTTGAGATACCTACCTAGTTAGTTACTTGCTTATTTACATAACCTTTATTGAGTTTAAGATTCGGATATTTAGCAGTAGAATGAACCAAATAATGAAATTACTGACCCACTCGATTTAATAATGCCCCTGATTTTACACGATATATATAGGTACAACTGTTTCACATAAATCGTTTGTTCCTCTTAAATGAAGAATTGACTGAACCGATTTTTATAAAATTTGGTCTATTGTATAATGGCAGACACATACTAACCGTAACGTAATGACTATTACTTACTATGTGTCTGCCACTATAAATAATTATAATTATTTTATCCCGTACTAATACAGGTGCAAACCGCTGTAAAAACATATTAGTAAACCATAAGCGAATAGTTGTCTTCCGTACTATTAGAGAAGTAGACTTTCATATGCAAAACACGATAGAGATAAGACTAACAAATCAAAGTAGGTCGTTAATTAAACTAGGACACTACTTCCGTTCCAGCCCGTAGTTCGACTGAATCTTTCTACGTGATTCTTAAAGTTTGTTTTTTACTGTTTATTCCCGCTATCCTGGGCGCATTAAATAAAAAAATTTTTTAATTAAATTATTAATAAATAAAGTCATCATGAGATGGGAAACCAAAAACGACATGAATCCAGGCTCTTTCAAAGATGGGGGTGAAACTGTTAATTGTTAGAGCGATATCTAAACAGTGCCAAAGGCTCCGATGGTGACCTTAGTGAAAATTTACGATATTAGGGCCTCCAATACACTTTGAAATGTCGTCCAAACTTTTACTTATAATTAAAAGTTTTTCCAGTACTGTCGTACAAAAACTTGTATTTCCCAACATTCCCAAACAATATCTTACATGTAATTGGTATAAATTCCAGAGCGACTCTGTGAGCTACTTCTTCGAGGAGCTGGAGAGGATCGCGCGGCCCGACTACATCCCCTCCCACCAGGACATCCTGCACTGCCGGAAGGCCACCAAGGGCATCTCCGAGTGCACCATCGACATCAACAACGTGCCCTTCGTGTTCGTGGACGTCGGCGGGCAGCGGACGCAGCGCCAGAAGTGGACGCAGTGCTTCGACTCTGTCACGTCAATACTGTTCCTGGTTTCCTCTTCGGAGTTCGACCAAGTGTTGTCTGAAGACAGGTGGGTTATATGTTATGACTGTTTACTTTTTCTACTAATGCAACGAAAGTGCAAAGGCTAAATGCCCAAGAAAGTTATTACTTAGCAATATATCATTTCACAATCTATTAAGTTCAACTAGCTTTCAAATATACATTATAATGAATATCACATGCAAATGTATTTGTTATACTTACAAACACTTAGTGGGACGTTCCAAACACTGAAATGACCAAATATAATGTATGTATATCTATTTCGTCAATCTGCAACGTTAGTTCACTTCCGATAATGTTGTTTTCTTGGCCAACGAAGTAATTAATATTACACCAGTTAAAATAACTGATTGCATCATGATATTATATCTACAGCGGCTGCATGGCGGCTGTCGCTTGCATAACATTAAAGCAGATTGCAGACATGTGACTGTTGCAAACATTTATTTATCAGTAAAAAAATATGTTTAAGAAATATTATATTAGTGTTTATTAATTACTTACTCCTTAGCCAACTACATGTTATTAGCCAAGAAGGAATGCTCGCTTAAATTATTATTAAGAAGTCAAAAGAATATCGCATGTTGTACATTCATGAAAGGCAAGGTGTGAACAATAACTTGATATTGACATCAACCCTGTTCACGAGTAATATAAATGACGTACAGTTATTTACGCGCTGTATTTGTATGAGCTTTGTGTATATGTAAACCACATAACGTAATCGTAAATACGGCTTATGTCGTATGTCGTGCTAGCGGCGCCCCGCAGTTTTACTCGCGATAATCCGGCATTAAAGTAGCGTATGTGTTGAGCCAGGGCCTAATCTATCTCTATACCAAATTCCATCTAAATTGTTCGGTAGTTTGATTGTGAAGAAGTAATAAACATACAAACACACATAAAGTTTCGTCTTTCTAATATGAGTGTGATACAAAACAATCGTTGGCGCTAGCATCGGCGTCGTAAGTCGATTATTAATTGGTTCCCACCAACAGTTGACAGTTTTACACTGAACACTGCCAATAGATGACGAGCTATTTCGTAACACGACCAACATAATAATGGTGCATGCGGATTTTGTTCAGTACATTTGCACTCGTTTGCACTGGCTTTAAAAATGTCTTAGTTAATTGAATATTAAATCTAATAAGGATTTAATTTGATGACGGTTTGGGATTGGATTCAAGATAACTAAAATGCCATTTCCATTGTCAATAATAAAACCATTTAAAACGATATTAAATACATACTTAACTACATACATACATAATTACCGTTTAGTAATTAAACATTGCGTACTGGTAAATATGTACTCGTATATAATGATGAATAAGGTCGATTGAATCCATGTCGTTGAATCAAAAAGATTTACTCAGTTCATTGACTAGTAATACAAAAATTTCCAACAACAAACTTGCAATGCAATAAAGCACTTAATAAATCCATAACCTTTACAAATAGTTATAATACTGTAACAAGCGTCACTGTATTAGGAAGTGAGTGAGCGTTGCGTAATGAGTAATGAGCATCGTGCAATAACGTCATACGAATAAGAAAGTGCGCCCGCGCCGGCCGCCGGCACCGCGCTACCTGGAGACGCCTCATTGGAGCGAACAAATCGCGATTATATGTATATATTACAATGTTTTAAACTTAAAGTAAAAACTATTATATTGATTTTAAGTACACAGGTTATATGGCAGATAGAAATATTTTTGAGGGTCGTTATTAAAATCGGTTACTTCCATAAAGTAACTTTGTAATTTATTTATTTTTTGCGATCTAGAATAGTAAGGAACATAGGACGCATCGTATGGTTCATAATAGGTCAGATTGATGATAAGTCCGTGATATACTATTGCTGGAGTTTGTATAGAGAAAAAATAGATACTTGACAAAACAAAATACAACAACAAGAAAGATACATCTAAAACTAGTAGAAAATCAAAATAGGTGTCTTTGGGCTGTATGGTCGGTCGCCGTCGCGACTGCCACACTGAACTCCCGGATCTCGCCCGAACTAGGCCGCAAGACGATCTCGGGTTACCCAATATTGTTTTTTTAGTCACTACAGTTACATATTTTGAAATGCATCACACATAGATAATGATATAATTTAATGCACTGAAGACAGATCACTCAAGTATGCGGACGCAATTATCTAAAACAACGGTTTGTGCGAACAATGCTTGAGTGGGTGTCCAAAAATATGTTCTATATCGGAGAGGCAAATATATGAGCAGGAGTCATTCAAGTTATCAATAAACTATTTGAGGACGTCACAATACTTTGCATTCCTGTTACTGTGGCTTGATTTTCAGTGCGTTATCGGTATTTATCGACTTAACCTTTCATTTAACCTCTCCGCGTACGTCTGGGGTAATAAAATAATGAAATTACTCAATAAACGAAGCTAGTATCCACCTGATTATGGGAAATTTCTCCCCCGTCGTATGTGGCCATAAGTGGAGAGACAGGACCGCATGCCGGTCGCGTATCTTGACCATAATAGGCCCTACCTACCCATTATTGGATCTAACCGCATTAATTACAATAGAATTACATTTCCATGGGCGCAAAATAATTAGCAAAATCGTGAGTGCTAGAGTATTGCTAATGGTATCTAACAATTTACGTGTTGAGGTAGCGACCATTAACGCTTTAGTTGATTCTCATAATAAAATATATCATTAGTGTTTCGATGAGTGTGCGTCACGCTGATTAGATAGTCTAGGCTATTGTGGTTCTTCTAGAAAACCATGAGATGTGTCGTTATACAAAACACCACATACATTTGCTAACAAATCACGTTGAGTTTCAATTTAAAAGAACTTACTAAAACTTATAATTGTATGTAACGTATCCATGATTTGTTCATATTCATGCTATATTAACAAGCTATATTATATTATACCTAGGAGTTGTACCTATAAAGGTACAATTACACGTGATATGAGTAACGTACCCAAAATGTAAAGCCATAGACGATTATTTTGTATGATAACAAAACTCACCAAACGATTATTTCTTCATTGTATTTGCTCAACCTAAAACTGATGTACCAGTTTTCTAAAGAAGTTATAAAGTTTATAGTCCTGGCTCAACTTTGTATGAATCTCCAAATAGTGGCGAACAAAGCCTATTTACGTAAACTAATTAGTAGTAACGTCATATTAAACTCCACGACTCGTGGGAGCGACTTCTCCAAATATACGTGTAACATGTAATTCTAGTTATTTTGCGTTGATTTAATAATAATACGTCAGAAAGTACATAAGATTCTATTCCCGTAGGTAGGACATGTTTTTTTATGAAACCTTGTCATCCTAAAAGTAAATTAACTTTCGCTGCATGTGATAAGTCTTCAAAACAGATCCGTACAAAACTTAGACTAGATATATTTAGTTATTAGAACAACCTAACTCTTATTCGCATACGAGATTTTCTTTATCAAGTTTTATGGATCAAAAATAAGTTCCTTACTTATTTAAGTATTTAGGTACGTAAGTATCATTTTAAAATTAATCGCATGTCGATATCGTAAACAAAAACATGATGGATGCTCACATTGCTCACTATAAAAAAATATGTTTGCATGTTGTACCTACTGTAACCGGCGAAGGGCTGCGGTTCGGCAGTAAACGTGTGTCTGTATAAATACGTTTTATTAGTATATTTATTACACATCAACATTTGGGCGGTGGATGGCGGTTTACACGGATGTTTATACATATTTTTATAAATAAAGTTTTCAACTAATCATACTAGATATATCTGAGTCTCAAATTAACTTATACAATAAGTGTTTCGTTTTAATATTTCAAATTATTATTAATAGCGCCGAATTCTGGCTGTCATTGCTGATACTGCTGCAAAAATGATTACATACGACCTTTAAGGGCACAATAAAGAAACAATAACAATACCAAAACTAATAATTAAAGCCTATTAAACTACTATTTTTAACAATTGTATTAACTTATTTCTATCCCCCGAGAGAATGGAGTATTAGTATTCCGAAATATGCCATCCAAATATTATTAGGACGAAGCCTCAATAGCATTCATTCCTTTTAAAGACATTTCTACGAAGTTTCGTTTCCCAGTAGATAGCCGGTAATTATAAACATAATAGAGCCATTAATCTATCCTCCCACGCACAAAAACCTACACAAATTATATTGCTTCTAATTTTACCTGAAAATTTGATAAATGCGAACTTTGGAGGATAGGATCGGAGCCGATCCCTTATGTAATTTTTTTTGAGAGAATTTTTTTTTCATTCCTTAAATAACTTTCTAGGTTTTGATATGATGATTGAGATTTTTAACTACTGTTGCTGTTTTGCTATTAAGAGTTTTTAATAAAACATTTTGAACTGTTACAAAAAGATGTGTAGTTATGACATAACAACAGATAAACTTAAAATTTGCACTTTATTTAACTAAATAATTACTTTACACAAGTAAAACCTCCCAACTATTCCCCGAAACCTTAATTATAACTACAACTTTTGTTTTAACTACTTTTGGTTTATTGCTATTCCTGGAAACTTGCGCGCACAATATTTGCTCTATTTAGTAGATACTTGTTTATATTACCGAGTTAGATGAAACAGGCGGGAGATAAGCTTTACCTTAATTAGAGCTCTTCGATTTTCCATGAAAATGTTTTGAGAATGTTTACCAGGAAATTTGTACATAATATTCACATAGACTAATACTGTAATAATTTTTGCTCATCTTTTTTCGCTTTTTTCTATGCTATCTCCATACAAATAATGAAATCTTCTTCTTATCGAATGAGAGTGGCCAACTCTGGTGTCGAGAGTTTATCAAACCTTCTTAAAGGCCTCTGACATGGCTTAACGACTTCCGTACTAGACAAACAAAGAATATAAAAATATAAGATTGATCCCATACTTAGTTGCAGCGCGACAAAAGAATAAACAGTTTAATAAAGACACTTTCACTTAGAGATATATACAGTTCACTAGTAAATTAAATATGTTTTTTGTTAGTCCTTATGTTCACTTTTAATTCCGGGTCCATATGCTAACATAATTATCTTACCGGCCACTAATGTGTTCTTCCTCTCATTCCAGGAAAACGAACCGCCTAGAAGAGTCCCTCAATATCTTCGACACGATCGTGAACAACGTCAACTTCAAGGGCATCTCCATAATACTGTTCCTGAACAAATCGGACTTGCTCGCGAAGAAAGTCGCCAGTCCTGAGACGGATATACGCTGGTACTACCCACAGTTCGCGGGAGATCCTCACAATCTAAGAGACGTTCAAATGTTTCTCCTAAACATGTTCGCGAACGTTCGCCGGGAGCCCAAGACGACGCTCTACCACCACTTCACTACTGCCATAGACACTAAGAACATAGAGGTAGTATTCAACTCCGTGAAGGACACGATACTGAACCGCAACCTGGAGTCTCTCATGCTCCAGTGACGAACTGTCCACTCATATGTGATAAAGTTTTGGCAATATATGTTAGACTGTTGCGCAGAATGTTTCCATTGTGTTATGTTAGTTTATGGATGACAAAAGACAAGATGGTAGAGGCAAAGAGAGGCCTACGCATAGTTGTATGGGGAATAAGTGCGTGCGATGTTCGGTAGAGAAACATGTAAAGGTTTACTTTGATTTTGCATGATATATAAAGTAAAAGTTATTTGGACACGTTATAGTGCAATATCATGGCTTTTTGCTTACTTGCAATTGTTACTGGCAAGTGTAAGGCTCAATAGCAGAACTGAAAATGGTATTATTCTTGCGAAATATCATTAGAATTATACTTGTGCTAAAAACGTATGTTGGTTGCTCGAGTTTATTGATACAAATTGTTATGATAAAATATATATGTTTACTGAACATCTGTTGAAAATGGTTCTTACTGAACGTCGCAGTTTGCTTAACTTATTTATTTATCAAATTATGTAGATATTATTTGGTAAAATATAGCACTTGTACCTTTCTAATATCAGTATACATATTTATAAATAATGCACGTTGAATATGACCACTTTGTACAGAATTATATTTGCGAGTAAATCATTATTTAGCAATTAAGCTGAAAACATGTATTGTCTTTGAAGCCATGCAATCTTGTGACTAAGAATATTCTGTCTCGCTTGCGTTTAAACAATTGCTCATGAGCTAGAGCGAGACACAATAGGTAGCTATCGTCTACTTTGATTTGACATAATAATAATTTAATCTCGACAATTAATAATTGAGAATTTTACTCAACGTTAGATTAGCCGAAACAAATACATTTATATCGTCTAGGTTATATTATTTATTGGGATACACGTTAAGGTTGATTTGTATCGTATGTAATGAAATATTGGTCCTTAATATTGCAGTGGCAAGTTGTGTAGTGAGATGGTGTGTCGAGTGTGCTGCGCTCCCAGCGAGCTGCCGCTTGATCGCTGGATGTCACTTAGTGTTGAGGAGAGTGCGCTGTGAGCTAACTACGTAGTGTTGAGGAGAGTGCGCTGTGAGCTAACTACGTAGTGTTGAGGAGAGTGCGCTGTGAGCTAACTACGTAGTGTTGAGGAGAGTGCGCTGTGAGCTAACTACGTGTTGTAATCTGATGTATTTGTATTACTGCTTTTAAATAATTTAAAACTTTTATAAAATACGCACAAAACGCACTAAAGATAAGAGCATCTGATTGACTTGTTTTAGCATGATAAAATAAAGTTACAATAATTAGTTTATCTGTAAAATCATAATTATACGAGTAGAAGCCGAGCATGAGCCCTCAAACTTTAATATTCCCGGTTTTGCGTTTCTCTTGCCGTAATGTTGCCGCCATTCAATATTTTGAAATGAACTTATAAATAAGCGAAGAAAAGTAAATCTTCACTATCGTGACTTTTTTTAGTTAGAATGAAATTTTAATATAATTATTATAGAACTATCACAGCGTACCTCCTCACTGCGTTTGTTACAAATGTTGACTCGTTTTCAATTACTATGTAGTGACAGAATGCTCGTATAGGGTGCCGAGTGCCGACAAACAAGCGAGTACCTTCTTATTGCGAAGGTTTTTATACTGAATCCCCCGAGGGAGTAAAATATGTACATACAATTGATAGCTGTGATGAAATTTGTATAAAAATATTTGGCTGTAAACAGCAACGAAATTCGAACGATTTTTTATTCCGATGCTGCATTGTTTGGATGACTTATTGCTGTGGAGTATGTTTGTTGCCGAGGTTGATAGATTCTGTTGCTTCTCAATTTACTGTTCTGTAAGTTAATATATGTAGGTTGTATCGAAAAGATCATATTGCAACTACTACTACAACTATTACTACTGTAACAAATAGAGTTTAAAAAAATAATAATCAACCTGTTTTTATAACAATTGGCAGCAATAGCAGAAAAAATCAAAACATGTTGATTGATAAAAGCGACATCTAGCGGAATCTCTTGTCATACTTTTCTATCAATCTGTGTAACAAAATGTACTCCAATAAATTTACGCTGCTATTGAAATATGTGATAGATGTTTCGTCACAAAATCTTAAGGCTCAACGACACTGTCCTGCTATTTTTCCATTTGGGAACATCGGTTGAGATATAATACTCTCAAATTACACATAGATTGAGGTATGCTAGATTGTAGAGCTCAACATTAAGAAACATCAGTCTATGGACTGGTTAGAAACGTAACTCTATTTAATACAGCCATGAAGTACACACAATAATGTAAATTAATATTGTTTAAACTTTTAAACACTGCTGCATTTGAACTAACACATAAATTGTGGATTACTTTAGTGTTATATCTCAACCGTATCCATACTTTACGATATATTCCGTCCCTTGGCACAACTTAAAGCAAAGACGTGTAATCTCAGACTGTCTGTCGTTTTATAAGTACAATATTTTATTATTTATAATTGTATATACCTACAGTGGTAGTATATACCTAGTTGTATACACTCTGTTGTCAATAAGAACTTGTCAGTGTTATATTTTAATGATTATGTAAATAATTTGCGTTGTAATTATTGTAAATTAAACATTTAAACAGCTTGTAAATAAAATTTATTTTTAAATATAAATGCGGTTTAAATTTTATACTTTTACTCTTCAGGTTTTTGTCTGAAGAACTTTCACCACCGTTTTACCAAATTTTGTCTCGATTTCGACAAGTTCTTATTATTTAATTATACTTAAACAATTCTGATAAAATAATCTAATGAAATTAATAGCCATTTCATGATAGGAATCGTGAGAAATAGTACGATATGCGTATATACTTACATTAATTTGATACTATACCTACATCTGAATTCAGTTATTAATCAATTTAGCATAATATGAGAAATGATCTGATTCGGGAGTAAGTAAAATCACGCATAATGAATATACATAATAGATAGGGTGTCTTACAGTCTGGTTATGTACAGTCTTGATGACATAAATGTAAGCTATGTAGGGTAAAGCTATTTATTTGTTCTTGCTGGTCTCTAGTACCAGTAAGTCATCAAGTATTTAGGTCTAGTCCACTTCTTTTTTGAATGAGGTAGATGTGCAAAGAAGTAGAAGACCGTAACAAGAGTGTATGGAAGATGCTTATACCCGACAAACTGTTGTTGAATACATAGTCCAATTCGGAATTGGATCGCAGAGGGTCTTGCCAATTGACCTCCGAACTTCTATATGAAGATGATGATGATGATGATGAAATCGGAATTGTGAAGACACCAAATAAACGGCACCCATGTAGTTTAGTTATAAAACTTTATTTATTCTAAAGCGGACCTTAGTAACTTTATACTATGCTTTTACATATATTATATCATAATCATAGTTCGTCGTATTTATTTACTTGCAATACATTTAAGTCCGTTGAGGCTATATTATATGTACATACCTTTTAATAATAATTTAGTATGTACATTGATGCTTAGTATTATTTTTTAGATTTATTATGTTGGATTTTTGTATATTCCTTTCTTTTTCGTGATACATTTTGCATTTAATAGTGCCATTGCGTGAAGTAGTATGAGATTCGAAGTTGTAAGAACAAAATATATACTTACCTACTCTAATTTTGCTCAAAGTATTTGAAATCTTCACATATATAGGTTGCACCTTCGACCATATTGTCGTTTGTCGATTAAAACAACTAATTTATCACAATTCAATCTCAAAATGATGATGTGCCGAAAATACATTTTACTTCAACGCATATTTGCTAATCTACCTTATACTGTTTTCTTAAAACTTTGCTCACTTTACAAGATTATACTCAACTCTTTTAATAATTGTATATTACATGTATTTCTTATTAATATCAGAAGTAATAAAATAATTAATCAATCCATGCAATAAGGCTTTGTCATACAGAACTATTTATTTACATACATTATGTACTTCATAAACATTAATAATATTATATACTTACATAAGTAGATCAATATGCATAAAAATCGTAGACGCGTATGCGAGCATATTTAGTAGATTTTGATACGGAAAACAGTGCAACATTTCACTATAATCATTCATTTCTATGTGATTTTATTTGTAAAGAAATAGAAATAATCTGTATATTGTTTTCAACTAGGCGCTTCCTATAATAATAATTTCTGTAAAATTACATTTACCAAAGTACATAAGTACTAACACTTATAAGGCAAATGTTGTGTTTGTGTATTACATTCGTTTTTATGATAAAAAATAGTAAATACATTATATGATACTCTTTTGTAAAATTAGTTTTTGTAACAAATTTCAATCATGAATAAAATTTTTGTTTAGCTATTTTTTTCACTTTACAAAAAAGTGTGCAATGTTACTTGTTACTTTAATTATCATAAAAATATGTACTAGAATCTACCTACTAATCTTTCTTTAATATGATATTTATTTGACAACAATCAAGTACATACTCGTTAAATAATATCTCGCGCTCAGTCATAATCATGTTAAATTTGTTATTGATATGTACATTATATACTGTAATATATAAGTAAATATAGAGATATGTATCACGAGGGCCTATGAAAGGGATAAAGGACATGGTTCCAAAACCGATCGTATTTTGAACAGGGTGGGATGTTGCAGGATTGTTGCATATATAGGTAGATTAAGATAAAGTGAAACTTGAACTTGAAATACGAGATTCAATGTATCACAGAAAGTCACTTTGTAATCGAACTAGGAATGGTTTTGCTGGAACAATTCTAAAGAAATATTTTACACTTATTTCTTTGCACCGGACTTAAGAAAAGTGTAAGAAAACCAACACTGCATAGACGGGGATGACAAAACTAAACCAAATGTATCATTCTGTTTTTTGGACACGAGATATAGTTGTGCTATTCCACTAGATGATCATTTAGGCATAGCTCTAATCTAGGGCTTTTCTACGTTTCTTATGCTCAGGCTCCGCAAACTATTCATTTAAATTTTCTTTTAAATTATTTTGATTGTGACAAAAAGTATTTTTTATTTATTAATTGTTAACAGTGCCATCTTGCGGATTGCCTTAAATATTCCTAGTTTTCAATTGTTCCAGCTTAGCCATCAATAATTTGTATTGTGAAAATATTAATACGTTACGACGTTTTTACACTCTTAAATATTATATACCTTTCTAACTAGAGTGCGGACAATATATTTTGGAACAACTATATATTTTATAAACAACAGTTACATAATATTGTACAGTGTAATAAAATATCCTGCATGTATAAATTTGGTTTATCATTCAAACCTTTTTAGACTTGTTGAAAAAGAAGGTTATAGATTTAAGTTGTTGGAATTGAAAAAAAAACAGGCCAATTACAAAACGTAAACGCGTTAAATTAAATGAAAATTTAAGGATCTTCAATCCGTGTGCTAAGATTTCGTAGGTCTCGATAGTCTTAATTCTTGTTTGCACGGAAAAGTTTATTATTTTTTTAGAGATTAGGTAACTACGGTTTTTGTTATTTTCTGGTGGCATACCGACCGGCGCTTGTCACTCACGTTACGTCACTCAAGCATCGTTGCGTTCGCGCACACCGCTCCCCGAGTATTATTATTAAATGGCGTGAAATCGCTACTTGGCATGAGTGTGTGTAGGTACAGCCCTTCGGTACAGCCTGTGATGTTACTACCTGCCAAAATACAAAATTAATGTTGTCCTTCAAAAGATGAGTGTGATTGGTGGCCTCCATGTGAGAGCTGTGAGAAAATTTATATACCTACTTTTGACTAATATTGGGAAGATAGTGTAGAAAGGAATCAATGTAGAAAGAATTAGCTGAAACTGAACGGGGATTATGATAACCCATTTTTCAGTTTAGTTTAATTTCAAATATTTCTTTATTTGCACAAATTTATCCTAATATTATGATTATCGTAAGCAAGCCATTCGGGGGTAGACTTTGAACATGGTAGATAACAAATTGATCGCTCCGGTCGTCCGCTAAACAACAAGAACTTAGCAGAAACTGGCACAAAATGAGCCAATTTATTTTTTATATTTAATCTATAATCCAGCGAACTTCAAAGCGAGAGTGAATCGGTTCTTATCGGGTAAGCGCACTCCATCTTAGACCATACCCTTTGCTTACCATCAGGCAAACTATATTCAAGTACAAACACGTGTAAGTTAAATAAAAACAAATCTAATAAGGATACTTTAACTTTGACCTGTAATACCATTATACTTCGGGTCAACCGAAGACGATTATATTGTTTACTAAGCAGTCTGTGGAATTGTGCTGCCACTGTCACACATTTAGATAGTTAACTACTTTAAAAAAGCAAAATTCAACTTTACTCGTTTCCGTATCCGCTCCACTCGGCTCACCACGTAGGAAGGCGCCTCCAACTCGCCATTACGTGATTTTGTGTCGCCGCTGTCGCACGCCTTAAACAATTTGTTTAAAAATCTATTTAATTTTAAATATTCTTTACGTGTTGTGTCCAGTGATTATTAAAGAACATTGTGAACCGTTCCAAATACCTATAACGTTCAAATTTATAAATTCGAAATGTGTTAATAACAAAAAACTAAATTAAACAAAAATAACGGTTATTTAACGTTGTTAAATCATTACGACAAAACCAGTGAATATTAATTGCTTGTGTGAGACCAGGTTACTGAAATTCTGCCTATGACGGAATTTTATGGATAAATTATCTTTGGTGAGTGACTTATTTTATTAACATACGATCTTATTTTTGAACTACCCTCGAATTTATGATAATGGTAGTTTATGTTTTTACTTGATTGTAATAACTACTCAAGTACCCAGCTTTTGTACTTTTTCTTAAAAAATTAGTCTTTGATAAGACTTTAATACTACATGTAACAAAATAATGTACAAATAGAGAATGAGCATGCAACATCGCGCCCTGGCGCAAATAAGATTTAATTGTTTTCTATCATTATTCACAACGATTCTCAATTTAACTGCTCAGATAAGCCTAAACGGTTTATTATTCGATCGTAATTTTTTATATGATGATGCTATGCGTTTTACTCGCGTTAATCGTAGTAAATTAGTGAAAATCCATGTAATTCTTGTGGAGAATATTTATGATGCATCACGTATATCGTGTTAAGTAATTAATATGCATTAGTTTACAGCAAATCTCCATGTCAATCATGTTAAGAATATTTGAATGGTTTCACGTGTATCGTGTGTAGCAATGAATGTGGATTATTATCCACCAAAGTTTCATGTTTATCATGTTGTGTATATTTATGCTCCTTTACTTATATCGTGTTAAGTGATTAATATGAATGAGTTTACAGCAAATCTCCATGTAAATCATGTTGAGAATATTTATATAGCTTCACGTATATAGTGTAAAGCAATTAATGTGTATTAATTTCCACCATATCTCCATGTAAATCATGTTGAGAATATTTATGATCTTTCACGTATATCGTGAAAAGCAATTAATGTGTATTAGCCTTCACCATATCTCCATGTAAATCATGTTGAGAATATTTATATAGCTTCACGTATATCGTGTAAAGCAATTAATGTGTATTAGTGTCCACCATATCTCTATGTGAATCATGTTAAGAATATTTATATAGCTTCACCTACATACATAATATCGTGTAAAGCAATTAAAGTGTATTAGTGTCCAGCGTATCTCCATGTTAATCTAATATTTATGATCTTTCACGTATATTGTGTAAAGTAATTAATACTAATTAGTGTACATCAAATTTTGATGTGAATCATATTGAGAATATTTAAGTGACTTCATGTATATCGTGTAATGTAATAAATTGGGATTAATGTACAGCAAATATCAATGCTAATCATGTTGAGAAAATTTAAAATCCTTCACGTTTATCGTGCAAGGTAATAATTGTGGGTTGCTTATTTCTTTTTTCTCTGCGTGTGGCGCGTTGAGGTACCTACCAATTACCAACACTTATTTATGATTTATCTTTAATTACAAATATAAATCACAGAATGAAATAGCTCAATATAATAGCATGGTAATAATGCCTCCCTAGAAAAAGAGACCTAACAAAGAAATACATTCGAAGCCTCATAATCAAAGGCAACCACAGATGTATTATAAAATCTTGTTCCTGAAACCGTACGTTTACACAATCAGTATTCAGTACGGAGTACAAAGCACGGAAAAAACTAGGATAAGGATATGATAAGGATTTTGCTATCTGGTATTTGGAATAATTCGTATAACCTCGCATAATTGGAATCAAACATCAAACAGGTAAGTTTTCGTTTGATTCTTAATAAACCTTGTATTCTGGCAATAAGGATGAACATGACTTGAAATTGCGCCAAATTTCCCCGGAGCTTAAAAACGTAATTGCTTCATTAGGTCATTAGAATTGCGCGAATTGCAGACCATTTATAAACGGAAGTATTGTTTGGTCGGCTATAATAATTTTATTTGTTTTCATATATTCATCAAGGTGCGTTTTATAACGTAGCGATAAAACTCTGTCTTGTTTCGAAAATCGATCATACTTAGATAGGTGTAGCTTCTGTCTGACATAGTGACTTCCTGTGAGTCTATATGAATCTATTACTATTACCTACTTTTATCTTTTTCTTAGAAAATTCTGGAGCGATGCTCTTGTTGCTGACTAAATCATATTTTTTTGCTACCTGATTAATTTAACCTCCTAATAAACGAGGGTCACAGCTGTTTCGTATTCATCACAGAGATTAACTCTTGGATAATCTTTTCACATCCAGGCATTTGACGCAATTTATAGAACCGTTTCTTATTACTGAAGGACTTTTTAAAATTATGGAAATATCCCGACCTTTGTAAGTTGATACATTCTAGCACAAAATAAATAAACTAGTCTGACTTAATACCAATTCAAAGGATATTAACATCGTGTGGCATATCTGATGTGCCAACGCCATCTAGCTGTGGGTTAATTACGTACATACTAGGTTACCTGTGAGGCTGCCAGAATATCTTGTGGTCCATTCCAGGCTGCTGAGGATGCCAGTTAACTACACAATGTGTCGTAGGCCGGCGTTAACCGCTAACTTACCTAGATACCTTTTGGTGATGCCTGTAGACATCCTATGTTACGAGTTAGTGCATTGTACATAATAGGTAGCCAACATGTCTTCTGTGGCTATTAGATCATTGTACTTAGTATTATGTGTTTTTTTATTAACTTATACTGTCCCACTCCTGGGCTAAGATCTCCCCCAACTTCCTCCATTATCATTTTATTAAATTAAATTAAATTTTAAACAGATTTTCTCATTCCCGATTATGTTTATTTTATTGTGTAAGTAATTTTAACTACAGTGTTCAATGTTAAAGGATGCGTTAGACATCGTCTGATCTTGAAAGATCTACGGTAGGTACTTATGTCAGACTCTTCCCTTGCACTATACCCTATTTAAAAAGCCTCTGTAGCAAAAAATATTCACAAAACAGTTATTGGGGAATATATTGCATGTAGATTTAACCCCAATGGATTCCGAGACTTCGCAGTCACTATCTGTCAATAAACAAGCCACTTTTACGCGTATTTTATGCGATATCGAATATAATACAATAAAAACGGGAATGTTATGGCATGGGGTTAGTTAGGACGGGGTTTATACCTTCCGGATGAATTCTTATTTATATCTGGGCACAAAAATCCACGCTTTCAAGCACCATTTTATCGATTGAGTATGGAAATAGACCTCTTTGGTACGGCACTTGTGAACTTTTGTTTGCTTCAATATTTCACAAGTTAACGTCGTTAAAAAGTACTTACCCATGTCACATCATGTTTAAAAAATAGATGTGATTATTCAATCGGTTGTTATATTTATCTATTGTGCTATTGCTGTGTATTCAAAACTATAATTCTCCATACTTATTTCATTCTCTGGACTTGTTTTTTTTCTAATTAGTACCATCAATACCTGACCCTGCATTTCATATCATAACAGCATTTTTGTAAACTAGCACTACCCTGCAGTAGCCACAGCAGACTTGGCATCCACCACGACCATCTATCTGCCTGCTTCCATTCCATACGCCCTAAAATGTTCAATTCCTAATCTCGCCACAGGTTCCATAGATCAATTTGTAGTTGGTAATTGGCTGGCCCTGCGTCCGGCTTGCACCGGCACCGCGAGGATGGCGGCAAATAGCCAAAACTAGGGAAGATTGCACCAAATTGCCCGATTCCGGTCACTAGGGAACTACCTACAAATGACGTAACACCAAATAGACGTCTTACGATTCAGTGGGTGATACGTTCAATTGTAGGTCACCTCAGCACAACTCGACGGCAGACGTAGCACCGTGTCGTACGGCGACTGGATTAATTTGAACAATGCAGACATCAAAGTAGGCCACACACTTACCATATTATAATGCCAAACAAAATTACTTTTCCAATCAAACAAATTGTACTCAAATGTAAACTTTATTTTTCATCAAACGGATTAGTTACAAATATTTATTTATAACAAGATAGTTTTACAAATTGATTTGTCCATTGCCACATATACCTATCTACGCCATGGACGTGAAGTGAAGATTTGATGTTGATTGCTCTGAAACCTTATGGAAGTCCAAACGGCTTAGGATATGTAGATATTTAGGAGTCTCACATAGTTTTATTACCTATGCTACATACTAGCTAGGTGAGTTTAGTCGTGCAACGGACTTGGTAATTGTGGCCGATATTTTATTGGGGCTGCTTTGAAAGCGTTGCCTAGGATAAGGTCGTTCAAAGCGGTAGTCTACCTACTAAAGAAAATGGCGAGCGGATGTCGGTAGCCGGATTTTACAATACATTCTACATATATATTTTTCTATAGTACCTTCTTACTATTTTGAATAAGTACTTTACTTATATAGGT
Organism: Macaria liturata; assembly: GCA_964023185.1. NCBI lineage: Eukaryota > Metazoa > Arthropoda > Insecta > Lepidoptera > Geometridae > Macaria > Macaria liturata. The sequence goes on along the minus strand of OZ026812.1, from coordinate 278,646 downwards.
ATGATACGATTTGCAATTGCTGCAACGGCCGCAGTTATGTCAGTTCTAACTATTGTAATATTCGTTCATTGTTGTTACCTACTTATTTTCCCATTTTTAAAGACATTTTACGGCAAATTTACTTAAATCCGTAACAATTCTGTGTGTGACTTATACCAAACACAAATATACATTCTTTATTATGCCAGAATAAATACAAAAAGTATGTACTTACTTAGATTTATGTATAATAAAATTAGTACATAAGTTTAAATTTACATCTAGCAGTACAAGGTGGTACTCCATTGACAGCATTTCTTATATGTATTACAGCTCTTAGGGATATATACCTACATATATCCCACATCGAGATTTCTAGATTTAAATTATTGCAACCAGAGCGTTAGTTATTTTAAGCCAATGAAGCTAGTTGAGATCACAATACTAGGCTTTTGGCAAAGGTAAAAAGGCAATGTTAGTTCTCCAATCTCTAGTTTCTGCCCACGGTTTGCGGCTTATGCTCTTTGTTCGCAGTGAGTTTGTTGGATTCACACACGAGAGTGTAGACGCCTACTACAGTTAGGTATTGCTGCAGTTGCAATACTGCGTATTTCTATACTTCTAGCTTTATTTGGACTTCACATTAAATATAAACATATTCCTAAATCTATCTTATTCCTAAGAGTTTTCAATAAAACTGTATAAAATACAAGGATAACAATCATTTGAATTATGTATTTGTTATTATTAGTTTTTTTACACTACAGATAAAAAACCCTAATCGTAATTTAGATACTTGCAGGTTCATCAAGGTAGGTTTATCTTGACATGTAAATATGTTCTCCTATTGAGCCTATTTCCGTATCCTGTAGGTAATCGCATTACCCGAAGCTATTGACTCTCGTTTCAATTTTGCACAATAAAGGCACACATTTGAATTTACAAATCGAATTCGGGGAACATTTGGCTTACCTCGGGTCGCCGAGTTTTGAACACATTATCCTCAACACACACTAACATACTGTAATCACATTCGGCAAAATTAAAATTCTACCCAAAGAAGTCGTACAGACGGCACGTTTGAATTTCCTCCGAATCCCGCATTCAAACCCAACTGGCTGAAAATACCTCGTTACTGCCCTCGGGAAAGCTGCCGAGCTTTAGGTATTTTTATGCAAATGACGCCTCTTTACACTACACCAACTAAGCGCCAAGATTTGCTAAATATAATTAACTTGGGAGTAAAACAAGGCTAACAAAAGCGAGCGTAAAGCCTTTGTTTCTAGATCTCAGAATTATTGCTACGGTACGTAAAAAGGGGTTAGTAAAAGATGTGTTGTAAAAAGCTACGGCTTGCCGACGCTTCCACTCATTTAGGGCTCTCGTTTAATGTTTATAAATTGGCCTTAAAGATGCATAAAAGCCTCCATGTTTTAAAAAAGGCGTACGTCATAATACCTACAATATAATGTTGTAATTTTTACTCCAAAAGTGTTTTGAGGTGAGAGTGTTTTAGATTTACGTTTGATAGCGAAAGGTTGACGTGTATCTTAATCTGAGGGTTAGCGAGTTGTACATATATATAAAGCGTTACGGATGCCAAATTAAGAGTTAAGTCTTTGAATGGAACAGCTGACTCATTTCACTAATTTACAGACATTTTTTTTTCGATGCTAGCAAAATTAGTTTTAATGTAGTAAGAGTTTCGTTATTTCAACAATATACTCGTAGCAATTCCATGGCTCCACTTAGCTGCAGTAATCCTGCGCGTAGTTACGACTTTCAAAACCATTATACATATATGTATAAACCAATAAATACCTGATACAGTTAGAAGGACAGTACAATAAAGTAAAAGTAAAGTAAATTTTAAACAATAGTTGAAACAATCTAGTTTGTGATTATTCACGGGTTGACCATCTGCGTAGACCCTTCGGAATTGATTGTAGTCCACATTGAACACAGGCGATGGGGCTCCGAGATACCATTAGTAGGCTTGTTTCAAACATTTGTCGGAAGATAGCGTTATCCCCTTTCGATGGTTTATAGAAACTGCTGAGTAATACGCAGATGAGACGGATATGGACGTGTTAGTAAAATATAACATACTATAGTACAAGTCAAATATAACATATTATAGTACAAGTCAAATATTTATGAACTCTTAGATTCCAGACTTTTTACAGGCAATTTGTAGAGAGCTTTCTGAATTTTCTGTTTCTTAAGTGATTGTAATCTGGAAGCTTTAGTATCTAGAATAAAAATATTTATTGAAAGTAAGCGTACTGCTCAAACCATATACGCTGATATTGATTTAGTTTACAAACTGAAGCTCAAAATCAGAGCTAAGTGGAAACAAAAATGTTTCGTATATTAAAACATAAAAATCGTTTATTTGGGCTTTCAAAATGGTTGTACAGTAGGATGAACAAAGAGAATTCCATAACAAAAACTAGGGCTTTAGGGATTACTATACACCAATAGACCAACCCTGGATATCACACTAAGTGTATTCCTGTGTTGTGACATCCAGTTTTTCTTGCACTATGTAAATACATGGTTATTGTGTTTAGTTGCACTGTTGTGGGCAACAAAAAGCAGTTTGTACCACATATACTACTTACCTTATGTATTTTTAATAAGTATCAAATCGTTTAAAACAATAATTGACTATATAATAATTTACAGTAACTTTTACACTTTACCAGCCTAACTTATTTAAATTCACTTCAGGGCTTAAGTAATCGCCGGGTCAATTACGAGCTAAGTTATCAAGCACTTATCACTAGTTAGTCCAAAACTTCTGCCCTAAATCCGTTTTCGATTCCACCGCCCCCGGGGCGTCGAACTTTCATAAAGTGGGCAGGTAAGCCAATATCACTCAATAAATACCTAATCAGCCACGCTGGGGCCGACAAATTGAGTTTATCCAATAACTGTCATCGATGACATGGGTACGTATACGTAGTGGGTACGTATACGTAGTGGGTACGTATACGTAGTGGGTACGTATAGTCGTAAATCGAGTTCATAACACTAGATGGGGAGAAGATTACTCCTTGACGTATGTGGTAATAATTTTGATTCTATAATTCAAATACTTTTAACTATACAATGTATAACTAACAGATGTTTTACGAGCTTCTTTATTTCTGTTATTTTTTTTAAACACTTTTGAAGCTTAGCATTTTTAATGTTAAGCTTATAATTAGGCCAAACATTTTGTACATTATGTATTTTTTTATAACTTAAACTAATACTATAATCAGATACGATATGACAAGTAGGAAAGTGATGTCATAATGTTGATTACGATATATGTAGTTTGGATATAAAGGAGTAGCCAGTAATTAATGAACTGGCTGCTATTTCTCTCAACGTTTGAGTCTATCTATGTAAAGAGTAAATGCTGCCAGCTTATTGCGCATACTGCAGCACAGCGATAGTATGGACGATGTGCTAAGCTTTTTGTTATATTATGTGTGTTATGTAAGTTTATATATTTTTTTTCTGTATATTTATGTAAACTTTGTACATATGTAAATAAAAAAGTAGCCAGTTCAGTCTCGATTTGGAAGCCGGTAATACACGATAGTAATGCGAATGTACACTGTCATTTTTACACAATACATTGTTATTTTTATTATGTTTACTATTGTAAACAACACATGTACAATGTACATCAACAAACTTGTGACTTGTAATATGGAGTTATTAATAAATGATTTGTATTTATAGTTACTCGACAATCTATGTATGTGAGGAAATCTCGACACGACAATCACAGATGTGCTCTGGGCCACTAATTATGTCGGCGAGAGCCTCTCATTAATCGCTGGCATGTAATCATTTGTAACCGCCACCGGTCTATATTGGACACGACTGTACCTGTGCCTAATGTACTGATGTGATGTGTAACGCTGTACAGTACGAGTACATGTGATGCTGCTGATACTGTTGACTATTACCTGTGATTTGAGAGGCCAACATCGAGTTAGAATACGTGGACCAGCGGATGTAATGACGTATGAGATTCTTTTTAATTAGTCACACCTATGCAAGGATCTTAAATGTCTGTCTGTCTCTTTCCAACAGATATTCTTTTTAGGGCTTGGCGCGAATAATATATTTGACATAAATTATTTTTACACGAATAAAAATAGCTGTAGATTGTGATGAGTTTTACATATGAGTTTTAATATATATTTTCTTTTAAACTTATATGTACATATAAAAATAAAATGCATCACAAGCGTCATATAATTATTTATTATCTTGTTCTTCACCCCAGCTGCATTTTATATTCAGATGTAAGATTCGGTCTTTAGCTTTTCGGAACGAAAATCCAATAGATTTGCATACAAGAGGTGCAAATAGATATCGAGATAGCTGCTAAGTATCTCAGTGCTTACCTGAACTTTCTAAACTTTCGAGTGCTTTTGATGATAAAATCACCGTCTGAGGTGGTCCTGCGATCGGGACATGATAAAGCAGGATCCGGTTTCCTGGAAAAAAAATACGATACGCAAATATCTTACACAGATTTATTTACTGCTAGTGGATGTCCATAACTTCGCTTGTGTTGTTATGGTATAAATAGTATGTATATAATAATATAAAATTATGCCAATGTTACACTCAGACAAACACGATCACTTTATATCTATTATTGTCGTACCAAAAAAACACTATATTATAATTAATCAGTTGCTCCGTTGTGATCTCAAAGTGGTACAAAGACACGGAAACACTTTTTTGCTTTTATTTAATACCATGATATTTTATATACGTAACGTTATTGGTGACGAAGGTGAATCGTAAAAGATTGAATGAATAATTAATGCGCATCCTTATTTAGAGCAAAAAATGTAATACGTTGACAAACAAATATAACATCTGAATTTAATATTTCACTAAAGGTAATATGTCACTTTACATTTTAGTCACTTTATTGATAAAGCTTATTTTATATCTCTATATTTTACTTTTATATATCACAGGAACTAATCGTAATTAACGTTCTGACTGCTTTAACACTCCCATTCTCGTCGAATCGAGTGTCAACAATCAAATTGATTCAGTTACATGAAGTTAATTTGTTTAATTGCATCATGAAAATCAGGCGGTGCCTGATGATGGATCAGCACATGTTATTACACGAGCCGTGGCGGAATTTTGATTGAAAATTCCATTAAAATAACGCTACTATTGGCGCAATGCGTGTGTCATACAGTGAACAAATTTATTATACAGTGAACAATCTTATTATCAAGATATAGTTGTTTCATCATATTTCGGACGTTATGCGAAATATTAACACGGCCTTATGCCCGGTATTTTTAAGGCATTAGTGGGGACGTAGCCAACACTGAGAGGCCTTTTACAATATAATACTTAAAATTAAGTACAACATTACAGATAGAGGATGTTAGGTATATAAAATAACTATTGCAGACATGGTGTTAATGTTACAGGCTATTGTGTTGAGTTGTTCATTGACTTAATTAAACTGCTCTATTGTACGAGGAACGGCACCCGCCAGTTATGCCTCATTCATAAAAATTATAGCGAGTGATGACTTGCCACTCACTAAATGGGCTCTCCACAAAAGGCAGCCTAAGATGGCGCCAGAAGGGCAACATTGCTTTGAGTAGCTTAGGGTGTCGAGAGGTGTGCTGCGCGTTCTCTGAGCGGTACTAGCGGCGTTATGCCCTTTTACACTTCCACCCTGGAGCTTAGGTACTTAGCTCTTGCGTCTTCCACTCCCGGACGGCCAATCAAGGCAAGCCGGGAGGCAGGGGGTCTCATTTAGCCCCCAGGGAATCGGGGTCCGCGGTGACGCCACTCACCGACGACTCGCCATAAAGTCGCCCCTGCGGTTGCAATAAACTTATTTTTAAGAAGAGTAAGTTATGTAAGTTACTATATCTTAAGTATTTACTGTCTGCATACACCATATTAATGTGCTTTCGTAATATTAGTGTGCCTCGTGTTTCGTTGTGTATGTTCGTAGAATGGATACCTGCAATTGACGCTTTGGTGTATGTTAATGTAACCACCCGTCCGTTATAGCTGCATATATTACTGAATGAGCACATCCTGGGCGCCTACAATGTGATAGAAACGTAAAGGCTTACTCTTATCATCCATTTTCCTAGACAGTACTTTTACAATTATAAGAAAACTGTAACGCTAACAATCGTTTGTTTTGATGTTTTGATCCTTTCCTGGTTCTACGAAAACAATATTAACGCCATGATGATTAGTCTCACTGAGTAGAGTTAACCTCAGTCACCGCACAAAGTGACAACACGGTAATCTCGCTAATTCTCGCCCCTAACTTTGTGTACTGTCAAAATCACGCTGAGAATTTGGGTACCTAACGAGCAGTACTCCACCAGGGCTCCGGCTGAACCTCGGACTACGCCCTAATGGGCTCCAATAAACTTAACTCGAGTCTAATTGAAGAGTCTCGCGAAACTCCCGCCATATTTCGGAATATTAAGGAAAAACTTTGCCCTCCGAAAGCTGTTTTGACGAAAAATTTAATTTTGTGAGAGCGTTTAGGCATATCTTGCGCACAAGCGTGGCTGTAATTTTAATGCGTAAGTCGTTCGAGCTTTTCCTGTAACCGCTGTATAAAGTTATAGGCAGGTTGTATTGGGAATGTGGCTCGGAGGAGCGATCTGCTCTTAGTTTAATTGGAGCTTTACGGTGGTATAGGTAAATGTGTTGCTTAATTTATCTTCATAAACCTTCATTTTGCATTTACAATTTTGTTATGCCAGTTTTATGTAAATCAAGGCCTATATTTTATTACTCTATCGGCACCGTTGAACATACCATATAAAAGTGTAAATAAAATTCGCACAATTTGGTTGTATATTTACAAAACAAATTTGTAATCCTCTAAAACAATCAATATTTTGTTAATTTATGCTGTTCAGTGAATAAACGACTGATCTTTGATTAATAGCACTGCAAAAGCAATTAACGAGGCAGTTTTAAATCGAGGTTTGGCGCAAGGAATGATTTACAAATCCAATCAAAGTGTCAACCTCTGGCATGCCTTGGTCGCCCGTCCGATGGCTTTTCACTGGCTTTCACTCCAATTTGCGGCTGGAAAATTTTCACTGACGTTAATTGAAACAAAATGCAAACAATATACGAATGTACAGGTATAGCATATGTTAATTTTGGGTTTTATAGTTGTTTGTTTTTGTATTTTGTTTCTATATTTGTTAAACCAGCTTGGTGACACAGTGTTTGAAAGCAAATATTGTCATTTTAAAATTGGTACGTATCAAAAAAGGTTTGAAACTTTATATTAACTTTGAATCCTAATTTTAATTGTAGTTCTTAGCTGCACCTGATAGTGATTATTTTAAATAATATTTTAATCCGCAGAGTGGTTTAGAAAACGCTTAATATGTTATTGCGCCACTTGCACGCGTGCTTATTTACTAACAAATATTTCAATACAACGTAGGCGTAAGTTACCAAGTTTCAATGTAGTGAAAAATCAATCCTTTGCTCTACCCACATATTTCCTCGCAATCGATTGCCAACACGGTCCGCATCCATCGCTGGATGAACGTATAAACTTCTGAATGTAAAGTAAGTTAGCGACGCAATGGTCTCACAAGTTAGTGCTGTTCTCGCCAAGTTTTCGTTCCTGAGTGAGAAGTTTCCACTCCAAGTGACTGTCATGTCGCTTCACAATATTGTTACGTCAACGCTCTGTTCTACAACTGTTCAACACAAGAATAGAAAAGATAAATCTGTGTTCAACGGGTGGCAGCACTTGTGCCACGGTTCAACCCATTGATTATATTGATTAGACTAGTGGTAAATTTTCGTAAGCGTACTAAGTTTCTAAAGATTTTCTAAGTGCCCCCCTTTTTATGTTGTTGTTAGAAGTAGTATGTTTAGTTTGTCTTCCCTTGTTTTTATATATTATTATTGTAAATAAAGCTTCCAAGTTATACTAATTGAGCAAAGAGATAAACGCATTAGATTGAAATCACGATACCTTCCGTGGATCAAATTGTTATTTCTATCCCATACTTTTGTTTTAATCTATTAACATTTATCTAAACAATAGTACGCTTTTCAAAATGTGCCGCTTGCTTAGGAGAGAACTTTTTAATTTCAATTTTATCCATCTGCAGAATGATTTAGCGCGTACACTAATAAATAAAGCCGGAACTAGTATAGCGCTGTCACAAAATATGGCTCAAGTTTTGGAGTTGTGCTATCTGATTTCCGGTTTGAAGGAGTTTGGCTCATTAATGAAGCTTCTATACTTCTGCTCGACTTATGTAGCTTACTTTTGTTTTCCCCAGACTTGAATTTCCTGAAAACTTTGGTACAGTGATTTTATGCACGGGTATTGCATGAGCATTTCAGATATTATAAATATACTTTTAGGTATATGTTTGCCCTAATCTTATATATATATATATTTTACTTAAATCAAATGGGTATGTTTTATTTGAAATACTTATTATTATTTTATTTAGTCCTATAGTTAAAAAAGAGGGGGGGGGGGGGCTAAGAAAATCTAAAGCCTAAAGATAGTCTATAAATTATAAAAAATATACATGCGTATACGTTAAGGCTGCTATTAAATCTAAAAATTATGTGCATATGCATGATAGGTATTTTTTTTAAATAGAGTTTTCGCCTATAAAAGTGAAGCATGCAGCGCTGCGGGCATCCATTACTTAATTTATATTCATTACGTGTATGGATAATAAGATTGCAACTGCAACTTACGTATTCTAAGAATGCACTTTACTTCTGGATAAGGAGGTCTTACGATAAGAATAGTTGAACGCTCCTCGTTCTAATAAAAGGTATCTTTTCCTTTCAAATGCGAAAACATGCATTAAACCTTTCAACTGAAGCTAAACATTAGCATGTTATCTTTCATCTCTGCTAGCATTTGCTTCTTGCCTGAACCGATTAAAATTGCTAAGCGTCATAGAATAAAATTATGGCCACTTTGCGGCAGCACTGGCAATAAAGTTAAAAGCTCTTTTACACGAAAATCCTTAAGACACTGTCGGCGGAGGTAAACTTATAAAATTCATGAACTGGCAGTAAAAAAGTTACCTCAACCACATTAACAGCTTGTCTGAATTGGTCGGGGAAGTTGGGGAGAGATAGTTTTGGTTTTTTACTTGGTAACACTAAAACTACAATCCTATAATAGTTGGGATTGTCTTATAATAAAGGGCAATATTAGATTTATAATTTCATAAAGATAGCAAAATAATGTCATTAGTACCCTTGTTTTCTTTACTGATATGAAATTAAAAGGTAAAAGGTAAATAATCTTTATTGATACTGTAACGTTGCAACATACATATACATTGTAGTACATGGAAATATAATATAATATGCTACACACATCACAATATTTGGTTAAATTATATTTAACACATTTTTAATAAAATTTTACAAGGTTAATAAAAAAACAAGTTTTTTTATTGAAATCATATTGCTCGTCATCATCTTCATCGGGTGCCATCTTAATATTGAAGTTCGGAGGTCAGTTGGCAAAACATTGTGATCAAGTCATCCCATTTAAATCGAAATTAATTAATGTAAGCTAGTAGATGTTTAGATTGCAAAGCTATTCTTTCTAGTCTCTTAAATTTTAAAAAAGAAGAAGTAGAAATAATAATTACTAAGCAATAAAAAATGGTAGACTAAAAATAAACACAACATAATCCTTTGGATCGAAAGTTAAGAAATATGTATTCTTTTTGTAATCTGACACCCTATCGTAAATTGTATCAACATTGTTACATAATTTGAAGTTTTTTATTTCTAAGTAGAACTAGAACAACATGTTTTGCTGGATACCCTAGGGAGCAAACCTCAAATAGCTGCTGTAAATCACACTAAGTTATTCATTGGACTTCTTGTTTGCAATTATTTGGATTAATTTATTACTTACTGAGCGTACTAGTTTTCGTTTCAAGCAAAATTGGAAACATTTCCAAGAAAGTAACCATTACTAAGCATACAAGTTGAATAAAGGATAAAAAATCTAATCAAAAATACAATCAGTAGAATTAAAATTAAAAGAAAGTTTGAAAGAAGCTGAACCTGATCACAGCATATAATATTGAAAGAAGCTGAACCTGATCACAGCATATAATATTGAAAGAAGCTGAACCTGATCACAGCATTTAATATTGAAAGAAGCTGAACCTGATCACAGCATATAATATTGAAAGAAGCTGAACCTGATCACAGCATATAATATTGCTACATTTTGTAACAATGCTTACATTTTTGCACGCTTATTTATACGCTAATAACACTGCTACGTTAATAGCACTGCTACGTTAATAGCAATGCTTAGTAAGATTTCTAATAGCATGTACACTATTACCCTCAATTTCCCGGTATAGTGTCAGTAGATTAGTATAGTAAGCGGATTGCATCACGGGGCATGTTTAATAAAGAGATCGTAATGCGTCGGACGTCCTGACTCGCCCTTGGCCGAGCCATGCAGCTTCAACTATTTAATTAAAGTCCGCTCTAATACGGACTTAGATTCTATAGGGTCTTGTTAAAGTGGAAATTTAATATATGCCTGTTTTGAGGGTGAACATTTATCAGTTGAAAATAAGTGCGTCAATCAGGGATGCTAATATTATAATCAAAGATAACATACGGTAAAATGATTTATTAGAATATTTTATTACTAAATGTGTAACATTTATTTCCGCCGCAGATTAGTTTCCGAGTGAAAATTGCCCGCTGTAAGAATTGCTTGGTTTTTCTGAAACTTATATTGACATCAGAAACGGAATCCAACAAATATTTACACCTAACTTATTTCTTTGATTATTGGCATTATTGCCATATATGATATCTGCATATTTCGCTTTTTTATTTTGCCAACCCTAGTCCAATATATTTGTATTTCAATCTACATAAATACCAACCAGATTCGTAGCAAACCTATCATTAGGACGAGCCAAATAAACGCTAACCGCACTAAGTACCAATCGAGCTTGATAGGCTCAGAGAACGTTAAACCTAAGCCAGCGCCTAAATGTACAACCTAAAGTGGTTCCCACTACCATGCGTCACTCGTCCTGGGCCCGCCTCTGTGTTTCTAAATGACGCCTGGAATCTAGTCTTGATGTCCCAACGCCGGTCGTAATTGAAATCCTGACGTATTGATATTGCTTGTCCACACCAGATAATGTCCGGACCCGGTCCGGGGCTTTGTTTACTGTTTACATTAGTAAAGCTTTTACAGAGTAATTGTGTGTCGTATGAACGTGATGGAGTCGTTAGGTCTCAATTGTTTTGGTTGATTTTTTTAAGGGAATACTGAAGCACTTTTTAATTTTCTATGTGGTGTAATGAAATCCTATGATATATTGATAGAATATTAATATTTAATAACTGTCTCTTTATTTGTAAAGCAGCACACAAGTGAGAGGTGAACACGAGTGAGAGGTGAACACGAGTGAGAGGTGAACACGAGTGAGAGGTGAACACGAGTGAGAGGTGAACACGAGTGAGAGGTGAACACGAGTGAGAGGTGAACACGAGTGAGAGGTGAACACGAGTGAGAGGTGAATATGATCGACATAATGGTAATAAATACGATGGTGTTTAAATTAGTAACGTAATCTTGAAAAGCACAAAATCTGAGGTTCAATAGAAAATTCCTTATATTTATTGAAAAAATACGTTTCTCAAAGCCGAAAAATAACTTTTCATCTCTTGAAAAGTATACCATATCTACTGGGGATGTATTGAAATGTCTCTCTTGTATGTTTTATGGCTCATGATTTAGGATTGGGGCTATTAAACGTGTCTTGATCTAGATTTATCTTTCGCTGAACCGGCTTGCTACTTTATGTAGGTATTACAAAGAGTATGTACCCGTATCTAAGAAAGTTTTTATAATATTTGTAATACTTGCGGTTTCATTGTTAAAAATAGTATGATATGTTTTCAAAACATGATCTTTTCTGACGAAGATAAATTCGATTGTATGTCCATCAATGCACATAGTAGGTATTGTAATTTATAAGTATATGCCATGTAAGATAAGTTTGCATCATTTTCCTTAGTAAAACATGTTTGAGTACATACTTAGACATCTATTACAATGGCCTGAACCAGACTGAAAAAAATAATCAAAAAATAATAACACGAATAATTAATTAATCACAGCTCTAAGGATCTAGAAATAAAAATGAAAGGACCGTCACCCTTATCAAAATATCCGAGTACGCCTCTAAACTGTGTACGTCCCATAAAATGCTACTGTGGGGTTATATAAGGCACAATTTGTACTGTAATGATTATGACCCTTAAAGACCCTTCCGAGGGATTACCGCCGAGTTGCCTCCGAAGATACCGCCTCTAATATTCATACGTTACACTGCAGATGCGAAAATATAAACGCCGCTGACAGCCTAGGAGATTACACCCTAATACTGTATAAATAAGGCAGAAATTTGCATACAATGCACCTTATTTGCATTTCAGATCTAGGATTCTGTGGTGTTGCAAGAGAAACACGTGTGAGAATATTTGACGCAAATATTTTCATTGCATACCATATTATGAGGGTAGTAGCAAACTAAATTGTATTACACTTTCTAGCACCTTTTTAGACACGTTTAACACTTTTAGTAATTTAACTAGTAACTTTTAATAGAGAGCGTAAATTAGACATAATTGAAGTTGGGATAAATTAAATTGTAGATCAAAATGAGATCAAACAATTGCTCGGTATTTAAAATAGGGTCATAAACACAGGCCGTGAGTCTAGGCTAGGTCTATTGTTCAGAATTATAGGATTAACTTTACTAAATCTAAAATCTAGGCACAATTAATTGAATAGCTTACAAAGGAGTTTTCACAAAGGCTGTTTATTTCACAACTTTTCGTGAATTTTAAGATAGGCTTATTGTGCAGATAAAATTAAATTACGTCTAGTGCCATTAAATACAACAAAGTTTATCTTTTAATATTTCAATGGTTATTACTGAAGCGTGGCATTTTTAAAAACAGCAAATTGTGTGGAATATCTTTTTATTTAAACGTCATATAATTATGATAAATATATCTGCGTAGCGATGTGCTACGAGTTTCGTAGACCCTCTACGCCGTAGACTATGAGAGGTACGTACACATACTATGACTATTTTAGATAATATGTGTATGTTTATATTGCGAATTGAATGCATATGTGTATTTCATAAATATGCATGCATTTTGTCGTAATGATTTGTAAATATTTTGTTGTCCTTATCCCTGTAACCTTTAAGGGTTTTGCGTTTAATCGATTTATAAAATAATGAAGGCTTATTATGTAAGGTATTATATAAATCAAAAGATAAAGAAAATATTACTTAAATTTATTTTGTACAGCAGTATTGCTTAACTTTGCTTGAATTAAAATAACCGTGAGCGTCAGCCTATCGCATAAAGTAAGTTAGCAAAAGTTCATTCGTTTCCGAAAAGCCATCTCGATTACAAGAATTGAGCGATTACTTAAAACTCGCAGATAGCTGTATACTGGCATTTATTAGTATAATAAATAAAGTGAGAAGTTGAGTCCATTTGTTCCCAAGTTAGGAAGTTACTCGACAAGTAGGTGGGATTGTCTGGAAGTAAGTTTGTTTGTTTATCTCTCCCTTTCCCTATTGTTTTACTCCAGAGGTAAGGTCAAGAACAGCAATTAATTATGTACCGTTAATGTTAATCCAAATATTCTTTCACACATTTTAAGTTTCTAAATTCAAAAAAATATTAAATGTATATATTTTTATTGCCCTGTGTTTCTAATTAATGTATTTCAATACTGTTAATTTTGTAAACATAGTTTTAAACCATTTTAAAACGATAATTTTTTTTAAAGAAATAGTACCCAGATTAGTGGCACTATTGACGCAATATTGAATTATACACAACTACGTCTAGGAATAGTTTTCACTTTGGATATAATAACCACCTCGATACCAGCGCCGTTGATTGATTTAGGAAACCAATTTGGAGTTCTCGGTAGCACAACCAGGCTTGCTGTACTGTCATAACATTTGTAAACAATAATGTATACACCTAGTTCTATTACATATTTACTAATTAACACAACACTATACAATTAATTCAATACTAAAACTATGAATATTAATTCAACACAATTTCACAAGACTGCGCATAAAAACTTTGAATTTTCAGTAGTGGAAGTGAAAAATAGGAACGTTCAAAAACTCATCCGCAGCGGCTCACAAAATATTTTAAATATTTGGTTCAAAATAAAGATATCCACATTCGATATTCTCTTGGAAATGTCATTGAATTTTAGTCCTAAGCATTGTCGATATAAGGTTGAAAATCGGTGAAGAAGGAATACAACTCATGTGGACAGTCACGGCCGTTGCTTTGAAAAATGAATGTAGGGAGCGTGACCTGTGGTACTCTGTGAAATTCCTACATACGCTTATGTACAGGGTTTCAGAGTTTACTGAATAATTATAACCTAAATATTATATAAAATTCAATACGCATAAATTCCGTACATTGCGACGTATACGGCGGTTTGAAAACTCTGACATCAGAGTTGGCCACTCACGTACGAACTCACTACGAACAACAACCTTTATATACTAATGAAAATAATAAGACAATAAAATATCATCATAAGACAGTAAAGTAGGTAAAGGTCTACAAGCATAAAACAAAAATGGGCACTAATTTTAGATACTGCGGTGTTTAAAAAAATGTATTTATAAAAGATTAACATTATAGTAGTCCTGTAAATGTAAGTTTCAAGGCATGTCTTATTTTTAGAAGAGGTCAAAGGAGCTATTTCTATTCTCTAGGGGTAGTGAATAGGATGCCTGTAAAGGGCAGATGTAGGCTTTACCTGCAGGCTGTAGGCTAGTTCTGCCTATGTAGGTATTAGACAAACGTTGTGCTTACAGACTCACACATCTTTGTGGTCGTTTGTTTGTTGGCCCACGCGCGTATAGAGGGACTATAGTTTGTGCTGACGTATATTTTGAACGATTTAAATGATGTAAAGATTATTATGAGTTTCATAGATATGCCTTTAAATACCTTTGATATGTATTTAAGAAAGATTCAATTGTAATTAAAATTATCAGCGACTGTCTTTAATTTATCTTTCATTTTTTAAACCTTCAATACGAAGAACACGTCTTCTTAGAAATTCGTATGACAAGATTTGGATCAATATCATAGTTTCTTGCGACAATTTACCGCTACAATATGAGCAAAGCATAAAGCCAAAATGTTTGAAACTTAAACGAGATTGTCAAACTTTCCCATTTTACCGAAGTTTCATATTTAATTTTAATGAACCATCCGTCTCTCTACAATATCACAGTAAGTACTACAATAGTCGATCAAAAAAAATAAGTCTGGCAGCTCCGAAACCGCTGAACATCAACTTAGTTACGTCAAGGCGACTTTACAGACTCCGGTTCGTACTTCAATGTATAAACGGCCCATCTATTCTACAAACTATCTACATGAAAATATTTTAAAATGTACTCTATATAATGTTCAATAAGGTGTATTTTACAGTGAATAGTATTTTCTTGATTTCGCGGTCGAATGCTCAAACAAACCAATAATGGACAATGACCATGTTGTGTCTGGTAACTTGTTCCAATATTCATAAATTTCACGCTTTTTCTGTCGACGTCATTTAATTTTATAGAAACCCTTAAGCATCAGCAAGAAAATTTTGGTTTTTTGGTTGTGGGTTTGAAAATATTATGAAGTAAATGAATGAAATAGAGAATTCATCTTATATCTTACGATATAGCTGTGTCATATTTAGGCTTTGTAAAGTGAAATATCGCATGCCACCACATAACACGCAAGTTCAGCGATGCAGTAACTAACCCAGAGTCGGTTGTGGCAGCCCATGCATGCCATTACTATACCGTGTAGTTTGTGTGCGTGTGTGTACCTCGCTGTTACACAAAACATATGGATGTTTGTAAGTAACAGGCACTTTCTCTGGTCGTTAATATATTTGTCAAATAATAAAAAACATCATTTTTAATGTTTTTTTAATAACTGGTATAAACCATATTTACAGAGAATCGTAAAGTGGTATAAGTTTTGTGTTGCACTAGAATGGATGCTGTCGATAATTACTTGTAGTTTCAGCTTCTAGATCTGCTATAAAACTATTCTTTATTTAATATTGTATTGTTATCATAAAATTTTAACATACCTACATATACATAAGTCACATACATACTCGTATGTGACTTAAGCAAGAATATTATTACTTACTAGCTTAGGTCTAGGAGAATGTTTACACTGTACGCGTCATCAAAGTATACTGCTTGAAACGATAGCACAGGTAAATGTTACCTGGGGTGCGATGATCAGACTACCTTCACGTTGGGTAAGCCCAACTAATTACATCTTTCAGGTTAGTAACTTCCACGGTCTGGTGGATCGAGTGGGGGCCCTCGCCTATACCTCTCCTTTGAGAAGGCTGGTGTAGGGCCCGGGGCGTGGAGCTCGCCGCACCTGGTGGTGCAGGCGGAGCTGGGTGCTCTTTTAGAGCACCCGAGGTGGTCGCCGAGAGGCGAGAGGAGTTCGGTGTACCGGCCGAGTAACGGCGACACGGGAACCGAACTCCGTGCGCAGAGGGCGCATTGGAGGAGGGCGGCCGCTTTGGCGTGCGACCGCCTGACTCCTGGAGGCTCTGGGTGGCAGGTCGGGGTACCTGTTGCCCTAGAACGAGTCCCCACAGAATGCACGACGTGTCCCGTGTTCTGACACGTCGTCCATTGAGGGTTGAGCTGAAGCTCCCCGAGGCGGGGCCCGTTGCCGGGCCAGCATCACCAGGGCTGCGGATGTATGCATCGCACTCTCGGGGCCCTGGACCAACGATGCGGAGGTGAAACACCCCAGGTTTTTAGTGGGTATGCCGCCCTTTGGGTGGGGCGGAGACTCCCACATAACCATCCGCACTCCCCGGGGTTGAGTGGTACCTGTAATAGGTTTTCCTGGGTAAAAAAAAAGGAAAATTTTACCTTACCTTACCTTTACCCTAACATAATGATAAAACAATGTTAACATGTATACTAAAATCTTACTGGTTATGGAGAAAATCTATCTATGTATCTATCTAAATCTAAAACTGAAGAGGGTCAACATTCGGTATTTAGAAGATATTACAAAAAAATTGGGCATACTCTAAATTAATAATACAGTGATACTCTAAATTAATAATACAGTGATACTCTAAATTGATAGAACACGTATCTGCAGTTTTTATAATTTGTGTCTGTTTATCTGTTTATTTATACGCTTATCACGCAAAAACGGCTGAACACATCATCATGTGTTTTAGTATGTAATAGGTAGTATTTTTATCCTGAAATAAAACGAACGAAACCGCGAACGTCCACTGGTTTAGTAAAATTAATGACTACGCTTTTTTAGATCTGGAAAAAGCAATTCCTCAGTCGTTATTTAGTATACACATTCTTAATTTGATAGAACATCACTTTGAGATTATTTCTAGTAAATGCATAAATGTATTGTGTCCTATTGTTCTCAACTGTGTATCCATGAGCGACTGATGTTGTTCATAAGCGAGGGATGTTGTTCATATCTAGGCTCACGACAAAGCAAGCGTTTAACAATAGATGGGATTCGAGCTTCCTCAACTGTTCAGAATTTATGAACGAAAATCTCGTTTCGTTTGATTAATTGGTTATCTGAGAATATATTATTGTAGTTTATGTATGAGGAAACCATATTATCAACCACTTTTGCAACAATTACATAAAATAGACTTAAGTTGATTTCAATAACATTTAGTACTAGAGCCTGACTTACAACATGTTAAGTTAACTGTGTTCGACCCTAATTTCTTGTTTCAAAATATAAAAAAAACATTTCATTTTTTAATTTAAGTAATTTAAATGGTATAATACTACACCTTTTAAAGGGTTTTCAGGATATAAATGTAACAAAGGCAGTACATTTCAAGCACTAGGTATACATTCAAGCACTAGGTATACATTCCCGTAAATGTACGTAGAAGCTAGCAGTAAACGCAACGCGATATCCTTGAGCAATACTGCCTTACTAACAACGAACATAGTTTACTTACTGTTCCCAGTAGGTACTTATAAGATTCAAGAATCTTCGTTATTTTCTTGCTTAGTATCTAATTTCTGTATAATAAGATGTATCTACCGAGAAAAGGTGTGGTTAGTTACCCTATCTAAAATCTAGTAACCGCATTCGCTGCCTTCCTATTTTGTATAGCAAGATATACCAAAGAAATAGAAAACCCTTATTAAAGCACATACAAACGTAAGCACACTAGTAAGGTAGGTATATGATATTAAGTAAGATACAAGTAGGTATAAATATCACTATATTTTGGTGTCCAACAGGGCACAGTACAATACACATTTGTAAATACATACTAACGCTTTCGCTTTTTATTATATGTATGTCGCAGGCATCTGGTTGGATCTGCTATTCGATTGAATGACTAGGGCGTTCATATAAATGACGACAAACGTCATCGAGTTCTTCAAGTCGCCTATATCGGACTTAACAGTTTGTAACTCCTTCGCCAAAGTGGTGGTTATCGAGTCATTAATTTTTGTGAGGAATGACCCTAGCTCTGACTGGATGATAGATCTGACATCATCACGGGTGAGCGATGTGCCAGGATCTTGGTCTGGAGAGGATAAGGCAACTCTTTTGCTAGGTCGCACAGGAGTGTTATCACTAGCAATATTTCGGAATTTTGCACTCAGGCACATAGGACACTTCCAGTTATTTAATTTTTTTCCTTCAGCATTAAGACATTTTAAATGATAAGCTTTGTTACATTCAGAACATGTCCAGTATTTTTTGTCCTTCAATCCCAAGTCACAACAGCCAAAACTCACTATTGGTGCCGACATAACGTTGATTTACTTTCGTAGAAAAAAATATATATGTATATACCTAGTCAGGTCATAAATTCTGTCACATGTTTAATATAAAATAATTGAAACAACTTTATTCTTTATGTAACCATTTATATACCAAAATGAACTTAACAAAACATAGATTCTTATGACAATAAAGTTTATTCAAAATGGCCTCCGTGATTTTGAATACAGGCCTTCAATCTGCGCGGCCAGTCGTCTATCGCTGCACGAACGAGGTCCATGTCAATATCGGCGGCTGCCTTAATCAAGGATGTCTTGAGTGACTCCAAATTGGGATGAGGCTTTGAGCACGCTTTTTCCTCCAAGTGTTGCCATATCTTGTAATCTAACGGATTCAAATCTGGACTGGAGGAGGGCCAGTCTTCGTGCCGGATGAAGTCGATTTCACGCGCCGCCAGCCAGTCTTGTGTGCTCTTCGCTCTATGAGCTGGCGCCGAATCTTGTTGGAATACCCAGTGCTTGTTATTGAACATGATATGAGAAACAGGTTCCACAAGGTTAGTCAGGACTGTATTTTGATACACAACTGCATTCGTTTTTACACCTTTCTCACAAAAATGTACCTCTGTTAAGCCCCAATAAGAAACTCCCAACCATACCATGAGCGAGGATGGAAAATGACCTCGTTGGACACGCGGAATACGTTTGCTCGCTTCTTGCATCATTTTGTTTTTTGTAGCTCTCTTCTACGGCAAAAATTTTTTCATCCGAAAAAAGAATTTCCCGATATTTTTTTCCCGCGTACCGCTTCAACAAAGCGCGGCATCTCTTCAGTCTTAGGTCCATTAGACGAGAATTCAAACGATGTCCTGTTTTTCTTCGATATGCCCGAAGCCCTAAGTCTTCATTTAACACCCTTTTCACCGTGGTTCTGCTTAACCCCATCTGAAGGGCCAACTGCTTCTGCTTACGTTTGGGATTTCTTTGAATTCGCGCCTTCACAGCTTTTATCACTGCTGGAGTCCTAACAGACCGAGGGCGACCACTTCTTGACCTGTCATCTACACTAGAGTCTTCATTGTATCGTTTGATGGTACGATAAACGAATCTTTTGGTTATATTAAAATTTTTCAGTATGTCAAAAATTTGAATTGGCGCGAAACCGCAACGATGCAATGCAATAACTGCAACACGGTCTTCTTTAAGCGTCCACTCCATATTTAAAAATGAGTAAAATTCTAAAAAGTATACATTTTTATTTTCATGAACAATTCGAAATTCTAATTCAATAAACTTTTTTGTGGCCAGCATTCTAAAAGAAAAGTTTTTACTGTGTGACATTACTTATGACCTGACTAGGTATATATTTAATAATTTATCTACCAAACCAAATCAGGATATCATCTGTCTTCTCTGTATACCTGACGATATTCCGTGAGCAATAACACGTAATGATGTTTGCTATCGTAACTGCGTCAATGATCTGAGTCTGAGATCTGAGTCAATGATGTTATTGTTCTGTTGGGTTTTAATAGTAGTATTTGATGCAATTGAGGGTAGTTGTGAATTGCAAGAGCCGACCGGACGTCGGCGCGTCGCAGACCCGGCGAGTAGCAAAGATCGCGCCGTGCGCGGTGGTTGTGTCCGTGACACACCAGCACTTCATCGAGTTGCAAAGATCGCGCCGTGCGCGTTGGATGTGTCCGTGACACACCAGCTGTTCACCAAGTTGCCAAGATCGCGCCGTGCGCGTCGGTTGTGTCCGTGACACCCCAGCACTTCAGAGTCCGTGACTCTGGAACAGAACTAAAGGAATTCGTATAGAAGAGGAACAGGTGCAGCACCATTCGTCTGTCGCGCATCACGGAGGCTATCCCCGGAGAAGCAGCGTCGTGGATGAAAGGTTGGTGAATGCTTTTTATGATTGCCCTCTTTGCATCAATTCTTTTACGTCAAAATCAACCCCATACAGTCCACTTAGTATCGAACATGTTCACTAGAAGAAATCAACAAGTTCAAGTTTAAATTGTGAATTGTACTCACAGATGCACAATTGGATTTGATTATACACTTAAAATTTTAATTAACACTTGTTTCTTCAATTCCATATACATTTGGTAATTACACCACTTTAAACACAAAAAAAATAATTGTTATGCAGACTAAATTTGTAATCGACTTGCTCAAATTGTGACATCTGTTACTTAACTTAGTCCGTAGGAAAGTGAATTACTTCGGTGTCATAAGTTTCCAAGCCGTCCGATAGATCATAGTTGCCAACGGTCCTCGACGGGCAAGAAATGCAATGTGATATCCTTATGCAACTACCCGTACTTACCTACCTTACTTTACAACTATACATTTTATTTTTTAACTACCGAAACCTAGTTTACTCACTTTCAAGCATTTACTTCCTTTATTTACTTAGCTATGTCATTTTCTAGCTAGATACGTTTTGTGCTCTAATTTCAAAACATTACAAGTAGTTAAACAGCGTATAGCTTTTATGTAGAAGCAGGGGATTTCCTCTATACTTGTAATTTTTTAGTAAAACAATTTAGGCTTTCTTACTTTTGCGCAAGTAATAACGTAGGTTTTGTAATTTTTTATTATTATAGATCCATTTTTTTTACATAAATAGTATTTTTTTACATAAAATTAGGAAATTAATATAGTTAGTGCTTATTGGTAAACTATAGTAACGATATTTGCTTATACTGTATTTTAACTACATATGACCACGACGAGTACATAATAGTAAAATAAACAGTCTTGAAGTCTACAAATGACTCAGCTTAAGAGCGTCTTCGAATAGATGATAAAAGTAAGGATCGCAATAATATACTTCCTCCTGTAAGACACACTCGCCGTCCGTCAAGAGAGATCCGCGCAGGCTGTACCGGGACTTAGTAAAGCTTGGTAAACTTGAATACGTGGAGTTACCAGAATACAAATGGACTTGGTAGTGTACCATTGTATTGTGCTTGTTAGTGGTAGATAAGGAAACATCGGTAAGAGTGTAGCTGATTTTGAACCCTTTTTTAAAATGAAGAACTTAAATTTAGTACATGTGTTGATAGCATACAGATATCAAATTTTATGCCGGACACACCAATCAATTGACTTCATTCGGCAGTTCTGATAACGTTACTTTTCGAAATGCTTGGAAAATCTCAAAGATGAGTTAAACCGATTTTGGTAAAACTTACGTTGTTCTTGTATGTATGGACATACATATGTTCAAAAATAACAAATCAAATTAATATAAACATTTGGATAACAATGTAAATTTCTAAGGAATGCATGGACAAACTCAGAATCTCTTATAGCTTATTAAGTATCAATAGAGTAATTTTGTCCCGATCAAACAATATCACTTATACCTACTGAATTCATAACCTCAGTATTTAGCGTCGGTTGAAAAAGAACAGCGACATTGTTTACCTGAGATCACCAGCTTATTCTTGCAAGTACATTAAATAAACACGTGGGAAGTTTATTAAGACATTAGTATGCATACAAACCGTGTAATGAAAAAAGTTGGAGGGTAATGAACCCGGCTGCGTCTGCAAACTGTTTTAATAACACTTCTTGTAAGATGCTTTCATCCGGCGAGGTTTGTCTAGGTTCTTAACGTATTCAATTCATTTAAATAATTTATTTTATGGACTTATGTCTTACTTTTCTTTACTTTACGTAGTTCGTATGCGCCCCGAACACTAGGCTGGGATCGTGACACAGTGGGAACCTCAAGGGTGACGTGGTACAGGAAGACCCAAAACCCACTAGCGTCAGGATCTCGACCGGTTTCAGGGTGCCTGGCGTGATGAAGCATTCGACCGGGACGCATAGAGGGAGACCTTTGCCCAGGAAATAATAAAAAAAAACTGTTTTTTTATCCATTTGATTGAAATTAGCATGTGAATTGTGTTTTAGATAAGTACCTAATTGGGTGTATTTACACATGCTCGTACACAGGGTTGCTTTCAAGAGAACCAAATTTTGATAGCGTTTTAAGTTTAAGGGTGTAAACAATATTGGTAGCCAGAGTGGGCTTCTCTTATATGAACTTATTCTTACTTACTTACTTAGGTTGAATTGATAATCTAATTTTAAAACCAAAGGTTATTCAGAAGTCAACCAAACACTCAAAAGCTCATTTGCAGTGAAACTCTGTACATTGCCTACAGAAGTAATTTCTTAAGGTTCTAAGCATGTGGGCAGCGGGTGCGTTATACTGGACGAAACAATATTACAAGCTCTTGGATTATTTATCGTAATATATCAAAATATCTTATATCACGTCCTAGTGATGGAAGTACCTGTAATATCCGGTTAAATATATGGTATGTTTTTGCCGGAAAAAACATTTTTACATTAATTAGCGTCATTGGTCACTTAATACCGAGTATAAGATAATATCATGATAATTAGACTAACATACATACAAAAACTTTAAATTTTATGACAATGGTATTTTTTATTTTAATACTGAAAAAACATTATTTTCGGTTTCGCACTTGTTTACTGCAAGCAAGCTGTGACCTAAGATGGCTGGATATATGGCATGATCTTTGTCATAGATTTTCTTGTCGTAATAAAAATCAAGTAAGTTCTTATGAGAGTGTCCAACTCTAAAGTCAGAGTTTTCAAAGTTATTTACTTTTCTAGATTCTATTCAGACTTCCAAAGTTAGTCGGTTTGTCACATCACTAAAATCTCTGTCGTTGTTCGAACTCAAGACACTACTTTCGTCTTGTGCTGAGATATTGCGGTGGTAAAATCCACGAAATAGTGCCTAGACTTTTCTTATACACCACAACTTTGAGCTAAATAGAAAGCTAGGAAAATACTGTTTTTTTGACTGAGCAAGTGCAGCGATCAAATTGACGTCGCTGTATCATATGGAAAAAATATCTCGGCGGCTCGTATGTTTGTTTGTTTATTCGTTTAGTTTTTACTTGTTTGCAAGTCTTAATTTTAAACTTTCTTTTATATGCAGGCTCATTAAATTTTTTGTGTTTTTGCTTTTGGTTTTGATCAGAATAGTCTTCAAAGCGGGAGTGCATCGGGTCTTACTAAGTAAGCACACTCCACCAAAAACTATAATAACCGCTTACTATCAGGCAAACTATTAGGACCAAACAAAAAACCATTCCGTTACCAAAAAAAAAATTGGAATCCTATAAAAAATGTTTGCTTGATTAAATTCAGTACACATATCTAAATAGACATAAATGTTAAAACTTTCGTGAGACATTTTATCAATATATTAACTAAACGGTTTCCACTCAGTCTGCGTGCTGCCGCGCGAGCAGGACATACTCGTACGTTCTGAAGATGGATGTCATAACATCCGAAACGCGTAAACAACTTACGCGATTTACACGTGAGTGAAAACCGTTTAGTTAATATATAGACATAAAGTAAAGTCTATCAGTTGCTTGTTATGCAGTTTCTGAGGTATGACCTTTTTTGACGGGACTAAATAAAAGATTAAATATTAGGTATGTGACGTAGGAATTTACATGGAAACTCAAGTATTTCGAGCATTAATATTTCATATTTTACTCGAACGGTAAAAAATCAGATGTATAATTCCAAAATGTACCCAATTAAATACAGGTCTAGATAAAATCCTAACAAGTCTACACGTCACAACTTTTCCTTTACAAAACAATGCAAAACTCGAGTGAAAAGTTGCTAATTTTGTTCGCTTGCTAGTATAACTCCTTTCCATTAACAACATAAATCAGATACCTCTATTTTATCACTTGAATTCCTGCTTTTATTAACAGGAAACTATAACGAGAAATTACAATTTTGTTAAAACTAGCTGTAACGCGTTTACGCAAGGTTAGCATAAAATAAATAAAATGTCCATTAGCTCAATTTGTTCGCCAGATCAAACAGCAATTGCTTCAAATAAATTATTGTTTTATATGAATTCATGCTCTATGATATGAGCTCTATTTAAGGACTAGTCAGAATCAAATATATCATGTAGACAACATAATCCTTACGCTTTGATGAGTCGTCCATCGCTTATAACGTTGTTGCCCCTAGCTCTGCAATGCCAGTTATCTATTCCACAGCGCCAGCTAATACTCGTATTTTCCATTGAAAAATAATACTAACGGCAGCTAGCTTTTCAAAAGTTGCCCTCCGCCTCGCCGCGTGGCACCTGACATGATAAAACCATCCTTTTTTACCCGGTTTTTTACCCGGGTGTCGTTAAACGCGACACATGAACCCGGCAATCGGGACTGTTTCTTTTTTATTTATTTTTTCACGGCTGCAATGAAAAATATTTTCTATCCAGTAATGGCGGATGTAGCACCGCGGGACGAAATACAAAAACTCTTGTATTTTGCATTTACATAACTCTACATAGAGCGGTGAATGTAAATATTGTGTATTAAGTTATGCGGCAAGAAAGAGTGAATAAAGGCGAATTGTGTTTTTATTGAAGCCACTTCGTCTTTTACTCTGAATAAAACGGAATTCATAAAAGATGTTTTGATGTGACTGTTAACAAAAATAAGGTTTGTGAAAGTAATTCAATAAAACTTGTATTTATATCTAGAAAAGGCAGATTATTAAGAGGACAGCGGCGAGAACCAACAGATAATTAAACTGCTAAGTAGGCTTATTTGTTTCATCAGGAAATGAGCCCGGAGCTACGGCTATTGACTGTAAGTAATGAAAAACAAAAGTCTTATCAAATATAATAACTTGTTACTATAATAAGTATTTACAGATTTATTAAACAACACTTTATAAGTTTAATTTTAAACAATAAAGGAAATGATTATTTGGCAAACTATTTGAGACTGATTAATTGTCCGAATAGCTTCAATGAACACAATGCATGTATATTCCTTTGTGTCAAACAACAACAATATCATGAATGCATGAAAATGATGATAGTCAAACAAAAAGCGATACTGGTACTGTCTCTTGTTTTTCAGTTTCTAAAGTACAAGATAATTATTTCTCAAACAGACCGACTAAACAGGCTCTACGTATTTATTGCCACAAACAAAGCTAGGGACTTGTTAACTCCAATTACGGGCGAAGTCACGCAACCAGCCTCGTTCGGCTAAGCACCACCGGCATTTCCAAGATGAATAACAAATGCGCGAGTATTTACGGTTCTCTCACGTCTTTTGTCTATCTATAGGGATGTGCTTTGACATATCGATAAGTATACACGTAGTTAAGTTATTTTTTTTTAATTAAAAAAAGTGACGATCGAAAAAAAATATTTAATATGTCTACGTTTTTGTTTTTAAATTTCCCAGCCAATCAGCCAGAATGTATGTCAGTACATGCTTGAAGTTTTTCATCAAACATTATGTCCTATTTTTAAAAGCGTGCTCATACTGCTCATACAACGCCTCCTAGAAAGATTAAACATCAGGGAAATAATAGTTAATAGCATATCAATTAAACACAATAAATGCGGGACTGTAGAGTTAGGATAATTTTATTTAGCGACTGAACAACCTGCAAGTAGTTTCAGATAAAAACCTTAACAATCCCTATTGTACATTTTTTTTACATGAAATAGGCTTACGCTTGACTACATCTTGCCTGATGTTAAGCAACGTTAATATAATCTACGATCTAGCGCGCTTGCCTAGAAGAAACCGGCTTACTCTCGATTATTATTTATGATTGCACTAAATTTAACATCACATCTCTAGCCTGAGAGATCACAATTTGTAAGGACAAAGCCTCGATCCATCATCTGAAGGGATCTCAAAAAGGGAAGTGTTGTAATTCTTTTGACTTTCATAGTTCGTACGAACTTACATTCGTTTTCTTTTCTCCCGCTATAAATTACTAGTGGTGTGGAGAATTGTTACTTGTGGCAACATGGGATTATTAGTTTATAGTTTGCATTGAACTTTTTCAAAGAAAAACTATTTTAGTTAATGTCATTTCTAAAATGTACTTCTAAGACTTTTGTATTACAAGTAACTACAAAGGCAGTAAAATCAAGCCTAACACAAACAGTAGGTATTAAAATTCACGCTATTACTTATTCAGACACTTAGGCGATTTTTATTAAAACGCGAAATCTCTTCTCTCAGACTTACCTAATAAAGGGGGGATTGACCCCGCCCTTGAACTTCCTTGAAATCCTATTTGTGTTCAAAATAAATCCTACTATTTGTCGCGTCCAAGAACAAAGTCTAATTTAGCAAATTGATCCTTCTCAAGCGGCTTCTTATCTCTGCTTCGCACCTACTTTGAAGCGAGTCTTCATCAAGTAGCAAGTATTTTCTTTGTTTGAACTCATAGAAACGCAGAAACTTTGTTCGCAGATAGTTGCTAAGAAGATAATTTAAGTTAAAGATAAAAAAAAAGGAAGAGCGAGAAAGAAAAATCCTGAGGCTGAAACATTTCAACGGACACAACGTCTAAATTGTGCGTTCATACAACTATTGGCCGAAAATTAACTATCTTAGGTCACAAACTTATCTTAGGCCATTTTAACGTCGGTTTGGTATTTTATTACATTTTATATAAGGTTTTCGGCATAAATATATTGTGAATTTTTTGTTTATCATTTCAATTGTACGTCAATCTCTGTGTCAGTCATTCATTGTACAATTATTTACCTATCGAATAATAGTAGTTTATGCAACTGTCATTAATGAAGGGTATTAAAACACGAGTGTGAGTTTATGAAACGAGCGCAGCGAGTTTCATAATAGTAACGAGTGTTTTAATACCCGTGTTATATGCAGTTGCATACACTACTTTATCTTCACTAATTCACTATCCATTGTTAACTTTTAATTTATTAAATTAAATTCACGCGTACGTGTATTGTCACAGTGATTTTGCCATTAAAATCTAACCAATGAGAGCGCATTGCGCGCATCAATAAAACGCGATGGTCGCGTTTTATTGATGTTATAATGAGATATTACGATATCGATGTGGATATTATACCATCATGTGAAATTGCTTAAATTGAGTGTTTTGTTGTCTGCGCTATAACAGTAGTAATTATAAGTCAAGTATTGGAAACATAAATAGAATGTTACAACATTAGTGTAGATAAAAAATATTATAAAACAGTGATTCATTTCCGTAAATTACTGTCGGTGTCGATGTCAAGGCAGATATTCGTCTTTGAAATCAATATTCGTCGCCGACACGCATCCAACGGATTATTTAGGGTATCCGATAGCAATTGGATACTTTTGAATAAGCCCGTAACAAGGCTGGAGGGCGGTTTCACATTGATGCTCAACATCGTTACTTGGTAATACAAAAGGTTTGATTAGTATGGCAACAGATGGTGTTGAATTTAATGTCTCGATTAAAACGAAATTGAAATATGCTAATATCATTCACATGCAGCGCCCGTGGCTCGGCTGGCTGACGTGTTCGTGGTTGATTACCTAAGTTAAGTAGCGACACATACTCTAAATTTTAATTTTTCAATGAGTTTCCTCACATCAGTTTCATATCGAAGTACAGGTGAACACATAGTGTCTGATAAATGTTGATTCTCCAGTTATTCTATAATGATCTAACGAGATCTACATTGTATTCTGTCATAAAAATACCACAAAATGTTTGTTCAAGTACTTATGTCACTATCACCATCGCTATATGCAGCTATTTTAAGATCGTCTTTAGGTTGACAACTTATCAGATGCTGACAGATTAGTTTTATATTTGTACACGTGCCGTACTACCAGAATACATACACTGCTTGGCGGTTTTGTCGCGTTCCTAGTGTTCAATGTGAAAGCACACACGAGGGTACTCCGTAACGACGTGCTGAGCATCACAACGTGCGAATATTCAAAAAGTAATTGCGCCTTTTTACGTATGTTCGTAATCATATACGTGACGAAGATACAGCCTTAAGTACGTGCCTCGCCCCTTGATTGGATGTAAGCGGTTAGCTTTAAGAAACGCTTGACGGATAGCTAAAACGTGGCCAAAGTTTTCAATGTACGTGTTCCCCCTTAACTCATGTTTTCTGATTGTTTTAACGCAGATTTATCTTTGTTATGGTTGTTCGGGATTACAATAGAAGGAAGTGGTGTGTATAGTATTAATTTTTGTTTTATTCCAACACCATAAAGTACTAAAAAATTCAAACAGAGAAATATACAAACATTGAAATCTATCGCGTTATTTAATTTAATTACCGTGATTTATTGTCTTATAGTTTCTGTCTCAAATTGATAGATATGCAAGTTAAAAAAATGTTGATTTAAGATTTTTAAAAACACGGTTAGGTTGGTAGAAAACTTCGAAGTGTCTTACTATAAAATTACTTCGCTTATTTATATTCCTTGTTTTTGAAGTCAGATCCCGATTTACTTAACTAGCAAACTAACTTGTGAGAGAGATAACTTAAAACGAAAAGCAAAGTACAAACTACATTAAAAAATTAAAATAGCACCTAAACTAATAATAATACTACAGACTTTCAACGGCATAATTAATGAATATTAATGAATAAATATAATTATGTTATGTATATAAAATTTAAAACACCTTTTACTAACAAACAATTAGCAAGCACTCACATATGTATTTATTTATTTATTTATTATGCCAAAATAAACACAGTAGGTACTTAGATTAGGTAATGTACAGGAGTTTAAATCTTACATGTAGCAGTACAAGTTGGTATTCCATTGTTCCGCGCTAAGTGCGCTAAGCTAATAATGCAAGAGAGACAACAAAATAGTTGCAAAACGATATTCTATTCAACTACAATATACATACATATGTATAAAACGATATCACACTCATCAGAACACAAAGCTCACAGAAAGTAACTGTCGATAAGGGCAGGTGCTCACAATACTCTATTTAGATAAGAAAAAGTGTAGCTCTGAATCACAGGTCATATACATGAGATTAGGGAGCTAGGTGATGTGGAGGCTAGATGTCTGCATGTGTAACAAAAGGGAAGATAGATTATTGCTCGTCCCTCTTCTTTCAATATGTACATATGTACCTACCTTCTTATAGCTGGCGCTTACAAACTAGGTAAAAATGCGATAGAGACACCAACTTAAGTAGTTGGATTTAATTTTGTGCAATTTTTTGAATGTATGAAACAGTATTTTATCGTCCTCTCTGTAAAATATTGTACTGTGGGTTTACCACTACTCGTTTTAATTCAAGATAAAATAAAAACTAACTATTTAGGACAATAACTTGTCTCTATATATTCAGATACTCGTAGCTCGAGCGTTCACATTTAATAAATCTTAAATTATGTATTATTTTGAAAGATGCAAATTTATGTATTATTTCGATAGATGCCAATGCAAATATTTTAACTAAAACAGAACTACAAAAATAGTCCTGTATTTCGAATTATATTTCATAATACATGAATAGCGCTAACTTACAATTTATTTCCTAACTAGAATCCCCAGCACCGCTAACAAATGACTACAATTTCCTAACAAAAGTCCTCGAGCCATTTCATTCGGACTGGCTCCTGTCCAAACTATGATGGCACTTTAAGCCTACACCTTCCTCTACCATCATATCCAGACCTCTATCGACTGTCCTTATCAATGATTTTTCCTTGTACTTGTTCTTTTTCAGGGTTCAAGTTATACTGGATAATGCTAAGGTGGACCTTCAATAGTTTCATGGAAGAAATGTTTATCGATATGAGAATGGAGATGATATATGAACTCTATGGGCGTTTGGTTGAGAGATTTAGGTACAATGTGAAATAGGAAGGTCGCAGGACCCAGTATATCAAGTGGGAAGGTGAAGGTCGGAATTATTGATGATAGAATGGATCATATAAGAATCGTTCTCGGATACTTTCGGATTTTGAGAAGGATTTTTTTAATAAATGCTATTTTTGTATATGTTTGTTCATATATGAATACTAGTGGGTGCTTCGCTCGCATTAAGAAATAAAACTTGCATCCCTTATTTCACCCCTTTAAAAGCAGCATTTCCAAAAATCCTTTCTTAGCGGATACCTACGTCTTCACATCTACCTTCATTCCAAATTTCAGCCCAATCCATCCAGTTGTTTGGGCTGTGCGATGATAGATCACTATATCAGTCAGTCAGTCAGTCAATCACCTTTGAGTTTTATATATTGAGATGTAGTAAATACTCATTAAGTATTTACGACAGTAAGTACAGTACAGAGTTCAGTACAGTAAGTACAGTACAGAGTACAGTACAGTAAGTACAGCACAGAGTACAGTACAGTAAGTACAGTACAGTAAGTACAGTACAGTAAGGACAGTACAGTAAGTACAGTACAGTAAGTACAGTACAGTAAGTATAGTACAGTAAGTACAGTACAGTAAGTACAGTACAGTAAGTACAGTACAGTACAGTAAGTACAGTACAGTAAGTACAGTACAGTAAGTACAGTACAGTAAGTACAGTACAGTAAGTACAGTACAGTAAGTACAGTACAGTAAGTACAGTACAGTAAGTACAGTACAGTAAGTACAGTACAGTAAGTACAGTACAGTAAGTACAGTACAGTAAGTACAGTACAGTAAGTACAGTACAGTAAGTACAGTACAGTAAGTACAGTACAGTAAGTACAGTACAGTAAGTACAGTACAGTAAGTACAGTACAGTAAGTACAGTACAGTAAGTACAGTACAGTAAGTACAGTACAGTAAGTACAGTACAGTAAGTACAGTACAGTAAGTACAGTACAGTAAGTACAGTACAGTAAGTACAGTACAGTAAGTACAGTACAGTAAGTACAGTACAGTAAGTACAGTACAGTAAGTACAGTAAGTACAGTACAGTAAGTACAGTACAGTAAGTACAGTACAGTAAGTACAGTACAGTAAGTACAGTACAGACTCGCAACAGTTATTATATGTATGTATCATTTCACGATGGCTTTTAAATTAAATTCCGAGCTGCCAGTACATTCTGTTTTGGATACATCAAATATGTACTATGATATACTAGCACTTTATTTTATCCAATGTTATAGGCTATGTTCTATTTCCCATATCAAATTTAACCCAAATTGGTTACTTGCACACTTAATTTTTAACTATTTTAAAGTAAGCCGAAGCGATTACTGATTCTTATATATACTTTCCTAAAGTACGTTCCGAGGTGGAATGATTTAGTCGTTACGAGTGGACCGGGAGGTCGGCTAGACGTCTCCAGATTTCCCATTTAAAACCAACAGGTCGTACAATTTTATTACACTTTTTACGACTTCTTTTTACTCTCTCAACTGTAGAAATTATTATTTTATTATCTCAGTGGCCTTAAAGAGTCGTTTATAGCGGTCTTTCATTAATGTTATCACGAATTTTAAAGTTGAAATTCCTGTAAAAATTAGAGTACTTTTTAATATGATAGTAAAGAAGTGTTGTATAAAAGATTTATTTTTGTGCAAAAAAGTGTAGGCATCGGGATTGTTTGAATCGATTAAAGTGATATGATGAGGTACATTAGGAGTTGGCGTGGTAATATTGGTACCTAATATTAGTTGAGGTTAAGCATAGAATAGAATAGAATATAACTTTAATGTACACCATAATAACACAAAAATTACAAACAGAAATAAACATACATAAATTAAAGTGTTGCACATTGGGCAGCATACTGGGTCTTATTCACAGGTCTTATTACAAAACGTGATTTAACTATTAGTCAAGAACTTTGAAACCGTTTTTGTTGTTCGAAATTTGTCTGACTCCTGTCATAATAATCAAAGTGTCATGATTAATCAACGTTCCGATTTGAAGTTGACATATTAATTGTTTTTATGTAATGTTTGAGCTACAAGAACCGACTTTTTATTTTTAAAGTTCTAGACTAACATTTCAACCACGTTTTGTCATAGGACGGGCTGGAACCATTATAATGAAAATCCAATCCACACCACACAATATACAGTTAATTAGTTATGATGTGAGTGTGGCAAGCGAGTGTGGCGTAGCGGTTCCAGTGTGTGCTTTTCATTCAGACGCACCCGGGTTCGAATCCGGCCCTACACCAATGACTTGTATTTTCAAGTTATGTGTGGATTTGCACTCGCTTAACGGTGAAGGAAAACATCGTGAGGAAACCGACATGTTTGAGGACCACAATATCCGAGGACAGTGTCTTCCGTGGAAGGACCTGGGCGCCCACCACGATGTATCTGCCCAAGAAAACTCCCCTAGCGGATTAATTCTGCGGGGGAGTCACGACCCTCAGTCATGAGGAATACGACTCAAGAGAGAGAGTTATGATATAAC
The DNA here is from genome assembly GCA_964023185.1 of Macaria liturata. Lineage (NCBI taxonomy): Eukaryota > Metazoa > Arthropoda > Insecta > Lepidoptera > Geometridae > Macaria > Macaria liturata. The sequence continues at coordinate 245,465 of OZ026812.1, read as the reverse complement.
AAATATAGTTCCTACAAATTACGAAAAAGACCTACGACGTAAAAGAAAAACATAAATTAAACACTCATTTTCAATATACTTCCAATTCAAAAAGCTGGAATAACTCCTATGTAACATTTAAAGATACTTTACAGATAACTAAGATACTTACAGTCAATTTAACAACGAAACTTTTTATCCAGCCGTAGATCAAAGCACATAATCGTTCAAAATTACTCGAGTGAAAAATAAAATCTATCGGACAACTCTTGGAAAAGGATATCAAAAGGATCCTTACGCGAATCAAACCTTTCTTGAACAAAAATTAAGGTTTCAAGGCCAAAAGAAGCGATTAAAATGGTATTATTATGTTTCTGAGAATTTATTGCTGTCAAATTAATTTTGATTTATGTATAAAGTCCAATGAATGAGCCGGGAAACGACACTTGATGAACGTTTTAAGAGATTTAGTAGAGTTTCGAAGCGATACTTATCGTCAAGAAACTTGAAACCGGTTGATATGACTATATAAAACTATTATAGAAATAACATTTCATTTTCTGCGTATCTAAAGATAATAATTACCTATACATTCTGCATACATCTATACATATAATAAAGCTGAAGATGGTCAACAATCTGAACATACAAGATATTAGAAAAAAAATATGTTTGGGTATACTTTTATTCCATAGCAGAACACGTTTAAGCAGTTTTTTAGTAATTTTGTCTGTTTATCTGTTTATTTAAACGCTCATAAATCAAAGACGGCTGAATGTCTTTTCCCCCTTAACTATAATTTGTCGGTCTTCAAGTCGAGAGGAAACCGGTTTCTTCAAAGCAAGCGCGCTAGATCGTAGATTATAACGTTGCTTAACATCAGGCAAGTTGTAGTCAAGCGTAAGCCTATATCATGTAAAAAAAAGTATAATCAAGATTTTTGGTATGTGTATGAGGTCTTAGAAGAGTACTTTTTATCTCAAAATAATGCTAGCGAAGCCGCATGCGTCCACTAGTAGTAAGTATATCAATAACGCTGAAATTAAGAAACATATAATCTACCTACTCGTATGACAGATACACACAAACATGATGCATTATAATTTAAATCATTAATCTTACTTCTGAGAGCATATTTAAAAATTCCAAACCTCTACTTAATATCAATGTCTAGCTGAATACAATTTTCAGAACGTTGTGAACCAAATACATGTCAGTGGTATTTAAAAAAACATATATTATGTACATTTTTAAACTACTAATGATTTCTAACATACGTTAATGACTTTACTTGGGCTATGTACAATGATGTTTCCCAAATTACAATAGAATTTATTAGAAACCACAACAAAAACCAACATACAACACAAGATATTCACGAGCAAGAAAATAAAAGACGAGTCTCGATAATAAAGCAAAAGCAACAAACGAGTAACAAGTCAGAAAGAAGTGCGGACTCAACAAACAGAGGTACCTAAATTGTTATCTCAAAGTGCCCTCGGAGCGAAAGTTAAATAAAAAAATATTTTCCGTTATGAATAAATTTATGTTAATTTATGTAACTGGGCTCGGTTCGGATGATTATTATTCCGGGGTTTATCCCACGCTGATTTGATAACGGCGGCCCTTCTAGGGATGTGTATCGGGGCCATCCAATGGCGGACGCGCTCGCTCACTCAATTACTCACTTTAACAAATATATATGTAAAGAAACATATTTGTAATATTTAAACTAAAAGATATGTAAGTTATGTGAATATCAGGATAATATTTTTTCTCCTGAAGCTTCATTTCAATAAAAAAGCCTAGTTTTTTTGATTATTCTGTTCTTGATACTCAGAATATTTTTTGTAATTTGAATTCGAATCGAAAATCGATGATACGTTTTATATTGATGAACATTAAAACAATATCTGATCAAAAAACGTGAGCCCGAATAAGCTACCGTCATAATCTATTTATTGTGATAGCCTTTAAGTTGAAGTACTTCAATCCGCTAGTTCCATGGCTGCCCTGGTATCTCTGTTATGATAATGAATGCGATGTAACTATCACTCGAGTAGAGGAAGCAGGTGGCATCCTCCTCCCAACTATGGAGGGCTTTGTTTTATTATATGTAGCCAACAAATATTTGCATTTGCCATATTTTATTATACGATGACTATTAACGTTCCCCTGCTGCGCATAATATCTGCTATTTTTTACATAAGCACATACATATAAGCATCTACTTGTCTACAGATGCTACGAAGATAAGTACTTGCCGGCAGATTTTATATCTTGAGACTAGGATGTTCTAAGTACCTACACTTGCAGTACGTCGAGCTTAGAACCACAAGAAAGAGTAAACACCGTCTTTTTGTTTGTACAATGTACAATATTACCAAGTTACCAACGGGTTTGTGAGACAAATGCGCTTCAGATGTGCTACTCGTACCTACTTATGTATATAACAAACAGTACAAGCCTCCGGAATAAAAAAACAACCGAACCAAATAGAAACATTTGCTTACAGTTAAGTGGTGGCTTAAGGTGTTATTTAACCACCCTACTTCCCGTCAGCAAGGAAAGCCCTACTATGGTTAAAATGGTTAAACCCTTGGTTGTGGCGTCCGTATCCCAATCGCATATAGGAGGCATATAAGAAGCATATAGGAGTAAATATGGAGGTATAAAAAGGGTATTTTTTGCGATTCCAGCACACTGGTGCAGGGAACAGGTTCTTTTCAGCTCGATTGTTGGGAACTCAACGCCGGGTCGGGGACACACGGAATATTTATCTTCTTTATAAATAAAAATGAATTGTTGTTCGTTAGTCTGATTAAAACTCGAGAACGGCTGAACGGATTTATCTTATCTTAGTCTTGAAATGTTCGTGGAGGTCTAGGGAAGGTTTAAAATGGAAAAAAAAATGAAATTAATTTATACAAAAGTTTAGGTCTTTTATTTATCGATTGAGGCAGTACGAAGTCTGCCGGGACAGCTATTATTGAATATAAAAAGAGACATTTTCGTATACTTACTACTTAATTAAGTTAAACTACCGCAAACTTCAAACGGAGAAAAATAAATAATAATAAACAAAACAAAAATAAAATCAACTGGAGATGCCAGTAAAAAGTTGTGTGATGACAAACAGAGTTTTAACTTTTGCTTATAGTATTAATTTAATTATTCGAATCCTGCCGGTCGCGATGTCTTCGCTACAGTATATAGCTAAGACATATTTTATTGTTTTCTGACATATTATGGATACCTATCTGCAGCGTCAGTGTGTCATTACATTCGTCCGGAAGCAAGCATGAAGCGCGGAATTTTGCCGACTCAGTCCGGAATGTTGCTTTGTACTGTTCTTATTTAAGGCTGGGATATACTCGTCTATAGCGAACACTGTCACTCTGGGTAGAAAAGAACGAGAAACACTATGGCGCCGAAATCGCTAAAATCTACCACTTTCGTTGGAAATTAATTAATTAATTAGAAATATAATATTGAATCGAAATTTTACTCCAGCAGTGTTGAGTCATAGTTTATTTTACATCACTCAAATTAATTTTAGAAATATGCGTTTGAAATTGTTTAACAAACTAAGTGTGTTAAGGCCAGCTAAAATTCAAAAAAAGACCTAACTTTGTGGTTTTTTTCTATCGAGGAAATTAATAGTCAACGTGTTTCGGAAACAGTAGTGTGATTAAATATATGATCAAGATTAAAAACAAAAAAAAAATGTTCTTTTAACGTAAAGACTTTTGGCTAAAAAATGTTTTATAGTACCCCGTTTTCTGAACTCATAGGTCCTTAACGGGTTTTTTGTTTTGTAAAACAATACCTGCTCCGCCTTTATTAAGAGAGGGTTTGAACACATGTGTTACAGAACTGTATATACTTATGAACGAAATTATTATTGTTGACTATAAATAGATAGGTAGGAAGTGCCGGTAAAGTTTCTGGATTCAAGGATAGTTTTTGTAGAACATTTTAGCATTGTTTTAAATTGTAGCATTTTGGTTGCTAAAATAAGTAAATTTCAAACGTACGCGGGTCTTGTCTGCCTTTGTGAGTTTGATAAGTTCAAATGGGTAGACAGACACAGGCAATTTTTTATATATTTTTTTCCACCTTGCTCATTGGTCCAAACCACATGATGCGGTTAGTAAGTAAATGAAAGTTACTGTTCAATTACCTTCAACACTATCAACATAAAAATGTATAGGTATATACTACTTTTTAAGACAACACTGTACTGGCTAACCACCTTATAGTTACTGCACAAAAACTGCTTTTTCCAGTTAGTTGCCAGCTCTCAGTTAATGTTACTAGTTAGTGCAAAAACTAAACAGAGCCACGCTGAGGTTATCCGACTGTGTAATAAAGATCGGAAGTAAAGGCTCGATATTTCCCCAACTAGAACGCAGCTTGCGCTAGAATTTCACACAGCTACGGAATTGTCGTGGAGTTAGAAAAATATAGACCATTATGTACGTACATTTTTGATATGTTTGAGGATCACAAAACCCAATGTGTTGATACGTAGAAGGGCATTAGTGTTTATGATGGTGTATATTCTGTCCAAGATAATTTATCTAATTAATTAATTCTTCAGCGAACATACGACCGTACGTAATGACGAATAGTTACAAATGAAGAGGGAACAGTATATTATTTAATTATTTTACTGAATTATTCTGTTGTTGAATATAAATTTGCATTTGAGTAAGCGTCAGTTGTTTTATCTTTACTTATTTGAATTGCTTAAACTTAAACACGTATCTTTAGCATGAAATATAATTTATTTACAATAATGCAATGAAACTCGTAGGTGTACATTTGCGAGGTACCACATTCCATATGTAAAAACGCACAAATCTAATTTAGCTTAGTTTTGTACTTTCTTATATATTTTTGATGATAATTTCGTACACAATTTAATAGAGCTTGTTGTATATTCATTTTTATGCATATTAACACTGACGACGGCCATTGTTTAACTTTTATTTTTTTACACTTTAAAGTCTGGCATTAGACCACTAAGTCACCTTAAACCATACTTGCAAAGCAAACAAAGCAATGAACTCCACGCCCAAAAAAAAATAAAAGATATTTTTCTACCAACACCATTATAGCGACACCTTTTCTCTGCTCTCTCCGTGTCCGATAGAGCGGACAGGCGCCACAAGCTGTCTGCTGTCAATCGACCCTCGTCCTCGTCCTCGTCCGACGTCCGGCCGGACGATATCGGACGAGCTGTCAGCTGCCGGACCGGGGCCGGACCGTCCGGTTGATACTAATCGACTCACACGCCGCCGCGGTACACGAGATAGCCCTGTACGGCCCTACTGAGTTGTATAGGTAGATATGAATGTAGATCTGAACAATGTTTTGCAGACTACTCGGTTATAGGAAAGAGACCACTCTAAGTGTACGGCTGCCTAATGTCCCAGTTTAACTTGCTTTTGATAATCCTTTTTTTATATATAATATTATTCTTGGTGCACGATTAAGTATTATTGATTTTATTTGCTAATGTTCTGCGGCAATTTTTAAGTGTCTATCATTTTAAAAAGATTATACGTGTAGGCTGTGTCTGCATTATTTTTGGTTTGCTTTATTTAGTGGATTGTTTGTTAAGAGATGAAATCTATGTCATGACATAGGTTACAAACTATACTCGTACCTCTAAACCAAGACCGCAGTGGTTACTTGCTAGTTTCAAATAATAACGTGCAAGAAGAAAACATTTAAAAACCAATCAATTTTACCTAACTTTATTTATTAATAAAAATCATCATTTATTTCAGACCATTCGATGTCCATAATATATTAAAAATAATACAGATTTGGAAATACTCATAATAATAATTTAACTTTTACGAAAATGATGCAAGAACTCTACGATGACATCTGTATTGGGTTTTTTTATATTTGTATTCTAGTGAAATCCCCTGAAATCCCATCGTAGCCTAATAACAATTACATTTACTTAATATACTTATAATACTAGAGTAATGCTAGAACTAGATTAACTAGCTAATCCGATCCCACTAAAACACGTGGCAAGGTTCTCGGACGACCTGCGGCCCACAGATAGGCTTCTACCAGGCCGAAGACCATCCCAGCCTCCACTGAGTTGGTTCAGATAATATAACAAATACTGATCCCACATTGAGTATTTTAAGTGTAGCAAACACGTGTTTGCTACACTGAATAGGAACAATACAGGAACCAATCTGAGCGACGAGAAGTACTTCTCGTCGCTCAGATTGGTTCCTCACACACTCCATACTACATGGTACGCGTCTTCTATCTTACCACACTGATCGCAGTTGGGTGACGGAACTTTACCCAAACTCTGTACTGGGTTAGTTACTGATATTAATCCAAAATGTAACATTGTATCTCTCTAGACTAAATAATTACTGTCTAGATTTGACGTTGAATTGTGTCTTGGGCTTTATTCAAGAAGGAACAGGATATTCTTGATCGAAAATTCTAAACACAAATTCAATAACTAAGCAAGCGCTAACTCCGTTAACTACAATTTCACTTTTAATTTTAACCGTATTAGTTAAAATTAAAGTTTGCACTTGGCCATATTTTGCCTGATGGTAAGCAAAGGCTATGGCCTAAGATTTGGCCTTACGTTTGAGTACAGCCTTTCAGATGTTGATCATTGTTTCAGCCTAGAACAAACATTAATGTATTTCTTAGTATATTCAGTCCAAAAGCTCTATTACATGTTATAGAGTTTAAGTAAGAAACACAATATCTATATGTTTTTATATCGAACCGATTGGATGGCAGGATGATATTGATTAGTAAAGTTACATTATATTTAAGTACGAAACACGTATTAATCACAGAATTAGGCGACAAATATAATATTCTTCTTCGTCTTATCGAATGAGAGTGGCCAACTCTCGTGTCGAGAGTTAATGAAGCCGCCCTAAGGGCCTCTGACGTAGCTTAACGACTGCCGTACTATGACAAACAGCCGGGTCCTACAATATAATATTAAGCATAGATTAGCCATGGACACGACCTCACATTTAGGCTAGGCTTTAGACCTCCGAGCCTACATTCGGTAGGTGTTCCATAAATATGTAGAAACAGCATTACTGGATTGCGGCAGCCGAGGCATAACGTATAAACATTCTTCATAAAATGCAAATAGAGATAAATTGCGTCGCGTATTTTACCCACATTTGACAACAATTTTACAGGGACACAGTTTTTGTTTTATCTGCCAACATAAATGGCAATTTCGGTTATACATGTCCAATTAAATTGCGAGAGCAACGAGCGTGGCGATATGAATTTGATTTCACAGATATATTGGAATAGTTGTGTGGTTACATGGAGGGCTGCGACATGCCAGTCAATTGTTAATGACTGTTGGCGAAGTGGCTCTCCGGAGCTGTTAACTGGTGTTTTGTAGTTTTCTGATGTAATAGCTAACTTTTACGAGAGAACGCTCGTAGTTGGCGCTAACGTATCTAACTCGAGGTATGTGTGCAGGTATGCGGCGAAACTTATTTACTAGAAATGCAAGGACAGCAAAGAGCCAAGGTGGAGCAAACGTTCCGCGCAGCATTTCTATTTCGTATTTTTGTATTTTTGAAATAAGCGCTTATTGGATACTGAAATTGTATCGTTACAAATTCAATTGTGTCGGTGTCCTTCTGACTTTTTTGAATAACAAACACTTCGCTCTAAACGGAATGAATGGATAAGAAAATGGCCTTACGATTGTAATAAAAATTTAAATTGGATTCGGTGAGCGCAGTTTATGATAAAATGGCTTATTTTCCTCGTTACAAATGTATAAGGCACTCAATTTGCTTGCTGAGTTTCTTTTAAATATTTACATACCCGAATTAATTACAAGGATTTCAGATTGTTGTTGTTACGTTTTTGAAATCAAGTTCGGTGATGTTGTTCGTCTTTCTAGGGTCGTATCGAGGCCCCGAGGTGATCGTTGACGCAAGATATGGAGCGTGACGCGATATATCAGGCGTTATGTGATGTGTCACGTGACGTGACGGTGGGCGCGACACGGCGGGACGGGCGTGACATGCTGGCACAGGGCTCGGGTACTCGCGATTGCCTGATTTAAGTTAGCAGGGTGATTTTGGAGATTCATTTGGAAATTGGAAGGTCGGTGTTAGATTTATGTATGCTTTTGCATTCGGAATTTATTATTAAGAAATAAGTAGTTAGGAAATAAGTTTACCTGCTCAAATTTTCATTAAAGTTGTTTGATATTTGGTTTGAAGATTTGAAGTCGCAATCGGTGTGTTTGGTTAACTTATTTGGCGATGACCATCCTCGAATTTAAATCTTATTTTGTAATCAAGTTAAACCATGATTGTATTATTTGGGTCACGTTAGTATATTATGGTGTGTCAAGTATACAACTATTATAATGTTTTATCATGATACGATGAATAAGCCGTAGAAATATAATATATATACATTTTTGTTATTTTATGCTAATAAATCTGTTACACGCGCCAAACATTTTCATAACATAAAAGGGTTCGCAAAATTAACTCCGTTCAGTCTTAAAGCTAACAAACATTGCCGTTCTTTCGTTTGAAATTTCGCCATTTTAGACCTTTCAAAGTCACGGGAGCATGACGGGATTAATTCTGTTGAGTGAGGTCTTTGGATCGCCTGATGGTACGGAGACCAGGATTATTCATCTTATTGAGTTATCAAACAACGTCAAAAATTAACCGAACTCGATTTTGGGATGAAATGTGAATTATCCGTGTTCTACAAAGGATTGTGTTATCATTGATGTAAAAAATATTCCGAGTAAAAAGATAATATAATGAGATACTTATCTTGTTTAATGATATCGTGACTTTCCTGAGGCGTACCTTACATTAATATTCAAAATCATACAACTTTTGTTATTTTATTTAATCAATCCATTTCTCACTCCGCAAAATAGTATCGTCTATACCGATGAATGACACTAGTTTATCATCTATTCGTTACTACATATAAAAACTTCGATTTGGGCACTGGTTGTTTTCTTTTCACAGCCCCTATGCTTTATTCTATTGTCTATCGCATCTTATAGACATGTCCATTGCTATAATAAGTTCAATCTCTAAATTATAAAATCTAGGAGGTTGGTTGCTGTCAGGCTCCTTATGAGTCGGTGTGACCGCCGGCCCTAATTGAATCCTGGTTGCGGCCCTGACACTGCCATTATTGCTATTATGAATACGTAATTAAAGACGATTGATTACGCAGCGGTGCGTGAAATCGATTGCTTATCTGTGGTTATTTGTTTAATGTTTTTATTTAACAGAAAGCATCATATTCTTACGTATAGATTTCTATATCAAAGTCTTGATGCAGTTTTTTTTAACAGGTATAGTAATTCAAGAGGAAGATTAATGTGTATTATAAAACGTGCAAAGCCGCGGGAAAAAGCTTGTTGAATAACAAATAATTAATAAATTCCGTTTTATTTAAAAGTAAACATTAAATTGCTGCAGTGCTTTTGCAGATTTTATGTACTTTATGGGATCAGACTCATTTGTTTATTGTATATTTTCAAGAGCCGATAAATGTATAAATTTACCTTAGAATGTTAAAAAAACTCTTGGGTACTAAGTTTCTTAGAAAATGCAAAATTTTCCTGTGGCCAAAGCGATCATAAACAAATTAGTTCCAGCGGAGTTTCGAGCGGTAAATCAGCCTGTAATAGTTCACTGAACATTATAAAAGGTCAAAGTTCTGTAAGTGTACCTGCAGACCTGCGATAGCATGGACTCATTGGATAATTAATATGATTCAATAAACCATTCAGGCTTAAAAATAAACATCTGACTGCTAATTTATGAAAAATGCAAATATTTAAAAAGTTCTTATTGATATAATTACATTTAAATACAGCAGAACAACTTCTAGATATTAAAGAAACAAACACAGACTCACTTAATATGGTGAACAGTTATTTTGTTAACGTTGGTTCGGATCTAGCAAACGAAACATTGAACGCTATGAATCTAACAGAAAAAAATCTAGCATCAAGCAGTCAGGAGTCTGAAATCAGCCATCATCGTTTGGGCTTTTACCTGTAGATGAAACAGAAATTTTTTACACTGCAAACGCTCTTAAAAATGACTCGGCCCCTGGATGGGACAAATTAAACCCCAAGTTAATCAAAATAATCTTACCTCATATACTAGCGCCATTAACAAAAAATTGTCAAGAGAGCTTCAGTAGCGGAATATTTCCTGCAGCTTTTAAAAAGTCGATCGTCTGCCCTATTCATAAAGGAGGGGATGAAGATACTGTAACAAACTATAGGCCTATTTCCCTGCTACCTACTTTTTCCAAAATCTTGGAGAAAGTGATGAATGGCAGGCTCAAAAATACCTGGAGATTAAAGGAATGCTTTCTAATAACCAATATGGATTTTGGACAGGACGGAGCACTGAAAATGCGGTTCTAAACGTCGTTGAACATATAAAAAACTGCCTAAACAATCGAAAAAAAATTGTGGGTAATTTTTTTCACTTAGCAAAGGCCTTCGATACGGTCTCCATTCCCATTCTCCTGGTAAAATTAGAAGCTGCTGGAGTCCGTGGAACAGCATTAGAATGGTTCCGAAGCTATTTAAATGTCAGAACTCAATCAGTTAGGATAAATGACACCTTAAGTAATGAAGAAGTTATCAAATTCGGAGTCCCGCAGGGAAGCATACTAGGACCTACACTGTTTCTTCTGTATATAAACAATCTATGAGATATGACCTTAGAACGGGGAAGAATAGTGACCTATGCAGACGATACCGTCTTATTGTTTGACTCAAAAAACTGACAAGAAGCCGAAGAATTTGCAAACAAAGGACTTCTCAAGGTTTCGAAATGGTTAAGACTAAATCTTCTTTCTATCAATATATCCAAAACAAAATACATGTGTTTAACTATAAATGCGTCAACCCAACCAAAGCGAGAACTATCAATTAAGATACATAAATCAACATGTAACGTCGACATTCAGTGTAATTGTGAAAAACTCATACAGACACATGATATCAGATACTTGGGTATTACACTAGACAGTAATCTCAAATGGACAGCTCAAATAAAAAAGCTATCAGCACGCGTCAAAAAACTAGTCAGTGTTTTCAAACAACTACGACATATTATGGAATACACTGCACTCAAAAAGATATATTATGCCCTCGCACAGTCCATACTCACGTACTGTATTACTGCTTGGGGAGCTGCTGCCAAAACACATTTGGAAAAAGTCGAAATTTCACAACGCGCTTTACTAAAAGTGATGACTTTTAAACGAAAAAGATTCTCCACGACTTCAATGTATCAAGAATGTGCCTTACTGACAACTGTTTATAAAAGCCGTCATCACTAGGCAGCATCTCCTGATAGGCAGATAGGCAACGAAAGCCGGGAAATAGTCCAGAAAAAGAGAAGAAAGGACAAAGTCATGGCGATTGAATCGACAAGAACCAACTTTGGTAGACTATGTGCTAGCAAATTAGGCCCAGACCTATACAATAAATTGTGCAGACATAGGCAATATGGCAGCTCTGTCAACTTACGAATGCACAAGAAAAACCGTAGAATACCTACTAACTCTGAACTACAACAAAACGGAAGAGCTAGGTACTGAAGGTAATAAAATGAAATTACCCACTAACAAGTGATAGATCAAATTAATAATAATAGAGAGAATAGTAAGTTTTTTTTTGACAATTTCTTATAAATACTGTATTATGTTGTTTTGTTAACAAAGTTGAATATAAGTTTGCGTACCTAAATATACTCCGTCTACTTATGTATATACCAATTTATTACATACGCCCAGCTTACATAGCTCAACTACAGGAACAAAGGAATCGGTTAATGAAACTACATGCACAGTGCACACACACACACAATATTAAAAATTACACAATCATCAAACACTCATCAAGGCAAACATATGAACTACACACAATACTCACCCACAATCAGATCACAACTTTTAACACACACACACCACATAGTACCGTGTTCTCAGCCGCATTAAATATGCTAGTATCTAGCTAGGCTGAAAATTTGCTTAGTTTTTAAAATTGACACTGACGGTCAGTAAATCAGATAATCCATGTACATTCTACGGATTTGTTACCTCAATGCTGGTATCACTGACCAACAGCTTGTTTACAATTAGCAAATAGCAATACATATTTTTGTAATCTTGTTATTTATTTTTAGGAAAGTATAATTATGTTTTAAAACGTAAAACCAGTGTAAATATAGGCAAAGAAGCCTGCTGCGGCGGGAGGTACCAACTGCAGTCTTGCAATTCAGGACCCTTGAGGTACCTTGTACAAGACTCAGTAAACCTTACCAACGTATGACACCGATGTAATTTATGTAAGTTTTTATTACTCATAGCTGTACAACACTGTATTTTATGCACAATAAACAATTTATTATTATTATTATTTAACATACCATATGGCAAGAATGAAAATAAAATATGAAAATATATTTATTAACGAAATAAGTTTACACGTTAAAGACATATCTATCGCTTGCTTCACTAGGCTAGAACTGCTAGAAGCCTTATATAAAATAAGAAAATATTTTCGCATTGTAAGTAATGTATACCATCGATCTCAAATTGTTTCGATACACTTTTGTCCATAAGTAATTTGCAGCAACTGTGGTTCGGTCAACTCAGAATGTCTCAGTTTCCCATTCGTCATCATCATCATCAGCCTGTTATCGCCCACTGCTGAGCATAGGCCTCTCGTCTTGTACGCCACTTGTACCGCTCCTGCGCTGATTGAATCCAGGTGCTACGACGTGGTTGACGACGTCAACCCACCTCATTGGTGGGCGAGCTCTTTCGATTAGATTATAATAATCAGAAGTTACATAACGTTCCAATCTTCTTCCAGTGAGCTTACCGGCTTAAAACATAGGAATTACAACTTCTGCGTAAAGTCGACCGTAATTTTATTTAACCGGCGATGCTAAGCCTGCACCTAGTAAACTAGGCAAGAACTAGGTAAGCCGCAATGTTACCGCGGAACAAACTTGTGCGACCACTGTTAACTCGCTAGGTGACGCTACTTGAACGCACTGCTGTATTAGATATAAGTGCTTGATTCTGTAGGAATGTATGCAACTTTTGGTAGCAAAAAGGAAAAAAAAAACTAAACACACTCGTTTCTCACAACTACAAAAAGACAGTTTTAAAAGCTATTTACAAAAAACGTTTTAAAAGATATCATATTAATAAAGTTTTTATGAAAGTTACAAAACTGCGTTTATGAGAAAAATCTTTAAAGATTGCAGCACAATGTACAGAACGGTTTGGTCAATTTCCAAAACGAGCTACCAATTAGGTGCGCAATGCCACAATTAAATACTGATGTCATCTGGCGTATCGTTTATATATCGATACATCGGAAGAAAATCGAATTTGATTGCATAAAGTCAGTGCCATATTTGTTTTACAGTATCTCTAAAAATAATAATTTTGCCAGGAAAAGAAGGAACCTAATGGAAATAAGCCTAAAATATTGTTGTTAATGAAACTATATCTATTATACATCTTTGATTATGCTGTTCTTTTCTAGTAATAAATTCTTAAAATACCTGTGCTATACGTACCTACATTACATTTGTAAATGTATTATGTTCGTACTAGAATCCGACACACAGGATAAATATAATAATAATAAATAAAAATAAAATAATAAATAGAAGTCGCGCTGGCTGAAGTGCATATAATACGTGACAATGAATCATTCCTGCTCCTCCTGCAGCTGACTTCCCGCTTACTATACCAGTAACTCCCGCGTCAAGAGTAACATGTCTACTGTAACTGGAGAGAAACATCATTATTTCTGTAAGTAACCGCCATCTTTAGCCGGTATTAGTTCGGAATAGTGCGAGAGTTCCCCATTGTGGCTGTATGAGTTCTGCAGCCGGGTAATTGGCTTGTGTGGAGGTGTTTGCCGGTGTACCCACTGTTAGGTCCCCTTTGTTTTCTTTTCAATGTGTTGTACAAACAAGGTTCTCGTGGCGATACTGCTCTTTCATTTTAACAGATGTTAGCCTCATATTAAGTAAAGTATTGTGGTTATTAGTTAACATAAAAACCGTTTCATGTAAAATATTACTTTATACATATAATCAGTTTTCTTATTTTCAAGTTTCTCAACAATAAGGTATTAAAATAAGACTTAATAATTTACACTTCTTTGCTGTGTTAGGTAGAAAATGTACTTATTGTTGTGCTATAGTTAGTCTTGAACTTTAAAAACAAAAAGTCTGTTTTTGTTTATTTAACCCACGTTTTGGAATCAGACGGATACCTAATGTTTTATTTGATATCTCCACCAAGGGTCCCACTACCTAGGGCCAACAGGAACGCCCCTTGCCGGGTTGGCGGGCGTCCAATCGAAGTTGCGACCGCGGCTAATGAGACCAGACTGTATGTGAACGGAATCACACTTACCGCCGAGCGCCGCTGTACCTAGGCACGCCGAGATATGTTACCTCGGCTATGTTGGTTTGTTGTTATCCAACTGCCTGACATAAATGACTAACGACTGTCCATGATATTACATGAAATATCAAGTTGAATATTGAAGTTTCTGTTTTGTTATACCAGGGAACACTATCTTTAAACAAAAACGCGCCACGCTATCGAAATACGTTCGCAGCCACAGAAATCTAAATAAACAGGTACGTTTATTTAGATTTCTGTGTTCACAGCGGACGTTCGTAACCCACGCGCAAGCCAAATTGATACTTAACATTTCTTACTTACAGTTCATATTTCACTGCATACAGTTCGATTCTCTCAAAGCTATCATGGTTGCCAATATGAATTTGGATTTAGTACAACAATAAAATTGAATTATTTTAGTGTTATACTCAATCAACGGTGAATTATTTTTTGATAAATTAATACTATATCAGTAATTGTTTTGTATGTGTTATTATAACAAAATATTTACAAACCTTAATTCTTAGACTTTTACTAAATTAAGCCTGTGTCTTTCGAATTTGACTCTAAATTGCGTATTTAAGTACCTAGATATAGTTACTGATACAATTCGAATTCTTTTTTTATACTTAGGCGACGCGGCCAGCGAGCGAGTGAGGTGCCGTTTGATACACGACTGTCGAGCGTACTTTACTGTGCCCTCCGCTCGCTGCGTGTTCGGAACAGGGAGATAGGTTTCTGTTGTATTATGTATTCTGTGGTTATACTTAAATGCCTGTATGTTTCAAAATATAAACTTAAAGGGCCAAACAATAACCTAACATATTGCTTAAAATTTCAGCCGCAATCATAATTAGCTTGGATGCATAGATAACGTAGATACAAATGGATGGATGGACAGGCGTTCAAAAATAAATCCCGAATGTCAAGAGCAATAAAAATAAAAGCCATTAAGCATGCAAACAATCGCCAACTTCAATATTCAAAATTCCGCGAACATTGGCCGAGTTTTTCCCCCGAAAACTCCGGCGCAATTAACAAGCACTTTTAAACTCTTCCGAGATTGTGCTAGTTCAAAACCCCAATTTGACGGCATTCTCCGAAGTCACCGCTCCGTCCTAAACCGATTACAGCGCCGCAAACTCCGCCAAGAGATTGTAAGTAGGAGCCACTAATTCCTCGCTTGGTTACTTCCCCCCTCCCCTCCTCACCACCTCACCAGCACCTGACTGAATTTTAACCACTCCAAACTTCCAAGACCCAGACTAGATAAATCAGAAAATGAACGGCCAAATATGCAAATGATCTATCACTAGTTAGTCGCTTTTGAAATAATGTTGTTTTCGTGCCGACTAGTTGCGAATTAAAGTGTAATTTATGAACTGTTTCCCCGTCTCATATTGCGCCAGTTATAAATGTATAAACGGCTCGCGCGATGCGATATTGGGCCAGTTTATTGGTGGTAAAATCGGGAATTTGTTTGGTTATTTTATTATTTTGTGTATAAAGCCGCGGACGTGAAATGGGACGGGCGTTTGCTCTTGGCTTTTGAATATCGATACATGTTAATGCTGACTGCGAATAAAAGCGTATAAAACGGTCTGTGTAAAGTAAAGCTTATAAAGTCAAAGATGTCATATTAAACACCATTTAATTCTATTTATTGGCAAAGATATGGTTTTGATCACAGAGTCGCCTGCAGGTTTCGCATTAGCCACCCTACTGCTCAATTTACTGTCAGGTGCAAAAAGGTACGTTCTAGGTGTCTGTTAGTGAAGGTCGATAGAGTGCTCAGCATTAATCCCACGTCGGTGTGAAGTGAATATCTGCATTCCTTTGGTGACGGAACAATGCGCGTCAGGCCGGCAGAGACCCTCTTACCAGCTCATGCCGGATCGAAATGGATGAAACCGGTAAATTGCGTTAAGCCGGCGCTGTTCGCCGCCGATAGACGGCTGCACTTTACTGCGACGAACATTCATACCGCAAAAAGGTTAGCGCTTTGAGAGGTGACAAAAAGTCAGCGAATAATTGGTGTGCTGCCCAAGAGAGTCGAGAGGAATTTGGGGGACATTTTTATTTTGGTATGTGTAAAGTTTGTTGGAAATGCTATAGATCATCAAAATTGGTTCACCAATAATAACATAAATATGGCAGCGTTTAAACTAGCGCAATATAATAATCTATTAAATCACCTGTTTTATAAAGCAAAATAACAACCTTTTACTGTAACCTAATCTAAACTAAAACTATCTAAATCCCAAAAGAATAACGCGTGAATTTCATAAAACGCAATTTGAATCGTTTTAATTTGAGTCTCGCGCCAGTCAAATTCAGTCAATCTAAATTACGCGTTAAAAGACTTAAAGCTTTTGCAATCAAGCTTCATTAGGGCGCATTCTAATGGATGTAACGTTACATGGAATAATAAATCAGAGTGTTCGGAGATTCAACGACATCTCTCGCTAAAAGGCACTTTAATGAAGAATAAATACTTAAATAAAGTTGGAAGGAAACATCTAGGCAAGAACAGCGCAAGACAAGGAGTATTGGAGTAAGAGGGAGGAGGACTGTACCCTGGAGTGGATCTCATTAGGCTGATGATGATGATGACTTAAATAAATAAATATTCGGGATATTTCACACAGCTCCTCTATATGATATGTGATGATTTTGATATCACGTCTGTGTATTCTGATAACTTCATTTGAGAGCTATTGTAGCTATATTTTCTATTTTTGAGCACGGTGTTAACTTGTACAGTTATGTAATATTATTACGGACACATTTTGGACTGGTGCTTACTTGTTATAAAAGAGTTAGCAGATTACGGCGAACGTATTTTCGCGGAAAGGTTACTGTTGCATTTTTTGTACAAGGTGAATTAAATGTTCGTTAAAGTTGTTACTGCTTTATAGAGCAGTCTGAAAACTGTTTTGTCTATGTGTGAAACGATGAAGATACTCGTTTATTTACTTAATAATTATGCAAATGTTACGATGAGGTTTGTACAAATAATCATAAATCTCATTATAATCCATCGTTATTTTCGTGTGTGTGTTGCATACAGAGTTATGAACAAATGTACATACATTGAAGGCTTGATTTATTGTGTTTTAGTAATATATAAAAAAAAACTCTTTTATAATAATTCCTTAGAATTAAAAACAAATTAAAATATATCTATTTGCAGGTGCTAAAATATTTGTACCTAGTCCATAACACATAATAAAATACAATCAACTTACTAAAAACACTGCCGAAACCTGGCTATATTACATTACTGATTACACAAACAAGCCCGTTTTTCGTCAGTCAATCTCTTACAAATGCCCTAACATCGACACCAGCGTCCTCTAGACATTACGACCCCACTGTGTCCAGTCATCAAACCCCGATAGATAAGCAAACACATCATTTTATCATCAGCAAATCGTTTAGTTTAAAGCTCCTATATTTATAGCGGTCAGAGTTCATGACAGTCGTATTCGATTATCCTCACGAAAATGGCATAATAGAAAACTTTTAGGGCGAATTATGCGACGCGCAATGGATCGAGACACATGTGAACTCAGACTAATGCCTTACGACGTGGATTTGTAAAAATAAGTAGAAAGGAAAGAGCTAAGGCCGCCAGTTGTGGCACTATTTTTTAAGTCTTTTGTGTTTCTGTTTGTTTTTTTATTCTCTGTGTGAGTGTACAATAAAGAGTGTTGTCTATCTATCTATCTAAAAACGTAATAAAGATAAAGATAAAGAATCTTTATTGATACTGGAAAGTTGTAACATACATAGGTATAGGTATAAGTACTAATATCACAGAATATGCTACACAAATTACAATATCTCGTCAAATTGAATTTATAACATTTAGTTTTAATAAAATTTTAGAAGTTACAAAAAATTTGTTATTAAAATCATGTCAAACATAATAATAGGTATGTAATCATACAATATGTCAACTTAAATAAATCTTGGTACTGTCACTTTAGCTGTATAGGGGCTAAAATGACAATTTGGCATCACACTCCTTACCTAGTGGTTAATTACTTAATTTCTAAGCAAGATTAGAATCAATTGCTAGTTGACTGTAGTCATTTTCAAAGTATTCTTTAAAATTGTATAGTGTCTGATCTAACAATAATTGTTTGACGCTATTGCAAAATTGCTGATCATTATTCATAGATTGAATGTATGCAGTTTATTGAACAGTTTCTCTCCCATTTAGTGGGTAGTTTCTTAGTCATACACAGCCTAGGCACAGTAGGTTCTAACAATACTCTTTTTATCTTGGTTCTATTTGAGTTATAAGTCTTAAGTTTAAACAAATGTGGATTTCGTTTTACAAACTTTACAATCTCTAATATATATTGCGACACTGACGTCAATATCTTCAACTCTTTGAAATGGTTTCTACAAGACTCTCTATATCTACCTCCCACAAGTACTCTTATTGCTCGTTTCTGCATTATTAACACTCTTTCAAAGTCTGTCGCATTGCCCCATATACTTATGCCGTATGAAAGTATAGAGTGTATGTATGAATAATAAGTTTCCTTTAGGTGCTCTGGGCTTGTTATTGGTTTCAACTGTTTTAATGCATAAACCCCTTTTGCCATTTTTTTACAAGTATTTTACGAAATTTAATGACATCATATTTATCATATTTATAAACTGTTAACTGTTCCCTAGTTAAAAAGACTAACGGAAATGATTTAATACACTCAGCGGATTAAATGAATATTGATGATTATTCATGCTATTGTGAAAAAAATGCCATTCAAAGCAGTAATATCATTATATCATATACGTAGTGAGTAAAGTGTACTTATACGTACAGTTTTTTCAGATACAGAGAAGTGTGTTACAACGATCCTGAGCCTGAAAACTACCTATTATAGTCAGTTTTGTTATAAAAGTGTCAACTTACACTTCTGAAAGATTTTACTAGTGCCAAGAGTTTAGGTATTTCAGAGTCATAGTGCAGGCGGGCCTAGGGGTATCTTTGTAATTTTATTTATATATTTACTAAACCGAAATTAACTACTTATTTACCGTTCTGTACAAAAGTACAATGTAAATGTCCATGTCGTGCCCTCATGTGATGGCGTGACCAGAGCAAGAATTAAACAGCTCCCTCTAATATGTGCACAAGAATCGCCAACAAAATTACAGTTTGCCCATTAATTGTTCCGAGGACCCTTGGGACAGACAGAATGGATATCTTATGTACACTTACAAGAATATTCAAAGGAGTATTAGATTTTTTTATTGTCCAACAAAATTTGGGGCAAAATCACGGCTCTCATAAATAATAGATAGATGTGTCATTTGTCTTAAGAAATTTTAAAGGTCAATAAAGAATTTTGCTTTTCGTTTTCATACAAGATTACAAGCAAAATTATATCAGACGCCAATATCATGACAGCAATATTAACAACAAAACTTCATTATTTAAAATAAATAAACTTCCAATTAATGTACTAACATGCAGAGTCCCTAAAATAATAAAACCATATTCATAAATGCAGGTTCTAATAATTTACATTCTTGTTTCTATTTCACAAACAACGAACAACACAACAACAATAAATACAAAACTAAGCCGAGCGTGTTTTTGGTTGTGCAGTTTTTATAAAAGTTCTGCAGTTAGCACAAACTTGATTAATTTAAAAGGGTCTTAGGGTGACAAAAACAAGTAGGTTTTTTGTATTATTTTGTTATTTGTCCCAGACGTCCTTTGCACGAATCAACAGTTCTTATAATATCCTCGTAGTGTTTCCTTTGACTCAAAATAACTGTTTGCCAGACTGGAAAACTAATCCCTGGATAAATAAGTTAGTAGAATGAGGTCAACTTATTCGTGAAGCTATACTATGTTGTTTGTATCTAACACAGATACGTACGTCTATCTTGAAACTTTAAACATCCTAGAGTGATTTTCAGCCACAATACAAGTAAAATGAATATGTGCTTTATATTTTTTATATGTACTACACATGAAATTGGTTATCAATATTCATTGATCACAGCTGATCTCGAAATCGGTAGAATATTTTAGTTAAGAAAACTTATTCTTAACTAAAATAAAAAAACTGAATGTATATAAAGAAAAAACTTCGTTGGTGTAATTGGTAAAATTTTCAGTATGCAACACAACCATATCTTTCCCTATCAAATAAAAGCAAATATCAAATATACATTAAATCTCATAAGTAAATATACATCGCATCGCTTCCCACACAAGTACTGCAACTAATCTAGGCAGCCAACTAATCAGGTCGTAACACGCAATTACCATTGTAACTGCTACAAACTCTCAGAAGAACCATTTCGATAGTCTGAGCAATAAAATCACGACTTGTCTACACGAGAGTACTTTAAAAAGTAAAGTTTGAAGCGACGCCCGCGCCGCCGCCTGATAGCGCTACAAGGCCCAGGACGCATTGTAAAGGGTGTTTCACAGTTACTTTATATATTATAGTTTTTATATAGTATGGAAATCTCTTTTGTTTTTCTTTTTTAATAAAGTGTTCACTTATATGGTCAGACATTAAGCCACTAGGTCACCTGAAAGAACATCTGTAGTTATTGCGTTTCAGTAATATACATAGTTACTGTCAATGTCAAGTTATGCAATAGTTACTAGTTACCCTATATACAACAAACCTATGTAATTATGTATTGTAAATAAATAAATATTTCACATACTATTGGCGACAGCATTATCTTAAGTTCGTCACGGCTAAAATAAACTTCCGTTTGACTAACTTCAGAAAAACATGTTAGAATCGGTACTACACTTTAAAATATTTCACTCGTCCAGTGTGCTCCTGGCCATGTAACCGGCACCGGGTGCCGTCGGTACGTGAGGCGCTGTTTAAAATAGTCACGTTTAACTGCGAAACTCTCCCCGTGCCGCGAGCCGCGTTTTTTTGCGGATCATTCTAATAAAACGACCTAATGTCTTTGTTGTGAACGTGCTACCAAGTGATGCTACGGCGTAGCAGCACTACGGTGTAGACGACCTACGTCATATATGTGCTAAGATAGGTCACATCAATAAATTAAGGTTTATCACATAACTCACGAAAATTCATACGTTTATTTTTCTTTTGATTAAAAACATTCAACAAAAGTTTATAATTCGTTGTTTAGTTCTAAGTTAGCAGACTATCCATAAATGTCTTTATATTGTAGTCGTTTCAGGGTCTTTACTTAATTACTAACTATAAGCGCTTAAGATCTTAATTTGATTACTCAGAATCGGTAAGACAATTATCTAACAGTTTCAATACGCTCTGACAGTCACAACAGTTCCCACAGACCCGTAATTATTATAAAAAAATAATAGACATACACACAAAAAGAACTAATTTACTTAATATTACATTTGAAAATTCTACGTGATCTATTAATATGTTGTTTGGCACGCTATCATGAATGCGTGATAACATTGGATGTTGATTATATATACATATATAATATACATAGTATATAAAGCTGAAGAGGGGAGACATTGAAGATATTTAAAAAAAAGTGTTTGGATATACTTCGAATTGATAGCAGAAAACTTTCCAACAGTTTCTAGGAAAATGGCAAAACCGGCAGAAAGGATCATCATGTTTTTGATATGTATCGGAAGTATCGGAGTCGGAAGGGGTAGGTAGATGTCTCTAACTAATAGTATCTATGGTATGTTTATAATTGGACTGCCTGGAAACTATTATTATTGTTCCCTTACTATTCAAATGCCGTGTTAAATAATATTGTTAGGCAGTTCGAGCATAACAATAACAAATTATGTTAATTATTATGTTGTTGCTGACTTACACGAGAATATTTCAAGGACTGCTCGATAAATAAACAAGATAAAGATATTATAATTATTAAAACACCAATTTTGAAATGTTATGCTATTGCATAAAACTAAGCCTAAGGAAAACACATAATTTTACTAGTGGCCGTATACGGAAAACGCAGGTTTTTTTAAATATAAATAGTTATTATTATCGATTAACGCCTGATAAACTTACATAAAAGCTTGTAAACTTTATTTACAATAATAAAATATAAAAACAAGGAAAGAAAAACTAAACATTCTACTTCTAACTACTACAAATAGGGGCACTTAGAAAATCTTTAGAAAAGCCTAAAGATAATCTAAGTGCTCCAGCCCACTACCAGAGGGCAGCGTGCCCAGCATACTGGCCGCATTACCACGCTGGATGGCAATGCTGATACGTTGAGCCAGAAAAAGGCCAGCATTTTGGTCATGCGTCGCGTCAACCAAGCGCTCCGAGAGGTTTTGGAAAATAGTATGGGCTCCCGGACCCCACGGCCCCAAAGTCTCGACTCCAAAAGGCTCAAATATGTAACCTCGGCCGAGGTTAGCATATTTGCGTCTCTTGTGATGCTCGGCAATAATAGCCGCCGCTCCAGCCCGACACCGTGTCAAAGACAGATGAGACGGCGCCAATGTGTCGACGCAAGTTGCGTCCCACACAAGGGGCCGACCCAACTTCCAGGGCACAAGAGTCATACCGTCAGGTCTTTTTCCATCGTCACGTGCTAGGCCGCTCGGTTCGAGCATAGCTGCAACATTGGCAGTGGAAAAAGCCCGGCGAATGATGTCGTTCAGACTAGCGTGGCGGCTAATTCTACCAGCACTCCTCGAACATGAGAGGCCGTGGTGCCCGAGCTGGTCGACATCAGTACCACACTGGCAGCGATGCGGCTCACAGCTCCTCGCACCCAAACGCAAACTAACCGCGAGTCGAAAAGCTGTCGGGTCTAAAAGGTTTCCTGTATTAAAAGAAGGCATGGCCTGCAACCAAAGACCAGATTCCCACACACTGACCGCAAGGATACGGGCGCGATCCGCGAAACTAGTACACGTATCGAGAAGTGATTTCCGTGCTAGTTCGCTGATCGGCCGATCCCACAGTCTCTGGGAACGAGGTGTTGTAGGGAAATCGGTGTTCGGACAGGCCAGGCGCCAAGCATTTTTAGCTTCGTCCGTATGCGCAACTACAACTACGCCAGACGGGCCTAAAGCGGGTGCGAGGATTTTTTGGACCAATTCGTAAGTACCGTGGACAGAAGCCAAAAATGCTGGTAAAGCAACACTTGAAATTTTGCGGACACCCAAACCTCCTAACCGTACAGGTAAGGAAGCTTGCGACCATGTCCTGTCATCCATGTCCACATTCAAAACCGAAACTAGTGTGTCCTTTACGATGTTGTCTAAGCTCGAAAGGAGCCCATTGTGTTGCCACAATGGACAACATCGTAAATAGTAGGTGAATTTTGGAACAAACAAACAATATTTGATAATGGTAAAAGCCATATGGGCGTTAATTTTGAGCAGACGGCCTGAAGTGTCCCTGAAATTTTGAATTTTGTCCTCTACGAAAGGAGAAAACGACTCATCTAGAATCGGTGAACCAAGAAGGCGAAGTGAACTTTTGTCTAGAATAGAAATACCCGGTGCCAAATCATTGAATTTAGAAATGACTGAATCCTTGTCCGAACATGAATCGCAAACAAAAAGTTCGCACTTTTTTGAATTTAATTCGAGACCAACATGACGAAATTCGTCTACCAAAATTTTGAAATCATCGAGGACGGTGTTCACGTCACCTCCCAAAGTTCCGTCATCCAAGTACCAAACATTAAGTTTGGACTTGAGACGTTGAATTATGGGATGTATGGCCAGGCTAAAAATGGCCGGTCCAAGAGGGTCACCTTGTTGACAACCAACTGAAGAATCCATAACATAGTTTTTGTAAACCAATTTCGATGACTTACCGTAGCATTGCCAAAGGAAATTATAAAGGTCGGGAATTTTGTCTTTCACTTGGGTCAACAAAGCTCCTCTGTCTACCGAATTGAAAGCGTTTTTGACATCCACCTTCAGCAACACATCTCCACAATTTTGGTGAAGAAAAGTCCGAAGAGAGTGGACGGCGGCCTCACACCCGCCTCGCGAACCAAAACCAAGCTGCAGTGGTTGAAAAAGATTGCTCAAAGGAACAACCTCCTTCCTGCAACCTACCTTGGCCGCGAGGCGACGGTATGTGGTCCCGACCGCTATAGGCCTGATGCCACCGTCCTTTTTCAAAAGGGCGCACAAATTGGCACCATACAAAATTTCGGTGATGTTGTCATTAACCCGTCCAGACAACATGAGTTGAACTAATGCAGTTAGATCCTTCAAAAGAGTTTCGCATACCCCACCAGAACTAAAAGATAGAAGATCTTTTAGGTGCTGGGGTGTAAGGCCGTCAAGACCTCCAGCTGAACCACTTTGGAAAGATGAAACAGCAGTAGCAACCTGTTGGGTGGACACGTCAAAGTCAACATCAGAGTCCGGTGGATCAGGCAGGCGGAGATCCGCTGCGGAAGGTGGATGTTTGTCACGGAGTGACTGGACCGTATCGGGTGAGTGTGGGGCTATAGTATCGCTAGAGAACAAGACTCGTGCGGCGCCTTTAATATCACCGTCACTAATTTTGTTTTCTACTAAACGGACTGTAGCCAAATCGCCAGTGATTTTAGAATTTTGATTATTCCGCGTGTTAGGCGGAATAATATGAGCAAGGTCTAAAGGATTCTCTTCCGATGCAGCGTACTTTACGCAATTGTCCTTTACCCGTTGGGTAAGGGACTTTTTGGAGGTAGGATCGAATGTTACGTGAAGTACGCAGAAGGGAAGAGACAGGAGATGTTCCCAAGCGAGCTTAGTGTTCCTAGAAATAACGTTTCTAATAGCAGAAGCCAAACATTGGGCCACCGAAACACGGGCACCACGCGGGATGCGTTTGAGAATTGGAAGAGAGTTTTTGAGTGAGCTCAAAACCTTCCAAAACGGTTCGGAAGGAGTAACAGCGCTCACGGAACTGCTACTGGCTCCAACGGAGCCTAAAACAGGAGCAGACAAAGGAATTTCTGTAATTTTGTGACACTTCGCACGATGTATTTTAAGGCCCCTCAGACCCTTAAAATATCGGACTTGGGTACACTCCGTGCATTGAACCAGGTTCTCCTGCGATACTGTTGTAATTTGGGGGGCAAATATAGCCGCGACATGGGTGAGAGAAGCCATGTACAATCAAAATAAATAGTCTAGTGACGTGGAGATGACGGTCCGTAGCCGTCAGGCTGGCACGTCGCTCCTCGTGCGCCGACGCGAGGGGCCGTTGACATGGAAACAGAAAAATAAACAACAGCAGTATGTTGTCAAAAATAAAGGGGAAAATAAATATGAAAATAACTACCGTTTTTGTACGCCCAAGGTCCTGAAAACAATACCTCACATGAGTTGGGCGTAATACTAGATGTGGAAAGCCCAGAGACCCTCGAGTAGCGGGAAGATCTGAAAATATAAAAAAGCATAAAAGCTTAGTACAAATTAAGCACTTAAGAGTTTTTTTTTTTACAATATTTAGAACAACACAGCCACAATGAGGAGAAAAAAATCTTAAATAAATATGTTTGCTTAAAAACAAGAAATAAACAGCCTTAAAGCTCTTCCCTCGATGATGATGCGCGACATCTCTCCGCAGATAACCCTTAAAATACTTGCCGAGGGCAACACACCCGGGACACTTAGCATAGTGTTTTTAATTGATTACATTGTTAAATGTGTTTAAGTAGGATATAAGAGTATTTTTGAAGCTTCTGCACCTTCATTAAATACATTCTATTTTATGTCAAAAATTGAGGTTTTATTTTTCTGAAAATAATTTTCAATTTTATATCTTTCTTCGAGTCTTTATGTATGTATGGTCATGTCCGTACTTTGAGCTTAATCGTCCGATTTGTTAAGTTTTATTATTTAAATTTAATAGTTCAACTGATAATTCTGTAATAATATACTTAAAAACATATAATAATCATATAAAGGACACTTTTTATAATATAGTTAAGTAGTTGAAACGTATCTCGTCTGCGCCACCACTAACCGTCACCGCTTGAAAAACCGCCACTTGTCACGCGGCGGCGCAGTCGCACGCATTTGTCAACGTAATTGTGCCCCAACTCATCTACAGCGTGTGGTTACCATGTTACGAAACCATGGTGGAATAGACCTTGTTTTTACTTTGCATCCTTACTCCCGAAAAAAGATAGAAACAAACAGAAACAGGCATTGTTGATGTTAGCATATTCTTCTTATCGAATGAGAGGCAGAAGGTTAAGTTTAAGAAGGAAAGGAAGGAAGAAGGAGAAGGTTTATGAATATGTTGGAAAATGTTTTCATCAACATTTAAGCATAAAGCATTATCATGTACTCCATAATACTAGGTGTATCGTAGTAACCCTGTTGAGTGGAAACTCGTCTAAAATATGGCAACATTTAGAAGGACGAGTTCATACTGTAATGATGCCGCAAGATGGTGACGACGCGTGACTTCTTTACGCTGTTAAAGATGTTAACTAATGCTGTATTTAGGCATGTTATGGTTTTAATCCTAAATTTATAAAATTGTCTAGAGTAGTTACATCTATACTAATAATATTATAAAGCTGAAGAGTTTGTTTGTTTGAACGCACTTATCTCAGGAACCTGGTGCGAATTGAAAAATTCTTTTTGTGTTGAAAAGACCATTTATCGAGGAAGGCTTTAGGCTATATAACATCGCGCTGCATAATAGGAGCGTAGGAACAATGGAAAATGTGAAAAAAAACGGGGAAAAATATTTAACTTTGAGGGCTTCCGTTGCGTGCCCTGCGAAAACGGTTCAAGTCGTGGGTAACAGCTATAATTTATAAAGCTGAAGAGGTTGTTTGCGAAAATAAATATGATGCTCAAAATAACTTATCCACGCGGACGAAGTCGCTGGCACAGCTAGTTTAATATAAAAATGAAGATTTACATAGTGTAGCATGCAGTCATATTAGTTTTTTTTGTTAAGTAAAAAATACTAGATCTAAAACAAAATTGTATGTTTTTATTGAAAATAGCCATTAAAAGTATAAAATGTGAATGAGTGAATTTTAATTGTGATAGATATTATTCCGTAAACGAGAATAAATAAATAACGTGAAAGCATAAAAAACTAGGTTCTACCTATATATTGTTTATATCTATATTATTTGAAGGCTCTACTCCGCGACATTCAAAACATCAGTACGACTATGGATACAACAACATCTCCTCAGAATTCCCCGCAGCTTCACAATACACTTACCGACTCAATACAAAGCCCGTTTGTATTCTAATTCAAACGAGCTTGACTGTGAAAAAAACTCCAACTCACATTCCGCGAAGTAAATCGGCAGCAAAAATAAAGTGTCTACTTTATAAACGGACTAACAGTTGCTAAGAACTGCATCTCACGAATTGAAAAGAAAAAGGGAAGCTCATTTTCACGGCTCTTCCAAACAGTTGGCGCGGGTTTGTTGGGCTTCTAGCCGGTGCTGCCAGATTTCAAGTTTAATAATGTCTGGGAAATACGAAAAAGGTTTAGCTATGGGTTGCTAATAGAGAATTTTGGTTTTATTTTTCCATTGTATCTCTGACTCGTAAAAGATTGTGTGGATTAGCTGAACCATATAAATGTAATTACCGAGTCACTTACAGTTAATTTTATTAGTTTATTTTAACATGATTATGCCACTTTGTTTTGTTATAAAACTGTGAGAATTTTGTTCAACATACGTAAAATCAATATTGCTGAATAAAGTGTATATTCTGTTTCTATTTTCAGACACAGCGTCCGGAATAAGAGCTATTATTGAAAATAAATCATGCAATATCGAAAAATTGGCAATTATTTACCGTTCCAATCCTGGCAACACTTGACGAGTCTCGACAGCGCAAACAGCGAGCCTCTCCTGATGAAACCCTACAGTTGAACTGTTGTACA
This sequence comes from Macaria liturata, assembly GCA_964023185.1. NCBI lineage: Eukaryota > Metazoa > Arthropoda > Insecta > Lepidoptera > Geometridae > Macaria > Macaria liturata. Next base: position 217,113 of record OZ026812.1, on the reverse strand, counting down.
AACATGGCCCAGTATCTGACCCTCTTGAGTACTTCACTGGCCCGGTGTTACTGCAGCTGTAGCATTGCGCAGCTGTTTTATGTACTAACTTCGTTATCATAATGAGCACTTATCACTGCATATCTGCTTATCGCTGCAAAGCATAGGCCTGCCTGCCTGTCATAAATGCATAAAATATTAGCAGATCAGATTAGAACGAGGAGACTGTTAGATTGTATCCATGTGCTCTCAAAGTTTATTTATATGGAGGTCGATGGCCTACGGGATTTGGGATTTACAAAGTGCTTTTTTATTTTTAGATAGATTATAGAGAATATAAAAAGAAAAAGTAACGGGTCTGATGGAAAGTATCCCATTTTTACACTCTCTCTATTTTTGTGTATTAAATATACTAACTGTGTTCTTCACTACACAGACACTTTCCGAGTATATTTCAGTCATGCGTGAAAAAGTCAAGTTTCACGCTCCAAATGAAATTGTTCAGCTCAATATTTATATAAAAAGCCATTGTCACGCGTATTAGTATGATGCTTGACAGACGCTAATCATTATGTTATTAAATCAATGCAGATATTGTCAGTTTAATGAGGCTAAAGTTTATATTTGCGAATTGAAATATGTGTGTATTTCATCGCTCTTTATTTTTTTTAGCTGATAGTAAATTTGCTTATTTTAATAAGATTGAATCGTATCTTAAGTAAACATAAGTATAACTTTAATTAAATCAGCATTGCACAGTATTGCACAGCTTGCACAGTATTGTTCGTATCTTATAAAAAAAAAACTATGGTAAGTACTACGCAAGTTACAAATCATAGACAAAATTTAAAATGCAGTTTAATACTTACTGATATAAATTATGTTAAACTTATCTAATTTGGTAAAGTTATATGCCATTGAATAATAATAAGCTATTTAAACATGATAATGACTATATCTGATTAAAAGTTTAATGAAACGTACAAAGAACACTCATACTCACCATTTTCCTAAATCGTCTGAATCCTTACACAAACCGATAAACGTTTACAAAAGTGGCGTTATAGCTCGATAAGCTCAGCGCCATTATAAAAATGGCCGCCGTAAAGTAAATCACGACGCCAACCTGAGGTAGTATGTGACAAGGTAGTTTTGTCAGCCGATACTTAACTTATTTAGTGCTTTGAACAAGATATAAAGCTTTCGCTGATTTAAGGTTCAATGAAAAGAAAAAGTAAGGCTTACTTTAGATCTCAAGTAAGCCTCAGTTTTACCTTAGATTTAACAAAATTTCTGAAATGATATCATTGGTTTCAAATTATTCATGTTTAACATATTTTATACTCCAACATTTATAGAATTAATTTATTTGATGTAATCATAACTAATTAAAACTAAGCATTATTGTTATACATAAAAATAAAATCGATCATTTTTAATACATCAAAATTGAACATGTTATATAATACAAAAATGCTTAGTTATAAAATGTCCGATTTCTATTTATGTGATAATTTTTCCATCAGTTTTGCCCTGGCGGACATTAATTTGAACTGTAACATCGTCTGACAAAATATCCTGGTCCCATAATACCAGTCTCGGCAGATTAGTGTTATGTCGCCACCCTCACGCAGTCAGGAAATTGGCAATATTCAGTGCTGTTGCTACCCAGTAGTACCCAGGTCTCAGACTAGACCGTACTATATGATATTAAAGATCTTGAAGCGTATTGTAGGGCTAAGAATTGTAATTAGCTTTTGTTTGATCTTGGCGACCAACGCGGGACTATATTATTTAGGAAAATATGTTTTGACTTGAGCACTAAGAGTGATTAATGAAGTTGTTAATTTAATTATACTCACATTTAAACTTATCACAAAGGATTAAAGATTATAATTTTCATTTCAATTGCAATGAAAAGATATTTTCAGTTTGTTTTCACCTTTTCGTTACTACATCAAACACATATATATTTGTGGCGCACACCAAAAATACAAAGAAACTAACATATAAACTAACGTGTATGTATTTTATTTGTGTGAAATTCAGACTCTGTATCACATCGTTTTACGATGTACCGTCGCGGTTACATTATGATGAGTCACCTCCAGAATGTACAAATGCTTCCTTTTCAAACTATGTAAACCTTGCGCGGTCGACCCTAAGTTAAAAATATGACAACTTTTCCACTTTGTCGCGAATACGTGGAATAATTCGTTACATATACGATGGTAATGTATAATAGGCTTGAGAAAACATTGGATCATATCCGCCGTATAATAAATTCCTTTATCCTCCTTCTTTGTAGGGCTAGAAATAAAGATCAGCCAGATTTGCTTGAATGCCGCGGTTGCGTCGTAATACAATATCAACATTGCTTTTTGAATGTATGAAAATTACAACCGAACTCATAAAATGAGTTACTAGCATAATAAAAGGTTACAAAGTATTTTTCGTGAACACGTTTCGTCTGAATCTTTCTAACTCGGCATCCTCTCGTTATCCTTTTATTGCTTTAAATATTACAATATGTACCGCAACATGGCTCGATACTCGTATGCATGGACCATAAATATCAGTTTGTTTTATAGTCGTTCAGTTGATGGCCCTCGTAAAATGACCAAGGCCGGAAGCGAAGATTTGGCGCAGGTGGACGTGTGCTGGCTATGTACTCGTACAACTTTTATTGTAAAAGTCTCTCTACAAAAACAGAAACGCGCGGATAATTCCACGTAAACCTCTATTATCGTATTAAACTCATAAAATTAGTATTTTGTTTGCTTGCGTTATGGTTACTACATTTAATTTTTAACTCTAAGAGGTATTCAAGGTTCGAGAGACAAGAAAAACTTTACCGTACACGCGTCGTCCTAGGTGCCAGCAAGTTTTCAAAGCCACCTCACTTGAGAAGTTCCGTCTATTTCATCACCGGACATAGATCTCGTCGTAAACTTAAACAATGGCACACACAATCGCCGCCAGAGCCTGCACTGGCTCAACTTGGAACATCAATCATGGTCAAGGACCCCAAACTTAGCATTGTGGGACCTCAGACCGTCTCGCCCGATTATCCCGTTTATTATTGTTTGGACTCTTTTGTTAACTTTCCCGGAGATTTTATCGAGATCTTTTCAATGGGACAGTATAAAGGAGCCGCTGATAATACAGCCACTACAGCGAAAATGCCTGCAGTTTCATTTCGGGCGAGTGGAGCGGCCGGCTTACACCGCAACCGTGTAATAAGGTGCTGATGTTATTAGTTGCCTTTGTTTCGGTTCGCTCGCCATTACGTTTACAAAGTTTTGTACCCTATATCTACCTAATCTAAACATTATTTTAAGTAAATAGACTAGCTCTCGCTTAAGCCCCTGCAGACACTGGGTCCCCAATTTCAAATATTGGCTAAAGTGTGTATATGATCTTAGCGAACGACAAAATTGGCACCGGCAGCGCTCGCAGGTGCGCCAACATCGATACTGCACGAACAAACTACGTGGATGGCCGCTTACCTACCTACCTACTTTATTTACAGCGGCGTCAGGGAAAAATGTCCTAGAACAGATACGTGCTTAGGATGGTTTTTACCTCCGATGTAATAAATCACCAATAACGGATTAATCTCAGTGTTGCGGCGTGGAGCGGCTGAGCTCATCACGAGTTCAACCGACCACTCCGATCCATTAATTCTGCTTTAACGAAGCAGAAACAGCGGCGGAACATGTTCTGACACACGAAACATAGAAAATCCATCAGCCTGGCCACACCACATTAGCCGGCGACGCGCTGTCCGTCGCTACAACATGTATTCTGTGCTACAACTTTAACACAAATCTTTCCTCAGGACGAGGTCTCCAGGCGACCGGACCCTTTTAATTTTCCTTCCCGCGCCATAAATCGTTATTCTCGTATGTAACAAGCGCTAGCATGACTGTGTGGGCCTTCATTTAATTCAACTATAGAGCCCGTACCCGAATTTCCGAAAAGTTTGCGATCCTAATTGAAGATTTCGCTCCGAAATTCCGTCGAATATCGCCGCTTCAGCCCGACACATGTATTGTACGGAGGAGAACCCTAGACGCTGTGTAATTACTTTTCTTTATTCTTTTGTTCTGTATTTGAACAGACTGTGCCTCATCAATTACGCTCCTGACGTGTTAAAGAGGTCGCCGTGATCTATCTCGATGATTGATTTAAATCGAAGCTTCTGTATAAAAATCAAATACGAAGCGAGTCTGGCCGCGAGTAAATAGAAGTTATTCATCATTATGTGGGGTATGTTTGTTCGGTTTTATCGGAGCTATTTCTCGGCGATTCTCATAAAGATGTTATCGTTTTTTGTGCGGCGATGTGTCGGGGGCGATCCTCGTCGAGCGCGCGATGAGCCGGGAAATCGGGACTTTCATTAGGTAGCAGCGGTGCGTGGTGTCGACTCGGCCATGGGATAAATTCTCCTATATTAAGCCGCAGTCAGCAGAAAGGGTCAGCGGGATCCGTTGAACATGATATAGTGACCCAATTTTTGTTTTATTGAGTGACTCGGGTTGTCGGTAACTGTCCATATATTGCCAGTGTACCGAGACACCCCCGTGTCGGAGGCGCGGGTATCGATCCGGGGAGCGGGCAGGCCTAGTTTGAGTGGTGGCGATAATGATTTCCTCGAGACAATAGGCCACGGGAACAGTTTGTCGTTCTAATTATCGTTGTTAAGAGTTTCACTCGGTCATAAGCCGGAGTTTCATTCAACAATGGTGACACGTTTCAGTTTCATTGTTCGTTAATACGCTCGCTAACTTCCACTTGATTGAGGTGGCTGCTGGTCACACGGTGCTCCTGTGTCTAGGATGGAAATACAACAATCTTTGACAAAATATTGAAATATTTTAGAAAAAAAACCAACTAAATTATTAATTAGAAAAAAAAGGTTTTAATTATATAGTATGTTTCAATTCAATGAAAAATTATGTTTAGTAGTAGTTTTGTTAGCAATTATTATGAGCCACGAGTAGGCAGAGAGTTTGAAACATGAATTGCAAAAACAAACTTAACATTCCATTTCATCAATATCCAGTATGGTGTCAACATATATGAGGCAATAACTCGTAATGATTTGATTTCACATTCAAACAATTTAGTTCAATTACATAAATATCACAAATATTTATCGGTTTCGCAGGTGGAATAATTTAACTAGTTTTGAATGGACCAAAACTGGAAGTTATTCATTGTATGTATATATACCTATATAAGTGTATGTAAAGCATTATTAAAATAGTTGGGATCTAACACAATAATATTTCGTACGAATAATATTGCGAATATCATGTGGAATATTGCACAATAAGCGTGTTTATTGAATGCAGTATTTCAAGTTGTGCAGCTGCTCTGTTTCAATATGAATCCTACACTCGCCGCGTTGCCATGGAAACAGATCGACACATACATATATTAAAACTGAAGAATCTGTACATAGAATATATTAGAAACAAAGATGTTTAGCTATACTTAAAATTTATATAACAATACTCGTTTCAGCAGTTTTTGGAATTTTTGTCTGTTTGTCTGTTTATTTAAACGCTCATCACGCAATAACGGCTGATCGGTTCATCATGACTTTTGATACATAGGTAGTATAAAGACTTAGGAGTGTTATAGGCTGCTTTTTATCCTGAAATAATGCGAGCGAAGAAGTTAATTCCACATTAGACAGTAGGACTACTGCTGATTATCATTAAACTCTAAATGTAGGTATAGCGCTAGTGAGCTTTAGTGAATGTACTATGTGTATTTGTTTGATATTAACAAATTATTACTTTGATTGCACAGAGCGTGAAATTTAATTAATATTTCTGTCATTTATTGTGAGTAATAAATAATAATAATGTTTTCCTTTGTCGTAGATTAAACGACGTTGTTTTCATCATCATCCATGGTATCACTTTCATATTGACGTTACATTTCTGTAACACAGTCAACCACCGTTCACCTGACGGTCTCAGAAGCGACAAGTTGGTACAATGTGGATGCCTGCGCAGAAATGGAATTAGTTCTCAAACGAGACTACCCAAACACACCATTAGAAAAAAATCGGTCAATTTTACATTACATGTACAATTGGGACCTTGGGAGTGTTTTCTAGACGGCCATGACTTGGCAAAGTATTCTATCCCATGCTACTTGACGGTATGACTGCGGACCACATTTTGTGAACTGAATCACAATGCTGTGGCAGCTCTATTGTTGTGATCGCCAGCTATTGGTAGTATTATTGTTTCGACTGGTTTAAGTGAATGTGGATTGGTCGTAAGCGTCCGCCTAGTAATAATGTGACGCACCCCGGTTCAGGTTTCAATATCAATCCTGATTGTTATATAATACTGTCTTATACTATATATTGTCGTACAATACATATATATCTATATTGTATGACAATATTATTAAATTTGACATTTCCTCGAACCAATAACAACTTTATTATTTATTTTATATTACAACAAAATGACAATGATAGGATGCACTTTAATGTAATGTGTGATAATGCGTCTTGTAGATAGCTGAATAATTGGCTCTTTTATTTTATGTTATTTATACGCGTATTCTAATAAAATACTGTTAAATTTGCTACCATGCGAGTAAAATTGTATTTTTTTTTGCATTGCAATATCAGTAGGATTACTGATATTTTGTACAACTAAGATTGCTAAGGGGGTTACTATGACATGTGTCAAAAAGTTTTTATTATTTCTATCAATTTTCATAAAGAGATATTTGGAAAAGCAACATAAAAACAAAAATAATTTTAGATGAAACTTTGGAGAAATATGTAGTGTTTTTCCGCTACGACTGCTCCTTAACCGACTTCAAACAACAAACTTGGTGGTATTCAGGTGTGTTCCTCCATATACCTCCGCCACACCTCACCTCCTAACCAACGTGGCCTCAAAAAATGAGAAAAGCAAATGACTAATACTTATTACATAGGTGAATGTTTGTATGCGAATGTGTTTGTTTGTTATTCACAACAACGCTAGGTATATGCACTCATTCATGTTGATAATGTTATGTAATTAAAGTCACAAAACACTAACCAACCCTAAGTTTGAAACATTGTACGCTCATTTTAGGTCAGAAATCCGTTCACGAAATTCAACTTTGCATCTTACTTTGTAAGGCCGAACTGTATTACCATGGTAACCCCTGTTTGTTCAACTAAACGCCGATTTGGATGCGGGTTGCTCTCTGGGAACCTGTCTTGATATCTTAATAACGTGTGTTCGGGGTCTTACGCCACTCGCTAGTGTTTAGCCTCGTAAAGTAAGGGCGGGACGTGAGCCGTGATCTGACTCATATTGGCTTTAGTTGGAGAATATTGAAGTTATGGTACTGATAGTTAGTTTGTTAAAGTCACAGTCAGTTTGATGCTCTTACATTTTATGTTTTTAGAACGTCGAATTTAATTTAGCCAATAAGTTTCATTCATTATAATTTAAAAGCTACACAAAAGCGTGTTACACCTTAGGCTGCAGCATTGCTTACCATCAGGCAGGCTGTTGTCAAACGAAAACCTATCACATGTAAAAAAGCAGTCATCATTACAGCTTTTACGTTGTACTTAAGTAATATCGGAATGCGTTTGACTCTCATATCTGACTCATATTGGCTTTAGTCGGAGAATATTGAAGTTATGGTACTGTTAGTTTGACTGAGATACAGTTTGATGGTCTTATGTTTTATATTTGGAGAACCTCGGATTCAATTTAGCCAATAAGTTTGGTGTTTTTATGTTTGTACAAAGTTGGATTTAAAATCTAGGCAATAACTTTGATGCTCTTGTGTTTACTGCAAGTAGAACGTTGAATTAAATGTAGCCTATACAGTTCATTATTTACAGTTTAGAAGCAGTCAGCATTACCGCTTTGTGTGTTGTAATAAAGGGAAGTTAGGATGTAAGCTTCATATATCTGACTCATATTGGCTTTAAGTAGAGAATGCTCAAGTTATGGTATTGTTAAACTAAGAGATACAGAGGTAGTTTATGATCTTATGTGTTATGTATGTATGCACTAGCGGTGAGTTATATATAGTGTTACTCGTCAGTAAAGATAAATTAGCTACAAGAGATGTTTGTAAATTTAAGAAAGACACTATATTTGAGTATAAATAATTACCCACCATGTAACTTGTAATTATTGGCAATCACCAGTCAGCAATAATAAGCCAAAATTTATTTCCCTTTTTACTCTTTATTAAATTTGATTTAATCACGTGCAGATATCGTAAGACATGGTAATTTTCGTTCAACATGATTCAATCAAATTATCAATGAATGTTAACTCATCAAAAGTTGTGGTGCAATAATATAATTGGTTATTATAATATTTTGTGAACATACATTGAAGTACAATTTTATACGTTGGCTTACGAATGCAATAGTACATTGTTACCCTAGGGGTGAAAGTAACTTATTTAGTCCCGAGTCGGGGTTTGGCGCCCGAACGCAGTGAGGGCGCCAATAGTTCGAGGGACTAAATAAGTCTTTAACCCGAGGTAAACACTGTGCTTTTCATTAGAAATACAAGAAAGGAAAAATAAAAACATGAATAAGCTAAAGAAAATATGAGTAAATTTTATTTTACCACCCAAATCAAAACAAATATGTATACCTAAAATCGTATGACGATTTTCCACTGCCGCTTTAGCTTCTTCTCTTATAAAATCAAGCGTTAAATTTATATCAGAATCAGATGAACTCATTTTATAGGTACAAATCTCTGCTATACGTATAAACAAAAGTCTTCAAATCGAAAAAATAAATGAAGATCGAATTACCTTTTTACTTGAGAACTGGCACAAAACAAAGTTATGGCCAAAGAAAAAAAAACGAACTACCGCTTTCCCGCCTATTTTGTTTTTTTTCTGTGGTCGGCCAACTATTCATTTTTTTAGCCATTATTTTTTATTTTCATCATTGAAAAAATTGAAAATATTTTACCGAAATCTAAGTTATTTTAAAGAAATTGTTGAAACTAAATTATAATAAAGTTATTTAAAAAATGTACCTAGTCAGGTCATAAGTATTGTCACACAGTAAAAACTTTTCTTTTAGAATGCTGGCCACAAAAAAGTTTATTGAATTCGAATTTCAAATTGTTCATGAAAATAAAAATGTATACTTTTTAGAATTTTACTCATTTTTAAATATGGAGTGGACGCTTAAAGAAGACCGTGTTGCAGTTATTGCATTGCATCGTTGCGGTTACGCGCCAATTCAAAATGTTGACATACTGAAAAATTTGAATATAACCAAAAGATTCGTTTATTGTACCATCAAACGATACAATGAAGACTCTAGTGTAGATGACAGGTCAAGAAGTGGTCGCCCTCGGTCTGTTAGGACTCCAGCAGTGATAAAAGCTGTGAAGGCGCGAATTCAAAGAAATCCCAAACGTAAGCAGAAACTGTTGGCCCTTCAGATGGGGTTAAGCAGAACCACGGTGAAAAGGGTGTTAAATGAAGACTTAGAGCTTCGGGCATATCGAAGAACAGGACATCGTTTGAATGCTCGTCTAATGGACCTGAGACTGAAGAGATGCCGCGCTTTGTTGAAGCGGTACGCGGGAAAAAAATATCGGGAAATTCTTTTTTCGGATGAAAAAATTTTTACCGTAGAAGAGAGCTACAACAAACAAAATGATAAGGTGTACGCACACAGTAGTGAAGAAGCGAGCAAACGTATTCCGCGTGTCCAACGAGGTCATTTTCCATCCTCGCTCCTGGTATGGTTGGGAGTTTCTTATTGGGGCTTAACAGAGGTACATTTTTGTGAGAAAGGTGTAAAAACGAATGCAGTTGTGTATCAAAATACAGTCCTGACGAACCTTGTGGAACCTGTTTCTCATATCATGTTCAATAACAAGCACTGGGTATTCCAACAAGATTCGGCGCCAGCTCATAGAGCGAAGAGCACACAAGACTGGCTGGCGGCGCGTGAAATCGACTTCATCCGGCACGAAGACTGGCCCTCCTCCAGTCCAGATTTGAATCCGTTAGATTACAAGATATGGCAACACTTGGAGGAAAAGGCGTGCTCAAAGCCTCATCCCAATTTGGAGTCACTCAAGACATCCTTGATTAAGGCAGCCGCCGATATTAACATGGACCTCGTTCGTGCAGTGATAGACGACTGGCCGCGGAGATTGAAGGCCTGTATTCAAAATCACGGAGGTCATTTTGAATAAACTTTATTGTCATAAGAATCTATGTTTTGTTAAGTTCATTTTGGTATATAAATGGTTACATAAAGAATAAAGTTGTTTCAATTATTTTATATTAAACATGTGACAGAATTTATGACCTGACTAGGTATATTCTGTAATCAATACTTAACTTTAAGTTATTTCAATTTTACATCGTGGCTGTATAGAAAGTTGGAACATGGTTCAATAGATAATGTGAAAATGATCTATTTTTTCTATAATTTGACAGCTGTCAGTTGAAAGCGATTCTCCCTAGGGATGAAAAGTATTACTTTCAACCCGCTCCTCAGGCAACTTCAGACCTTCTTTCAGAGTATGAGTAATGAAATAGTAGATTAGTAGCCGAGGGCTGTAAGGCATCAATTGCAGCCCGAGATATTTAGGCGCACGAGCGCAGGGAGGGCGCCTATAGTTCGAGGGTGCAATTGATGCTTACACCCGAGCTAACTACTCTGCTTTACATCTCGATTGTGAGGTAAGTAGAAAAAAACCGTATTACAAGAATAAAACATTTTAATAATTAAAATTTATAGTGAAATGAGAACAATTTTAAAAATTTAGCGAAAGTTCTTTTTTGGGTATGTTAATAGTTTGAGATTGTGATATTTGTTGGTCATGGACAAAATCAGAACTCACTCGTGTTTCTTTTCGCCACTTCATGAACTCGTCTTAAGTTTTCAAATATCTCTCTTTAGAACTTTCAGACAAAATAATGTTAATTGCTGCTTGAGCTTCCATTTTTATTAAATCAGGACTGCAGCTTATATCTTCATCACTCGCAGATCTCATATTTTAGAAAAACCTAATTAGCAAGTTTTTATCCCAAAAACAAACAATATTAAAAGTGAAAGTTTTCTATTCCCGCCTTTTTTCATCTTTTTTTTTCGGGAACGAAATTGAGCACCGCCGTTCGAATACGATTTAAAATTGATGACTATTATACTCATACGAAGACAAGGCTGAATAGCGACGCGACCTCCTTTGTCTACTAACCGAACTTTTTGAAAGAGTGAAAAGTTTTTTTTTAATTACTTACCGCCCTAGGGCTTTTCTAGCTACATTATTACCCTAGAGCGCTAATTGGTTACTTACAAGCCCCATTTGGGGGTAATAAGGACCTACTTACCGAACATGAGAGATGTAAAAAAACAAACCACCTTAGCTCAGATATTAATAAATAAACAAAACACACACTGGCATAAAACTGCAAACGATGTCAATGCTGCATTTCAATACGATCTCCTTAGTAGTTAGTCTGGGATCTCGTTGCAATTCCTCCACTACCTTTTCCTGATTAAAAGTCTTCAAGCTCCTTACTTCCTGGATACCTTTTTAAATCAGTCGGGACCCTTCAATCCCCGATAGAGGCAATCTCGGCTCACCATCGCCACGGGAGTAATGCTGGTAATCACAGTCTCACCTTCCATGCATTGAGGACTGACACTGACGGATTCCGATATTTTTTCATCAGGTATCGTGTAACAGGAATAGGTAACTTTTTATGTGGTGGCTAGGTATATTTATTAAAGACATGGGTACGATTCGAATAGACAGAGTAGTAAAGAACGCTTTGTATGTACAATGATTTAATAAATATTTACAAATTGTTTAACGATATGCAGCTTAAATTAATGTAAGGAATTTTTTTAAAAATTTACACATTTGGATATCATATAAGTTTACTAACGAGTAGGTATACATTTACTGATGAGTGTTTCAACTCGAAGAAATACCAAACAACTTTGATATTTGTTTCTTTACTGTACATTTAACTTTATGTGAAATTAAGATACTGAAATTGAAAATTTGAATTTATTCGATATTATAACACTTCAAACAATTTTTTCTTCCTTAAACGCGACCTTAAAAATTATTCAACATTAATGTTTCCTGATGTAGAACATGATGTTTAGTGAGACACTGGGTTTTTGAAATGATAAACTCATGGTGGTACTCACACTGAAACTGATACTTTCTATCAGTTACGCCACGTCATCTTTTTTTAATTATTTTGTTTTTTTTAAATTAAATAACTTATTTGGCCTATTCTTGAGAACTCTCAGAGGACCATAAGTCCCTTGTGCCTAACTTTAAAATGCAGAAACTTATTTCGTTTTATTCCACTACTATAAGCTATTCAAGAGACAAGTTCCATTTGCATCGCAATTTGCCAATTCTGTATTACACCTGCGTCTACTTTACCCAATTTAACTAATCTAAAGTAAGAATTAAGAAAACAACAAAGTTTAGTAAACAGCCCATTTACAAATTGAAGTCTAACCGAGCTATTCGAATTTCCCCAGAGATGCCTGTCGCAGTCTCAAATGTTATATGGGACTTGAATTTATACTTTAACTGTTTATTTATGAATAAGATTTTGAGTAATCGAATCCTTTATTTTTTGGAAGTCAACATGTTTATATATTTTTCAGGTACATTACGTGAAAAAAACGTAAACAAAAACTTATCTATTGATTAAACAAACACATAATATTTGTCATAGTCATACATTCACTGTATCTGTTTCGTAACGATGTAGTAACATATTATTCTCTACAATACCTTTATTTTCCAAACGTGTCCATTCCACTCGTCTCGAGAAAAAATCTTTTGTACTCCGAAAGAATTGACCTAATGCCTAACTACTAAGATATATACAAAAACTTAGGCAAGAGGCGGATAAATTAATTACACTCTATTTGTTGGTAAAGCTCCATAGCTTGTTCGCATGGACTAAATAACATACAGACTTCATATACCCGTCTGTCTGTGTATCTTCTTCACAAACTCAGTGAATTTAGATTGGTCTGTCTATCATCTAGTATAACTATTCTAACAATATCTGTAAAGATATTCTCATAACATTCACAATAATTATTAGTAAAAATAATTAGATAGATAGATTAACTCTTTATTGTTGACACATATTAAAAACAGTACATAAAACAAATTGTATCTAAACTAGTGCCACAAGCGGCGGCCTTATCGCTAAAAGCGATCTCTTCCAGGCAATTATTGCGTCGATAGTGCCGTGTTCCTAATGACCATTACTACCTGCTTACTAGCATAATTAAAACCTTGTACTGCTTGAACTCCTGTTTTGCTGAATAAATAAATGAACCATTTTATTACATTTAGACGTTTGTTAATTGTATTGTCGCTGCGCAGTCGCTAGTTAGTTTCTTTTCTCGAAGCAGTGATTAGTAGAAATACTTGAATTACTGGACCGTGAAGTTTTACTTGGGTTTTTGGAAGTATGTATGTACATAAACAAAATTTATACAGTTTCTTTTTTACTAAGCAAACGTTTGTGAGTGGAGTACTATTTATTACATAGGTAATCAATCTAAATATGTATATAAAACTCATAGGTAACTGACTGACTGACATAGTGATCTATCAACACAGCCCAAACCACTGGACGGATCGGGCTGATATTTGGTTTGCAGGTAGGTGTTATAATGTAGGCATCCGCTTGGACAAGATTTTTAGAATTGCCACTCTTAATGGGGTAAAATAGGGTATGCAAGTTTTAGTTCTTAATGCAAGTGAAGCCGCGAGCACCACTGTTTATTTATAAATAAAAATATACAAAATAAAATTAAACGATTATCGAACATAAACCTCTAAATAAGAAACTAGACAGTCGTGATATCAGATCGCACTTTACCGAAAAAAGCTATTATCAGGTACATTGGTTGATTTACCAAAACATTGTAATATTCAAATTGTTATACAGAAACGTACGGGACCCTAAATACGCAAAAACAAAACCCGAATTGGCTGGTATAATTTTGTTATTGTGTGCCAAAACTGATCAATTTCCGAGGAAATGTTTCGTTTGCCAAATTCATAGAATTTATGGATATTTGCCGCGGAGATTATTCCTCCTAAACGTTTCAAAGTTTTATCTTTTGAATTTATTTCGTATATAAATCACGGAGATACGTGCGAATGGACGGCTTAATTTTTTTCTCAGTTACCCGCTAGGGGGAAATTTGTGTACTACGCGTTTTGAAAACGATTATTTTTTACATACAGATACGATTAAAAATAATTAAATTAATTTGATTTTAATTCGTGTCTTCATCTGTCACGTTATTTTTGCAGAAATGTTTAAATATATGTGATGATTTATATTACCTAAATCTGATAAAAACGTATCTCTCACTTGAGTCGTATCTCCTCATGACTGAGGGTCGTGACTCCCCCGTAGAATTAATTCATTCGGGGAGTTCTCTTGGGCAGATACATCGTGGTGGGCGCCCAGGTCCTTCCACGGAAGACACATGTCCTCGGATATTATGGTCCTCAAACATGTCGGTTTCCTCACAATGTTTTCCTTTACCGTTAAGCAAGTGCACATACACACGTAACTTGAAAATACAAGTCATTGGTGTAGGGCTGGATTCGAACCAGGGTGCGTCTTGATGAAAAACCGACACTAGAACGGCTAAGCCACACTCGTTTTATGAAAAAAACTTACTACTAAAAGCTTTCCACACAAATTCCAACATTCATCCAAATTCCGAAATTCTTTTCATGCCTTTGTTTTCAAAACTGATTAATGTCTATGCACAAAAACAAAGCTTATTCACATTTTCATAGGGAGATTCATTCGTGCTAGTGTTGCCTTTTGATGAATTTACTCACAATGAGACAAAGAAATATACATAGAAGAAACTGTTGCATGACTTTAAGTAGTATTGGAGTCACCAATGACAAGTTTACGAGGATTTTATTGACCGCAGGACATATTTTATTATCATACTAGTGGATGCTCGAGGCTTCGCTCGCATTAAGAAGTAAAACGTGCATCCCCTATTTCACCCCTTTAAAAGCGCCTTTTTCAAAAATACTTTCTTAGCGGATGCCTACGTCATAACATCTACCTGCATGCCAAATTTCAGCCCGATCCGTCCAGTGTACATGCCAACCGCACAACAACAACCGAAGGCGTGCCTTTTTCTATCCAAGTGAAATAATTGCTTCATATCTACGAGATGTCTCGAGATGGTAGACGAGAGTATGGAGGTTACTACCAATGTTTCACTATACTCTGGAGAATATATCCAATTTTGCGACACAGGATTGCATAGCGCAGTTTTATAGAGTACCTACATTTATATGACATTCAAAATATCTGTTCATTATTGTAACGATCAATAGATTGTGTTTACCGTTATGCCATATTTTGTTCAAACATTGGTTTTTGGCAAAGTAAAGTATACAAAATATAAGCAGCACCTTCCAGCGAACCGCGTCACCCCGGTAAAAATAGCCTTTTCCTTACTAAACGCCATCCAAATCAATTCAGCCATTTAAGTGTAAAGCACAGATAAACACATTACACACGTCTTTTATAGGATTAGTGGGTCAGTGTAACCATATGAGTAGACTGGGTACATTAATAGAGGGTCCCAGATAGGTTTGATCTGACACGCGAGTGCACTCGGCCAGTCAGGAGGCATTAGGGTGTGTGCTGGCATTTCTGTGCTCATTTCTTGCCCACGTTTGAGGTATTATCGCGGCCTTCCGCGTGGCTGGACTCGGCTACTTAATTGTGGACAGGATGTGGGAAACACGCTCACTTGGACGGAAATAGCGGCGTTGGTTTGGAATGTGTAGCTCAAAATAAAAAAAAAATTACATGGAATTGAAATAACAAATGGTGGCTTTTGTTTGAATATGGTATGTTGAAATATAAATATACTTTTTGGAATTTCGCTTTGTATTCTGTCTTTGATGCCGATAGTTAAACGCGTAAGACGATTATATTGTATTTCGATGCATAGAACCATAAAACAGATATGAACAACATCCAATTTCATTTAATAAACATGGATGGAATAAGTAAGCCAAAGCCAGCAGTTTTGGATTTTCATGACAGTAAGCTTTAGTTAACAATAAAAAAATACTTATCTTCCAAACCAACTACTTATAGTAAGAAAAATTAAATTCTTCTTTTTAGAGACATTTGATATCATTTTCTTTTCAAATTAAACGTCTAGTGCTTGATCAAGTGGCTATTGAAACCTTATCTGTTAATCAAAGTTTTAAATTAACTCCCGGTCCTTTGTTCTGGGATATTTTTCTCAGGTAAGGAAAGAAAAAGCGAATTTATTCCGCTATAAGTTCCTATTACGAGCACTTAACTGTTACTAATACAGAAGATTCGAGTCGTGGCTAAAGTTGTACCCACGTTCTTAATAAGTTTGGCGAGGTTGATAAAAGTTGGCAAACAATTTACCTACACTGCCTTTGGCTGCTGAATAATCAAGGGGAAACGCGGAGTGTTCGGGAACTTGTTAAAAATAAAATTGGTGTTTATGTGCCATGAAACTTATAAGTATGTTATATTTCTAATTACTCTGCTCCGAAATCCACCAACCAACCAACTATAACTAAACAAACTGTACTTCTTATTTATAATTAACCTCTGAAATAATCATTCAGACATGAGACAGGTTTCGCTAGCGTAGTGCAAACAAAAACTATTCGTGATCCACAAAAGTTAAAATGAAATAGCAGTTAGTGGAAATTAGATAAATCTGTGAACGTTTCATTAGATGTATAAAATATGAATACATTTTATTACCAACTAATCCAAATAATTTCTTAGTGTTAACTAAGATATCAGAAATAAAAGATGTTCTTTCCAAGTCACCTCACTTTTTCAAAGTTTTGCCTTATAAGTATCTAAATTAAAACAATCATTACATCTGTTGAAACATTCGTTCCAATTTGTCATCAGAATGCTATCGCTAACACATAGATGTTGTTGGTTCTGATATATCGACCACTATTATCAAAGATTCATTAATGGGCCTTGATGGACGGCTGTAATTATATTACCGCCCATATTGTCACGGTTTGCGGGATATTTATTTTATGGCAAAGAATTAGGTAAATAAATGGCAGTAGATTGATGTATTTATAGCGGGTTTTAGCTTGAAATAAAGCAAAAAGGCGCAATTGCTTGTAACATTTTTAATTTAAGTAATAAAGATAACATTTATTTTTAATTCAAATTTGTTAAAATTACCTTAATAATACATTATTTTCATTTTATAGACATTTATGTAGCTCACTCAAAAACTAACATGGACGTTAGTTTTTGAGTGAGCTACATAAAGCAATAAATATAAAAAAACCCTAGTTTTTCCCTAGCAATATAAGCTCTTTTAGAAAATCTGTAAGGATTTTCTCCTTGAGTGAGTTTCAATCAATTTTTCACTCTACGCGCCGGTTTATAGACTGCCTTATAATAACTTGGTCGCATCACTATCTTTAACCGGTGTCATAAAAAGAAACCGTTTTAGACATGGATTCGTTATTTATTGAGTAAAAACTGCCTAGCTCAATAAATAACCGAATTAGTGAAAACTTGCGTGCACGTTTTAATTGCCAGATGATGAAAAAGTCATTGACCTACAAAAGTAACAAGAAATCTCGATCATTTACCGATCAACCCAAATACTAGACAAGACAATATAAAAAAATCCGTCGAACTTGTTTAGAAAACAAAAACAACGTCAAAAGTCGAAATTAGGAAGGGGCGAATTCGATTTCCAAAGTTCGCGCGTCTGTTGTTTTGCTAACTGAATTTCAATCTGTCGGCAAGTTTTTTTAAATACTTACTTTGGTTTTTTTTATTTTACTTACCTATTATATGATCTGGATACTCGCAAAATATAAGTAAAAGTACATCTGAAATTAATAAAAAAAAAAACTTACATACAGGTAAGAGATACTCGTATAATAATAGACTATTTATTCTATCCTTCTCTAAAATAAACAATTATTATAAATCACTGTCTAGTAATTTTTTAACTTCAAAACCACCCAATCAATTTTCATTCGCTCATAGCATGAGCGAGTTAAAATAATCGAGTAGGTATAAAAAACTGAGTGAGATGTGAGTGAGTGTGAGTGTGAGAGTGTGAGAGATCAGGATAAAAATCTGCCGGCACTTGACTAGCTTCGCATTTTTTATTCTCTCTCAATAAATTAAAAGCTTGGCTTTCAAATCTCTCTTTGCTAAAAGCCTACGCATTGAGCACGGAATATTTATTTTGCTTCGGAAAAACCTTCTGATCGATCAGTTTTCTGAGAGCATTTTGGTTTTGTTTGCAAATGGACATTGTGTGAAAACATGTGTTAGGATTTAACCTTACTTTTTACGCTTTTTTTTTGAGAACAAAATGAAAATAAAAAAGCAAATAATTACAGAAAATTGCAGAAAATCTTAAACATTGTGCTTTAGGCTAATTATTGTAGGTTTTACAGCAACATAATTTTGCACTTTTGAGAGAAAGTAAACAAAATTATCTTAGTTATTAATTCTGGTATATATTTTACTTGAGAGAAATCAAGATTGTGAAAAGCTCAATTGAGTTTAAACTCGTGCTCTGCTCTATGTGCTAAACCTAACTTACAGTTTTGAACTCTACAAACAACGATTAAGATAAGTCACTAGTGTTCTATTATGTACTCGTACATATATAATAATAATTATAATAAATATTTCAGGACATTGCACACAGCGCCATCTAGCCTCACACTAAGCAAACGCTTGTGTCGTGGGTACTAGATAACGGATATAATACTAATATACTTTTCTTTTGTAAATACATACTTATTATACATACAAACAACTCAACACAAGAAATTATACATTTTTAAAATGCATAAATACTTGTGTCAGGCGGGAATCGAACCCGCAATCCCTAGATTAGAAGGCAGAGCCACTACCAACTAAGCTAACAGGCCAGTCATACATACATACATATATGTGGGGATAGTAGAATAAAACGACGTTTTAACTATTTTCAATATTTTTATTCTTACCAAATCTTTAATAAACATCATATCTTAAGGTTATTTTCAATCAGACACATCTTTTTCTCAACTGACAGTTCTTCTACATTTTGACACATGATAACAAAAATTATCAAAATTATTCGTTAAATTGTAGGTTCCGGCTGTTTGTCTAGTACGGCAGACGTCAAGCTATGTCAGAGGTTTGTAGGGCGGGTTGATAAACTCTCGACACTAGAGTTGGCCACTCTCATTAGATAAGAAGAAGAAGGAGCATTCGACATATATACATATATACTATAACATTATTAAATCTCTGCCCTACAACTACCATTACAACCTATCTAATCCAGTGACGCCTCACAAGTGGAGTTATACACACGTGCTGCCCATTAAACACCAGGCGACGATAATGACATAACAAATGACATTAATATCCTAACAGCGTTAACGCTCTAGTCCCATTACCGCAAACGTAGCCGCTTATTAGAGACACTACTGATGCATAACTATCTAATATACCTACACGTAATTGTATGTAATAGTGAGCGTTTTATGTAGTAAGTATTGTTATATTATTATAGCAAGCGATATTGACTTTGTTGATTATTGTTCAGCTTTCACGCCGCAATGAAGCGACATATGAAGGTATTTATTTAAAGGATCCCAAGAGTGACATAGTTAACTGTTTATCCTCATCAATGCTACGCAAACGCTGTGATTCGCTAATGGCAGGAACAAAAGTAGGCATCCACTAATAATTTATACAAAGTATGAGTATAAGAGACAATATTAAGTCACGATAGCTTTTGTAAATTAATTCTGGAGCAATAAACTTTCAAACTATATCCAATAGCATCCATTCCATTAGGTACCAAAGCACCCGCCAACTACTATGTCTATAGCCTCCAGGGTTTCTAATTGAAGCAATATGCCAGTTTTGCTCACCGCCCACACAAAATATTGTTTCAGCCACGCATCGGCAGGCTCGCCCGAATAGCCTCATCGAATTACCTAGCGCTGGACGCTAAATTACATTTTGTACAGACCTTGTTTACATTTATTTTGTGAACAATTTATGTCGGTTCGTAAAAATTTTATATTTAAGGCCCGTTTACACGAACATTCCAAATTTAATAAGCCGCACATAAAACTATTTAGATAGTTTGATAAATTAAGTAGCGAGTAGGTATTTTTTTTTTCAGTCACCAGCAAAATTATAAAGCCCTTCTTTTTGTTTATTTTATAATAACAACGGCTTTGACAGCTATATAAACTATTCTATGGATAATTATACAGAAATAACCTTCTAAGTTTACATAATAAAGCATATACGAACCTACTTAGAATTCACGGCGCACAGAGCTGAATGGAAATATGCTCAGTGCCAAAAAAATTGGCAAAAGGAACGTTCGCTAAACTAATTGAAGTTTTTTCGTCGGCAGTGGCTAAGTAACTCAGCCGTATTCAGCCAGCATTTAGATGAATGGGGCGCCATATCCTACACCACCTGCGCTATGTGTTGCCAAAAAACTCAAGGATGTTTAGGAGCTTTTGTAAGGAGCGAGTAGCTGGAAAACTTCGTAGACAAGTACCTAGATGATATGACATTTTTTGAGGGCTATAAAACAAAAAAACTACCTCTTGCTCCTCTTTAACATCTTTGAACTGTTTACCTCGCAGGGCATTCGTTACAACATCTCGTGGCTTTCGCCATTCATAGTTCGGCATTACACTAATCATCATGATTTAGCAGGCTTGCGCCGCGCGCCTCCGTATTATATTATGCACAGTATATTTCTCCCAAATAGCATCTTTGCTTCAAAGTACCTGGGTACAACGATCACGAATTGTTAAGTTATACAGTCAACAATACAGTGGGTGAGGGCGCTGCTGTGCTCATGTTTACATCGGCTCCGTGATTGTTAAAACGTTAAAATTGATTTTCAATCGTTTCTTCACCTGATTCATATCTGTATCGATAGACAAGACTTGGAAGCACACGAAACAAAAGAAGAAATCTCGGAAATAGTGAATTTGAAGCAAATATTTCGAAAACATTGTTTTCAACGGATCGGAAGCCACAAAGACATTTGGAGCGATTATTCGACGAAAACTTCAAAAATATACGTTTCCGAGGTCAGTCAGTGCACCATCAGTACAAGTGAAGTGTTTAAAGTGAAAGGGGGCTGAAATTTGGGTAAATTTTGGCAAAGATTACAGAAATCTACGTAAACAAAAACAAGTGGCGCCATCTATCGGAAACTTTAAGAACCACTTCAACAAACGCCTTGCAAAGCGATCTACGATCAAAATTACCTAGTAACAAAAAAGCCGACAGAGGACCGCACTAGTACAGAAGTTGGATATTATATCACCTTTGCATAACAATGGAAGAAATGATGAAAATTTTGCATTTCATTCAAGGAGATATCAAGTCGCAGAAACAAGACATGAAACATATGGAGGGAAATATTAAGGATTCAATTAATAAAAATATCGACGAGAAATTTGCGCAATTTGAAAAAAGTCAAAAAATAATCGAAGAAAAACTGGAAAAACAACAGAAAATTGTTGAATATTTAGATAGACAATTACGAAAAAAAAACATCGTTTTCTTCGGAATTTTGGAAAGTGAACAAAAATATGATGACCTTGTCGATCTAATATTGCACATAATAAACAAAAACATGAATATTCCTTGCAGCAGGTGGGAAATCGAATCGGTTGTTAGAGTGGGGAAAAAATGCGATGGTAAAATCCGACCAATTGTAGTCACGATATCAACTGTGAGCAGGAAATTAGAAATACTTCGCAACAAAAGATGTCTCTTGTGTACAAATATTTATGTAAAAGAAGATTTTCCTCCTCACGTTTTACAAAAACGTAAGGAGCTCCAAGAAGATTTAATGAAAGAAAAAGAAGCTGGAAATAGAGTAGCTTTACACTATGATAAAATTGTGAAACTCAGATCCCATCCATCAAAGAGCTCTAATACGGTTTCAGTGCAGTCAAACAAAAGGGTACTCTCTGAATCTCCTGAGTATATCAACACTACCAGTTCATGCCCAGCAGTACTCTCTGAATCTCCTGAGTATATCAACACTACCAGTTCATGCCCAGCAGTACAAAAAACTAGACAAGCGAAAAAGAAGACAAAATCACAAAATATAACTAGCTTTCTTCGGCCTTCTCAGATAACTGTACAAGAAAGTCCAACAAACCGACCCACAACAAGCTTTAATATACCTTCTGCAAGCAACAACATACAACAAAAACCAAAACAACTAAGCAGCCCCTCTCCTCCTTCTCCAAGCCGGCCGGTCACCGAGGAGAAGTCAGACCAAATCCCCCTATAAGCAAACCTTATCTAATAATAACAAAAAAAAACCATGGAAAGCAATTGGATACAAAGAAATATTTTGCTAAATGTAAAAAAAAAGAAAAAAAGTGAAACATGCAGACACAAACAAAATAAGGAAAATATTAATCAATATATTAATTAATATCAATATATAATATATCATTTTACCCGCAACAGAAGAATTAAGGAAATAGAAGAAATTGCGAGCTGAAAATAAAGGGGAGGCCTTTGCCATACAGGCAACTTCTACCAACAAAATAAATAAAGAGTTATATAAAAGTTTAATATAAAGTTACAAAAACTGTCAAGTGAAGCGTAAAAAGCTCTCTCTACGGTAAAAAGTAATCATATTATATTAAGTAATCAAGACATTTTGTAGTAGTAGAAATAAAGGCTATTTTATTTTATTTTTTATTTTTTATTACAGTCAACGAACCAAAAAAAATTACCTAAGTTTAATTACCTACCTATTTCCTACCGAAGTTATATTTTCTACTTCATAGTTTCATAATAAACAATGTTTCTGAAAGTTACATATTGAGTAAAGCAAAGTAGACAATAATTTACTTATAGGTATGTAAATTTTAAGGATTATTAGCTTACCTACATGTAAGCTAACACAACTGGATTAAGCTAAAGTATCCCAAAGTAAGCAAGTAAGCACAAGTAAGTTTAGTAATCTAACATGTATGGAAAGCTGCAAGGAGCTCGGCGCGTCTCGACCATTCAAACTTGTGAAATTTTAAGCAACTCATTAATTTAAAGATTCCTTTGAAAGTTTTTCCTGCAATTCGGGCCTACACTTAATTAAATTAACTTGCTGAGTTTCGCCACGATACTTGGCGAAGTCGTCGGGATGGCTTAAAATGAGCAATAAGCATAGATTAATTTAATGTCAAGAGTAGAATATGCAGAGTTGAATGCATGATGAAAATACTACAAACACAAATAATTAATAGACTCTCCGTTTTATTAGCTAAGCTACTTCTATCTAAAATAGCAGCATGGGATCGAAACTCCGAGATGAAGATGGCACCCGCCGATGATAATAACAGCATGGGATCGAAACTCCGAGATGAAGATGGCACCCGCCGATGATGACCGTTTTGTATACCTTCCTATATTTACTGTAAAACACCTTTAAAAAAGAAAGCTTTGACGCTTGAGATCTGAGACATTCGCTGTGCTACATCTAAAATAATATTTCTTATTTCAATGGATGCATATGCATGTTTAGATATATCGGATGATATTTCTTGGTAGGTAGGAGATTGATCAGACAGGCTGCAGACCGTACTATGTGGCACGTTGGAGAGGAGGCCTATACTCAGCAGTGGGTGATCACGGGCTGATGATTATGATATGCATGTACCTTCTAACAAATTCATTACATGTATTTATTTTATTTTTTATTTTCAGGAATTCTTTATGCATTTCTCCTCCACAAGCTATACCCTCTCTACCCTCACTACGTGTCTCCGACTCCAAGATACTTATGATGAAATATGTCTCGTATTAGTTGCTGGCGCGAGTCCCGCCAACTTCGTCTTCCTTACTCAGTTTGTGTAGCCATTATGTGCTAAGAATATCTCATTACAAGACCGGCTCGCGAGAGGGTTGCATGCCACCGGCTGCTGTGTGCTGATGAACAATCCAGATAAGTACTAAGTAGGTCGGGATGAAGGTGTAAAGATTGCATATTGTATATTTACAGTGTAAAACATGATAAACAAAAAGTTAGTCAAAATCTTTGCTGCTCATGCAGAGTATCACAGGGTAACAGGCCCAATATATGTTACGGTAAATATTTTATATATTTTTATTAGTCTAAGTATATTATAACCACATTATTGCATGCCGACAGGAGAAAAATGTTGGAACAATTTTACCAGTGATTGCATAACACACAGTGTTAGGCAATAAAGATTTTGATTTTGGAAGCTTTAGTTCACCAGCATTGCCTTTTATTTTTAGATGTAAAAATAACTATAGAAAACTATAGATCAAGTAGGTAAATGTTTCATACAAATTAATCTATACATATAATAAAGCTGTAACAGGTCGGTGTCTGTACATTGAAGATAATTGAAGAAACAAATAGTTGAGGGGTCTTCATTGATGCAATAGAACACAAAAATCATGTTTAAAATAAAAGCTTTTTGTCTGTTTGTCTGTCGGTAGGTTTGTACGTTATAGACTCGAAAACGGCAGAATCGATTGGTCAACGGTATTCATTTAAATTTTGGTGCATTTTTAACTTAACATTTAGTGTTTATTTCATTTCAATCGGTTCTTAAATAAAAAAGTTATGTTTATTTTAAACTATTTATATATATATTATATTTTAAAGTCATCGATATCCACTGCCTACAGCCATTTTAAAGATTCTCACAATAATGCGAGCGAAGCCGCGGGCGTCCACTAGTTCGTAATAAACCACGACTAAATCTATCTTTTCATCTAATTTTCTCAAATATAGAGTGTTATTTATACTTTTGTTACTAAACAGTTAAACCGATATTCCCCGAGCCCTAGTCCGGTGGACTGATTGTGTCCATCGTTTATGAATGTGCCTCATAATAATTTGCATTAAATTATGCCGCGCTGATGGCTCCCGAAGCCATTTATTTTGTTTGAGGTGAACTCAATTTCACGGTGGTGATGTGGCGGCCGATGGTGGATACAATAACCAACGCGACTTGTAAACAAAGACAATCAACGGGGAATAAAGTCACTAATAGTAAGAACAACATACAAATAAAAGGACTTCCAAAATATAAACTTTGCCTAGTTCCGGGTCCGCCAGACACGTACATGTGTAGTTATGTAACGAATATTGGTATGTGTAAGTGTGTATGTATCTATAATTCGGTTTTATAAATGTACATAATGTTGGCACATTTTATGTCATATTTCAACTTAATATACTCTCGATTGGAAGACCTCTGGGTTATAACTTTCTGGAGACAGGGCTCCAGGTAGAGAGCTCCAAAACCTCGTCCCATGGGAGAGCGAGAAAGAGAGAGAGAGAGAGAGAGAGAGAGAGAGATGTGAGTAAAATATAAACACAACACAACCAATCGTGAACAACAACACAGCCCCTCCGTCGTCGCCCGAAGCATGTTCTGGTCGATCCGGATGACCCAATCGCCGTCGTGGTCTCGGCAGCGTTGGGCTCCCCTCCTTCCACCGCCTCAGCAGGCGGTGTCCCAGCCAGTAGGCCCTCTGCTTTCGGCATTGGTCCTGGTTACCAACGCCCCTCTCCCAGTGTAGGTTCCAGTGCACGTCCCCGATACCGTCCTCGCCGGCGAGGCGGTAGACCCCGACCCCTCAGGTCAACTCGTTTATCTCCAAATAATCACCCAGACACAACCACTGATAGGGCCTTAGCTCACTCCCCTTCAGGGATGAACAGGGCAACCCGGTCTCCCCCTTCTGGCGACGGTCCAAGCCAAGGTTCGTGCCTCAGAGGCGCCCTTGTGCCAGTCGCCCCTAACTAGTACATAGGCCCGGGCACCATCAGTGCCCAGCCATCGTCCAGTGACGCAGCAAAGGTAGCACTTAGCAACCTGCTGCATAGTACTTTCAAAAAAAAAAGTGAACAACATAACAACTTGATCATTTTAAGAAACAAGTAAGCCACTATTACTTAGTCCACAAGAATGTAATTTATTGCGGGCTAAGCTCAGTAAATACATGTCTGAAAGGTTGAAATGAATGGAACCCCGTGGAAGGATCTATATCCTTTGTTCATTTCCTACAGGGAGTGGGGGATGAAAAATCCCTAATAACGGATGGGTCTATTTTCGTAGAACTTGTGAAATATAGTTAGAATGATAAAATCATTCGAAAAATAATTTCGTTTTTCATAATTATTACCATAAAAATGAAAATAATAGTATTGATCCAATTGCAAGATTTTTTCATGTGATTTAATTCAATAAAATAAAATAAATAATTTCATGGGTCGGATGTTGTCATAGTACTGCATTCGTTTAGCCATGAGGCCCTTAGGGCGGCTTGATAAACTCTCGACACCAGAGTTGGCCACTTTCGTTCGATAAGAGGAAGAAAAAGATGTGATTTAATCATTTTTCAAGAATGTTTCATTTGAACTATACACTCACTAACACATTCAACTAATTAACACTAAAATAGCTATTGACCAAAACAAGACCAAAGATTTTTTGTTTCATAAACGTCTATTTATTTAAGATCAACTAATATAACTTTCTTATAAAATAAGTCATTTTTGTAGCATTGCATGCTCATCACTCATTGAACGCTGTTTTTTTTTAAGTACCAATCTAAAGTGAGCAAAGTACGCCATCACAAGTTCCCTGGCGGGGTGGAAGGCGAGCTTATTGATGGCGAGACTTATTATTTGGTTAGGTGTCTTTACCGATAAATGATTACGCACTTATTGGATCGAAAGTCTTGGAAAAATGCCTGGGAAATGGATTCTCAGTAAGATGGTAATTTGTTTTGCATTATTCAAGGAAATTTTGCGAATAGATTATTCTGAGGCCATTTTGGTAGCTGAGTATTTACAGTTAAATATAGATTGTATAAGGTTTGTCTGGTAAATGCTGTGGTTATTATTGTCATGATGACAGCATTCTACCTACGTGTATACATGTACATGTTTTTATAAACAGTTCATTGGAGCTGGATCTTTAAAAATTACAAAATCGAAACTTTGCATGTTTTTTTTCTATTTATAGTAGCAAACTTTAGTGTATAGGGTTTTTAGGAACGTAAAGAGTGCAAACAATAATAATAATAAATTAAAGTGCTTGAACTTTTTTATATTTCTCTCTTTTTTCCATATCTCTTCATTCTCATACCTATTATTACTTTAAATCTTCACATTATTAGC
This sequence comes from Macaria liturata, assembly GCA_964023185.1. Lineage (NCBI taxonomy): Eukaryota > Metazoa > Arthropoda > Insecta > Lepidoptera > Geometridae > Macaria > Macaria liturata. The sequence goes on along the minus strand of OZ026812.1, from coordinate 189,818 downwards.
TTACATTAATATCTACCAAAGTCAAAGCAAGACATCTGCTAATCATCTACTTACATCCAATAAGTCAGGACAATCTCTGTTTAAGCTCAAAGCTAATGTCTAATGAGATATTGAGTGGCCTAAGCAGGCGGCATGGTGGGGGAGGTGGGGGGCACCCACAGACTGATACATAGTTAATGCCTTACATAAAATGAATATAAAAAATCTGTAGCTGTTTTGTGAGTGGAGATCATATGTAACTGCTCTTTTGCGTTTATTTTGCATAATTGTCTGGTTAATATTTTGTAAAAAATGAAGACCCACTTTCATTGTGATTCTTAAGCATGTTTGGAAACAGAATCACCCTTGGAACAAAATGACTAGACATTTGTAGAGTCGTTGGAGAGGAGTTTGTTAAGACTAGTAGCGCCCCGCGATGCTACCCGCGTTAAAACGGGATATGTATTGTTGTGTTGCCATCAGAACTTCAAGTTGCTGAGTGGCGGAAAGCGGGGCAACATTGGAGAACTTCAAGTTGCTGACTGGCGGAGAGCGGCTCAACATTGGAGAACTTCAAGTTGCTGACTGGCGGAAAGCGGCTCAACATTGGAGAACTTCAAGTTGCTGACTGGCGGAGAGCGGCTCAACATTGGAGAACTTCAAGTTGCTGACTGGCGGAGAGCGGCTCAACATTGGAGAACTTCAAGTTGCTGACTGGCGGAGAGCGGCTCAACATTGGAGAACTTCAAGTTGCTGACTGGCGGAAAGCGGCTCAACATTGGAGAACTTCAAGTTGCTGACTGGCGGAGAGCGGCTCAACATTGGAGAACTTCAAGTTGCTGACTGGCGGAGAGCGGCTCAACATTGGAGAACTTCAAGTTGCTGACTGGCGGAGAGCGGCTCCACATTGGAGAACTTCAAGTTGCTGACTGGCGGAAAGCGGCTCAACATTGGAGAACTTCAAGTTGCTGACTGGCGGAGAGCGGCTCAACATTGGAGAACTTCAAGTTGCTGACTGGCGGAGAGCGGCTCAACATTGGAGAACTTCAAGTTGCTGACTGGCGGAGAGCGGCTCAACATTGGAGAACTTCAAGTTGCTGACTGGCGGAAAGCGGCTCAACATTGGAGAACTTCAAGTTGCTGACTGGCGGAGAGCGGCTCAACATTGGAGAACTTCAAGTTGCTGACTGGCGGAGAGCGGCTCAACATTGGAGAACTTCAAGTTGCTGACTGGCGGAGAGCGGCTCAACATTGGAGAACTTCAAGTTGCTGACTGGCGGAAAGCGGCTCAAGATTGGGACAATCTTTGGGATTTTATTGGAGGCTACGTCTCATTTCGGGTCACTGCGCCAGCGGAGAAAGTAACATTGTGTTAATACACGGTCTAATCTATCAACATACATTCGACCGTAATGTCCAAATCAGCGATATCTACTCGTAGTTATGTATATGTCTGTGGAACCACCTCTCTCGTCCCCTCCACTTTCTTATCTCTTAGCTATGTTTTAAAGCCTATACGGTCGGAGATTTAAGACCTAAATGGAATATATTAAAGTTCAAGATGAAACGATGCAAACTTATATTTAAGAACATTGTTAAGTATCGATTGACTCAAGTCGTTGTATTTATTTGTTAATTTATGATATTATCCCTTTTAATACTTTTGCTATCCCAAAAAGCACTACTGCAGATTTTTTTGGTGGGAAGAATGTTTATTTGTTTTCAAGTTATCTCAGCAAGAGCATACTATAAACCTTATAAAGAGTGTCACAGTTGTGTTACATATTTTCCTTGCACAGTCTATCAGAAAGGAAATCAGGTACTAGAAGAGAGAGCTAACTTAATCAAAACACATTTGTATGAAAAGATGTCCGAGCTTCGATCGACTGGAAGCAAGTTATTTGAAAGCTCTTTGCTTACCGTCTAAGCTCGATGTTGTTATGCGCATACATCTTACTTATTTACTTAAGGCCTTCTCAAGTTTGATTTCGGAATTTGCGGATTATGTAGACTCTATTCGCAGTTGACGTGCCGTGATGGATGGAAGCGTAGACCCGACGAAAACAACTTACCAGAGATACCCGAATAAGTTTTCGGAGGCAGTTCACATACGCAAATAGCCGGTCCCTTGGCCGTCCTAGGACAGGCCATCCGAGATATTGAGGTCACCACTGCGCAGTAAGATAGGTGAAAGATATAGCCTCATTTTTGACTCGCATTTCTCCCCGGCGTCAAGGCGCTACCCATATAAGTTTCCTCTTTCTGATATAAAAATAAGGGAGCGAGCGGGATGGGATCGGTGAACTTAGACGCCATATGTGCGTCGTAGATTACAAGAAAGGAGCTCCAAATCACGTGCCTGCGAACCTTAAAAGGGAGCTGGAAAGTTTCGGTACACACTACTCTTCTACACATATCCTCCGTATAAAGTAGCTAGACAAGTAAATTCGTGTTTCAACCATTTCAGAGCTGAAGGCATATCTACCTGCATATGTAAGTGTTTACATATCTTGATAATTATTTTTAGTCATTTATAACATGCTTTACGTTTAACATAAATGTAAAACAAAACAGTTTAACTGTATATAGTTTTAACCCAAGTTACATTATGTAACTCAAAATATCAACATATAATAAAGCATCGCCTGAAGTCAGGGTAAAAGGATGTGTGCAATGGAATTACTGAAGAGACAGATTTCACTGGAAACTAATTCCATCAAACCCATATAGAGTTGCTATTTACCTTACCTCACTCATACCTAAAGAAAGATCTCATGTTTTGCGAATCCGTTCAGCCTATAATACGAAACTCCATGACACAGTGGATGCGTGGAACCGACGGTGTCAGCCAAATGTGATGTCATTTCACACAATATGTCGCCTCCATTGATCTGTCAAACCGAACGAGTCAGAAATATTTCCATTTTCATAAATAATGTGCCATCAGCGAAGCAAAATATCTTGAGGAAATAAGCGACGCCCACGGATACTGAAATACCAACAAGTTTTGATTAAAGCCTTCCTCACTTGTTTATTTTCCAATTTTCAGCCGAGTTTATCTGAAATCTAAATCGATTGAGACAGACACTTTAATTGAGATGGCAAACTATGTCTATTTTTAATTACAGCTTTCAAAAACCTTATACATATTACATTAATTGTCATTTGAACACAACAATAAGCTTAATTTAACGAATGGTAGCTAATATGTATTAGTAAATAATGATTATACTACGACGACGTTACATGCTCGAGATTTCTTTATTAACTAAGTAGTCTCACTTCTGTAAGTACTAGGCGTCACACTTTTTATAGATGTGAAAATAAAAACAAAAATAAAAAGAAAAAACTTTGAACAAATGTCACTGTCAATGTAGCGCATGTAGCGCCGTCCTCCTGTCAAACCTCATTCATTTCTTGTGTGCGGGCGTCGCAACATCATAAATTTCGTTGAATTTTACTATTTGAATTTTTCGTGGAAAAAAGTGTTAATTTCATGTGTTCAAGTGGTAAATTAAGAAAAGGAGCATCGGAATTTTAAAATAACGTCGAAAATTCGACGTTTGGTACAAAAACTAAGCAATTCATCAACCAGCTCAAAGGATAAAGGTTAGTGCAACTACTAACTTACCAAGCAATCTTACTGCATTTATTCATCATCGATTTTAATTTTCTTGGTACAATCTTATATTTTTTATAAAACTATACCGAATAGATCGTAAATATAGATATTTTTTCAACAAGTGATATAATGATCTTTTTTGAAATACCCACATTTTTGTTATGTAGATCGGAAACATGACTTTTCTAGCAATGTTTCTGTAAAGATCTTTTTTCGATGTACCGATATATTTGTTGTTTTTGTTACAAATACAATACAACAAAATATGAATTTATTTATTACCATTTTCTTACATACATTGTTCTACAGTTTATTCAATGTAAAAAGTACTAGATTTTCTGACCTATAACGGTTATTTTGTTTGTGATTCATATTTATTTGAGCACGGTTAGTAACAAACTAGTCTAGTGGCATAACGTGATTATGTACAATGACTTTAAAAGTGTACTGCTTCATAGCATATTAGCAAATGTTCAGTTTAGTGGAATACAATACCAACATACAATAAATGTATATATTGGGCGTTGAATAAAGCACGATTGATAAAGAGTTAGTCTAGTGGCGTAACACGATTACGTACAATGACGAAAGTGTTACTACTTTATAGCAAATAAACAATTATTAAATTGAGTGGCATACATTACCTATATTCAATGTATATTGAGGCGTTATACTCCGTGACATAAGAGCGCGGTTGATAACGAATTAGTCTTGTGGCGTAACGTGATTACGTACAATGACTTTAAAAGTGTTACTGCTTTATAGCAAACTAACAATCAATAAATTTAGTGGCATAAAGTACCTATATTCAATGTACCCTCGTTATACTCCGTGACATTAGAGCGTGGTTGATAACGAACTAGTCTAGTGGCGTAACGTGAGTACGTACAATGACTTTAAAAGTGTTTCTGCTTCCTAGCAAATTATCAAATATTCAACTTAATGGCAAATAGTATAGTGCATCCAATGTACCTACATTGAAGCGTTATACTCCGGGACATTGGAGCCCGGTTGATAAGGAATTAGTCTAGTGGCGTAACGTGAATACGTACAATGACTTTAAAATGTTAATGCTTATGAAAAATTTACAAATATACAGCCTATATACAGCGGCATAAAGGGAACACGTATAACGATGATGTGACAAAGTTAGAATACTTTTCTTTCCACACTGATACTATTGATCTTTATATTTCTGTTGTAACAAAATATGATTGCTATTACACAAGGTCACGGTCAGCAGATCCAGTGCCAGTGAATTTGAATTCACAAATGTCAGACAACGATTACCAGATTGGAGCTAACTCAATACTTCCTAACTATCCTGCCAGGTATGTGTGCGAGCAATTTAAATCGAAGCAAGTCACCTAGCCAGGTCCATGCACTTATAATGCACAAGATGTTTCTGCTTCAGTATCTTTACCGATGGAAATACGTGAAACGTGGAGGATCCACTCAGAAGAAATATTAGGTCATGACATTATTGAAGAATTATCTAAACTTTGGGGTAAAGTCCTAATGGAAGGAATTATTTAAAACTAATATTAAACTTTAAGGATAAAGAAAATTTAATTTCCTGAAAATTTCAGCCACTCTATAAAGCGCCAAAGTTCAACTTAAAAATAACATATTTTTTTATGGAAAGTATCTAGCTCCGCTACAATCTATTGGAAACCAATTAGGATTGCGTATTGCTGGACTAACTAATTTAGCGTTTTCATTGTTTAAGACAACTTAACAAAGGTGGAGATCCTGAATAAACTTTTATTTGGGTTTCCATTCGAAGATACAAAAGGTGAACGTGAGTTCACAATTATATCACTGAAACAAGAATTAATTGCTGTTTTTACTGAAGTAAAATGAGACGATCCTTTATTCGGCATGACTCTGATAAAAGCCACTAAAACTGCTCAAAGAAGTCCAGCCCTTAAGTAAAGCTAGAAACAAACTGCAGTAAGTCCATTCTAAGTTTTAATTGACCAAAGCACCCAAACAGGGTACCAATAAAACAAAGTACCAACCAAACCTGGGCCAACCCAGTCCAGTAGATGGCAACCAACCTTGAGCCACCTGTTCCCAGCTACTGGGACGAGACCGGGCCTCGCAAGAGCCAATAGAGGTCGTTCATTAATTTAATTACAGTAAATTAATTTTAGTTGTTTGTTAATTGAATATAGCCCAGTGTGCCGGATCAGTTTATACTGGGTTATTTTTTTCTGATCCCAAGAAGGCATGACCTTAAGATTAATTTGAAAACTAAGATGTGACAACAAATTCATATATTCTGATCGATTTGAAACGAAGGATATTCGGACGGATAGCCGATTGCTACCTAGAAATTGCCGTATAACTATAATTGGCCTCCAGAACGCGTACTTTTTAGTACCCATTAGTACACAATTCTGGTAATGAATACCTAGATTGGTATTTTAAGATTTAACTTACTTTATATTATATATTTTAATATTATGTTTAAGACTTGTAAATATATACTATTAGTCAGTTACTTTATGTTTTATAAGTTGTGAATAAATATTTTCCTATAACTTACAAAAACTTACGAGTTTCATTCTTGATTTTACTTTCAGTTTCATCACAAATGCTTGTAGTTTTTATAAAACGAATTAAACCTATAAGGTCCTATCGCAAAGACCAAGGTCTTATCCTTGGTTGTATATTTACATGCCATGCTAGGCATAATTTACTCACAATACCTGCTCAGAAAGCACTTTTAAAACAATAAACTTGTTATAAATAAATTAAACTCACTTCAGTTTTCAGTTTATTGCTTTGAGACAACTTCACAAAATGTTATTCTAAATTTACCGGCAGAGAAATGTCTGAAACTCCTTGAGCAGACATATTTCATTTAGAGAAATAGGTCGATAAATTTGTAGCTCTGTGCTATTTGCGATTATACATATATGCAGTTATTACGCAAATTTAATCCAAAATTGATTACGAGAGAAAACAATGTTTTAAATAGATATAATCCAATACTTATTGGTATATGGTTATTTTTGTGAGATTCTCATGTCTTTCTGATAAATTGGACGTGTATTGTAAAGGGAAACGAGTCAGTGGATTTTGAAATGATGCAAAGTACAACAAAGTATTATTATACTACACCTGCTCGGAAAGTACCTTGTTACTTTATCAATTTTACGGTAGAAAGTACGTCATTGCATAGCAAACAAGTATGCGGGGAGAAAATGCATCTGAGCGGGAAGAAATGGATTTTCATACACTTTTCTCTCCCGCTCAGATGCGTTTTCTCCCCGCATATTTGTTCGATATGCAATGACGTACTTTCTACCGTAAATTTGATACTTTCCGAGCAGGTGTAGTATAAAGCACTATGTATCACTCGAGAGAAAGTGCGATTCCCGATCTCGGGTGTTTTAAAGTAATCTGTCACTTTCTCCTCTCGGTGAACAATGTACTATTCTACAATTGAAAGCAGCCTAAAAGCGGGCAATGTATTGTAAATAAAATCTATATAATACGGTGATCGACATCTTGAGGCATTGAAGTGTACATGTGGCCAGAACAATCTGACAGTGGTGTAATTAAAGAAAATTCTTTAATGTTTGTGTGACATATTATAAGACTCATAGATTAAGAGGTCGAAGCATTTAAACATAAATGTTGAGATTACTATTACTAACTTATTATTACATACATATTTGATAAATTTACTAAAATTTTAAGGTTCCTGACATTGGTTTATTTGCCACACGGCTTAAAACAAAATGAAATATAATATGGGCATATGCTAGGAATGAGTTTCTGTAGCCTATAATCCGGATGCATTCACAATAGACTGGAAGTTACAACTTATTATTTATACGTAATTTTCGCCAACGGCATAATGATCGTTTCGTTTTTGCCTAGTAAGCCATGATATCTACTTTCATGTCTTTTTCACTTGGTTAGTTAATCTACTTGAGCCCAGGAATTCCATTATTATTATCGTCTATCAGGACTCTTTTTCAGTTTGGGCAACGGTTTACTCTAATATTTTGATATTTTCTAACAGAAGGTATAAAGACAATCCTTTTTTTTTATCTAGTGCTGCTATTAATATAACAACATAGGTACTAGCTGAAAGCTCGCTTAAACAATATAATGTTACTGTTAATATACTCGTATAGTGAGGACTTTGCTGTAAGAAAACATAAGATATATTTTTTATTAATATGCAAGTAATCTTAATCTTAGATTTTTTGGCTAATGATCAAGCCTAATCACATTTATACAAGTTAAATAAATGTATTACTCAAGATGATTGAATCATACGATTCATGAAAAATGCTTACAGCAACAGATCGTCTTTTTAAAGTATACCACCAATCTGATATCCTACCTACCTACCCATTATAGTAAAGATCAGCATTCAGACCAAATAGTAGCTGTACTGACATTTTTCAATTGCACAGCGGGTGCAGGCAGATGCTATCCTCAATATGTTTAACTGATATTAATGTAAGTGATTTGAGGATAGGCATACATATTAGTGTCTTGATTAAGACATCGGTCCCAAATAGGGTCATACCTAAATTTACAAGACTCTTTCCTCATAGAGAGGCAATTTGCCCCGCAAAAGCTTTATGTGTTACTTCACCAAAAAGTAACTATAGAAATTTTCCACCACCGGTAAAACCAATTTTAACTGCTAAGAAATCAATTATTGATGCTAGTTCTGCTACAATAAGGGCATAGATTATCAACTGCAAGTTGCAGCTGACTTTTCTTTGTAATTGTATAACGAATAGGGACATGTTAATCATTTATAGTCGCCAAAATATATAAGCGCCTCATTACAGCAGAGCAGATGAGAGTAAAATATTTTCACAGAGTCAATTTTAATTATAAAATGTGATAATTTGATCCCTTGTAATACAAATTTATATTTGTAACTTATTCTTCAATCTGTATTTTTTTTTCTCAAATAAGCTATTGTTATCATCATTAGGTAAATTTTGTTCACAATCAAAGATCTATCAAACTGTAAATTAGCGTTTGGTATGCAAGCATTACGATCTTTGATACGTGTTGGTCTCGTTTATGCTAAAGTGCTAAACATAGTTAATAAAGAAATCTCGAGCATGTAACGTCGTCGTAGTATAATTAATGGTTAAACGAACTTACCTTAAGTGAAGTTCGACCATAATTCATGAACATATTATATTAATAATTAATAATAAAAATAATAATTAAAATTGAATTAAGTTTAGTTTTTATGTCTAATTTGCACACCAGTAATGGTTGAGATGTATGATTCTAATATTTGATATTTTATCACCTAACATCATGTAAAAAACTACATCTTGAATGAATCTTTATCTTTATTATTTTTTGTATCACCTGCACATTGTTTTTTGTAAACTTAAAGAAATAAAGATTTTTTGTATTTTGTATTTGTATTAATTATACGAGACGACGTTACATGCGAAGAGATTTAAAGTCCCACCCGGACCCTGTAAATGTCAACAACATTGACTAACCCGTGTATTGTTAAATAGCACAAACGAGAGATGGCAAGCAGAGCATATATTAGTACTCCATGGTAAGACTCTAAAATGAATGAGGTTTGACAGGAGGACGGCGCTACATGCGCTACATTGACAGTGACATTTGTTCAAAAGTGTTTTCTTTTTTTTGTGTTTTTATTTTCACAGCTATAAAAAGTGTGACGCCTAGTACATACAGAAGTGAGACTACATAGTTAATAAAGAAATCTCTTCGCATGTAACGTCGTCTCGTATAATTATGGTCGAACTTCACTTAAGGTAAGTTCGTTTAAGCATTAATTTTATTTTGTTTTATTTATTATCTTAACGAGTATGGAATTGACACTTTTTATAATTCACTAGCAAGCTCGGCGAATTCCGTTTCGCCACCAGATGGCTTCTTTTTTTATAAACCTCATGGAACCCCAGATCTTTCCAACGAATGCAAAACCGTGGAAATCGGTTCTTGCGTTCTGGAATAGCGTCAGGAAGGAAAACCCGACTTATTTTTATATAGTAGATTATAAAAATTTAATCAAGTATGTTTCGAACCACAAAGGATCTATTGTAATATAAATTAATGTCATATATAAATGAATAGTAAATAGACCCTTTGATATTGTGGTTTTTCTCATCATTACGAAAAAAACACCGCAACCGTACCGTAACTGCATATTATATTATGTATTCCATCCTTTCTTACCCTATCAAAAAATCGCAATTTTCTTGTTTGGGCCCTTGTATAAAAGCTCATTTTCATTCATGCGTGATGAAAGCGATTCATGCGGGGAAATTGAGTAACAATTTTGTGGTTAATATCCTTTTAGGTTAGGGGGATGCTTAATGGAGCGTTCCGTTTTCTTGGGGTTTGTTTGCTTCATACATTCCTACGAATGAACTAGCCAATAGAAACGTAACCGAGTTAAAAATACTTCCTTTACTTTCACAATTACTTAACAAGAAGAAATTGGTGAGTAGGATATTAACATATCCGGCAACCATCATCAGTAACTTTCGGCTTTTCCACCAATGGGAGACCAATCACGACTATGATCTGTATGCGTGAGAAATATGATATATTTGACGTGTCATTTGCATAGAGTTACTGTTCTATATTATTGTCATTCGTAGATACATCTAAATATATAAAACTCAAAGGTGACTGACTGACTGATTGACTGACTGACTGATATAGTGATCTATCAACGCACAGCCCAAACCACTGGATGGATTGGGCTGAAATTTGGAATAAAGGTAGATGTTATGACGTAGGCATACGCTAAGAAAGGATTTTTGGAAATACCACTTTTAAAGGGGTGAAATAGGGGATGCAAGTTTCACTTCTTAATGCGAGCCAAGCCGCGAGCACCGACTAGCTTGTTTGAGTTGTGACCTTTAATGTGAGTGGGCAAGGTCAAGGTAAGTTATGGGAGGAGGTAGCTCTCTGTTTACGTGGGGGTTGTGGCTGTGTATATGAATGGATAGTTGATGAGTTGACAGGAAGGCGGTGTTAATTATTTATTACTAAATTATAAGATTTGTAATCAAATGGGTCTTTGTTGGGATATCTTCATCTTGGTATTCAATTTATCACTAAGAACTGCTCGCACGGGCATTCTTAAACGCATGTAGTGACACAATTAATGTGTAGTGCTAATTCAAAATGTAAAACTAAATGTGTTTGAAATTTGTTGTGTAAGCGGGCTAATAACTGAGACTTTATTTTTGAGACACACAATGATTTAGATTAAAAAAAAAAAATTGCAATTCTCTAATACAAGAAATTAAAACAACATTTCCACGTTTTACATTTACATGCCACAAAGTAAAAAGTTAGACATAACTCTAGGCCTGATACAAACTATTTTGTAAATCAAACTGGTGAATGTTAGCCAAATATGTGAGTGGATCGTGCTCGTGCGTGTCACTGGAGGCGAGTACGTTTGGCACACAATCATGGAGCGATTAGCTTGCATATAACTGGATTTGTGTTAATCTAGTCCGGTTCAAAGAGTAGTATTTTGTAGAGATTGAAAAATAAACTCTGTTTGAAAAAGATTTAAGATATGTCCTCCTTTATGCTTATTGAGTTTTTTCAAGAAATGGATGTGATGTGCAATTTGCGTGTGATGTGAAATATCTCCCTTGTCCATTTCAATTACATTTGTAGTAGGTATCTGACAAAACTATTTTAAGTGAAATTTTTGGTTTATCAAATGAAAATTAGTAAATCAAGTGCGAAAAAGCTTTATGATCGTAATATACTTAAGCTTTCTGGGTAGTTAGATAAAATATGTCAGATGATCAAATCAAATCAAATCAAATACTTTCAATATGTTAACTAAACGGTTTTCACTCGCGTGTAATTCGCGTATGTTGTTTACGCAAATAACATATCTACTTTAGTTATGTATCTAGTTAGCATCTCTTTATGTTTGTTCTGCGCTATACACGAACCGGACGCTCTGGCACGCCGCGCTGTGTCTGCGCTAAACACGAACCGGACGCTCTGGCACGCCGCGCTGTGTCTGCGCTATACACGAACCGGACGCTCTGGCACGCCGCGCTGTGTCTGCGCTATACACGAACCGGACGCTCTGACACGCCGCGCTGTGTCTGCGCTTAGCATCGCGCGTCTGCTTTCAAAGCAGAGTGAACCAATCGAGTGGATGGAAGGTCTTGTTACAAGCGGTTGAAGTGAGCTATTGATTGGGGTGTTTGGTATCTTATTCAGGAAGGGCTAGAGATTGCAAAGCATGAGGTAGATGCATAACTAAAGGTATAAGGTATATATATATATATATATTTCAGTGCAAATTTACTGTAATAAATGTATAATATAATATATGCAAAAATACTCTTATCTCAAAAACAAGATAGGTATATCACCAGAATTATTCTTTATTACTTACACTCATTTCTAAAGAAAACGAATAAAACATACATAAATGTTTGTTTTTGCTAGAAAAGACCTGATTGTGTTATTATCTTGGTCCAAACCGGAAGAGTTTTTTATGATTGTTACACCTTGCCGCACTTTGAGTGTTTTCCTCATAGGGACGAGTGAAAAACGTCACCGCAATGTGTATGTCACTTTATAACCGACGGGCACGAAACGGGAACGCAACCGACACAACAATTATCCCGATCCATCTTTGCAAAAGTTATCAATAAATGATAAATACACATTTTACTCGTTTGTCTCGGTGAATCTAAACGGAACCACGGAATGTATACCTTGACATATTTGGTAATAGTGGTATTTTTTTACTAATACGGGTTTGTACTTGGCCATAGATTGCCTGAAGGTAAGCAAAGGCTATGAAGTACCTCCATAGCTACATACTCACATTTTAGATCAAATCAATATACCCCTAATCTAATCTACCCTCGTGAATAGACAAAAAAAAAATACACTAAAAAAACTCTGACGTTAGTTCCCGTCTCTTCTAAAGAGGCTTCTTTTTCAAACGTTTTCATTTGTCCCGAAGAGATTTACGATAGCGCGCACATGCGTGGATCGTGCGTCATGTTTTTGCCGTTTTGTTTTTGTTCCTTCCAGGCAACATTATCTAAATAGAAACTATTTGTTTTATTAGCCGACAAAAGGTCGCTTTTGTTGGAATGCCCAAATGTAGTTTTTAGAATTCTCTGCAGAAACTGCGGGACTGAGTAAATTATAGGTACTTGAGCGAGTCAGTAAGTGAGGTCGAGTGCGAGTGGCGAGCTCTAGTGTCGAGAGTGTTTATACGTTTAGAGCTTTTATGACTGTCTTATTATTAAACATTTGCGATGAATAATGAAATATGTAGTCCAACTCACACAAGTGCGCAAATGTATAATATAAAGAGCATCGTTTGGATCACTCGTACAACTTGCCAAGCCGATATATTCAATACTTTGGTAAACACCATGGAATACATCCTTCAGCAAGCCAAGCTACGGGCGGTTTAAGTGCTAATTGTTATTGTGCAATGCAGCTTATTTAACCATTCAACGAATGAATGTATTGTATTAGTATCAAAATAATGTTACTTTAAAATACTTTTGATTAAATTCAGATACTCACGCTTCATTTGAGTTGAAGTTAAAGTTTGAGAGATAAATCACGAAAAGAAATGGCGTTCCAAATAATTGATTGCACTTAACGATATATTCAAATGCACACACAACTCGTAAATCGTCCAGAGACTGGGTTTGAAGTTAGCTCGTGAAGGTATATGTAGGTATATAAATAGGAAGGTACTTCGTGATTTATTTTCTTCGAATGAATTCCTAGATGTATTGCCTATGTTTTATTCTAAAGGTAAGATAAATGAGTTGGCTAGAAATAAAAAAGGAATCATTTGTTTTAAAAGTGATTCCTCATGAATCTGTTTGTTCATTAAAGGAGAGCTTTTAGTGTGTTTAGGCAAGCGCATTTAGCACATCAGGCAAGTTGTGGCGGAGCGAAAAACTATCATGTAGAAAAAATCGATTAAATTGTGGACTAACGTACAATAATATACTAACGTACTTATACAATTTAAATACATACATTCATATACCTATACATCATACCGACATTTTCCCATAATCTCTTCTTCTTTACCTTATCCCACTATGTGGAGTCGGCATAGCATGTTCCTCTCTTCCGTTTTGAATGTTTACAATATAATTAAATGTTTTTGAATACATTTAGCCAGCATTACGCTGAGTTGCGGCTGTTGGGGCGTCGCAACCTTATTATTTGTGTTGTGTGTGTCTCAATAAAAATATTACTATCTCTTATTAAAATAAAAATATTTTTGTATGAGACGGTCAAATAAACCTAACGGAAATATGTATTAAAAACTATCTTGTATAAAAAAAAGTATATCCGCAATTCCTGAAAGTAGAGAGTTACGAGTAAGCAGCAATAGGATACGGCTTGTTAGTGCTTGAGAAATATTCCACCATTTGTTCTCAAGTCTACCTCGCTTAGAGCAAGCGCACACAGAGGAGTTTGTATTAAAATAATAATGGCAATATCGCAGTAGTTTTACACGATTTATTGTTTAAATATAATGTTGGTATGTTAAGTAAATATATATTGCGCACATGCAAATGTTTTATTTGAGCAAATATATGTTGGCTATGTTTATAGCGGATCTTCTCTTTGCGCTACTATTAAATAACATCTTATTCAAACTATATTTAATTTTTCTGCATAAAAAATAATTCTTTAAAGCATTTTGGACTTGCTGAAAACTAATTTATTAAAAGCTAAAAATCAACTATAAAAAATATTTTTATAAAAATATTGGGTCAACCTTAGGTATTTATATAGAGGCGCTGTGAGTCGAGTTGAAAGCCTAAAATGGACGTTAATCAAAGTTCGACACTCGATATTAGTACATACTCTAACATTACTTGTGTTTATTGCATGATGACAACATTTGAATAACATATTTTCCTTCGTGCGTAGTCACTAAGGTATAAGTAGCACTGACTTTAAGCGTCTAATGAGATAGCCTCGTAACTTGTAGAAACTTGCAGAGCTTCTTAAAGCTAGATGCGTTAATTAACCGCGTAGTGCTGCAGTCATTCTTTGTGGAAAATGTGGCCAGGATAATAACGCCTAACTAATCTAGATGATTAGTCAAGGCGTCAAGGCGCCAAGCTGATCTAATTCGCAAAAAAACTACGATATGTAACACACGCGCGAAAACGGACACCTCGTTTTTTGTATGGGCGGACTTACTAACATTTGGCATTAAAACTTTTTTATAAAGTTATCTAAGTACAAAAATAGAATAGGTTTGAGGTTAGGGTAAGTTTCGAAATAATTAAACTATACTTTGAAATACGATCGATTATAAAAAAAAATTAAAGCTGTCCGTAATATGAATTCTTGCTGAACGATCGAAAGTGGCATTAACACAAGGGCGCTGCCTTCCAAGACTCGACGATTTCGTAAATCAACAGTATTAGTAACTTTCATACTTTACTAAAACTAATCAAACAAAAGTCGAACAGTTCAACGAACACTTGATATATTTGTACTACAAGTATAAAAACAATGAAATGATGTATGTATGAAGGAAGAACAGTCAACGAGTAAAGAAAGTTTCCCAGCTCCCCTGAGATACGTCTAATCATAATATTTGCTGACTTAATACAGGAAAACTCCGGTAGCGTTAATTTATCTGTGACATGTCCCGAAACAAATAAATATAAGACGTAGGTACCTAAATAGAGAACTATTAACACAAATAGAAATAGTAATCAAGTCGATCCCTCTGAGTAAACAGTTATATATACAAGTCCATAGATGTATGATTTTATGTCACGTCATACTAATAATATAGGTGAAAGTTTGTAGGTGATTTGTGAGTGTGTTCCCTCTTCACGCTCAATCAGTTTATTTAGTTTTGATCAGATTTAGAGATACGAGTTGATCAAAGCTTGTGTTTACATTAACACGGAAGATTAATTTTATCGGAGATTAACGTTGGTATTGTTAGGGTTAAAATGATAAGATTTCTTTACATACATTCCATTAGACGAACATATATTTATTTAATCAAATAATAATTATTACGGAATAACCAGTTACAATAATTACACACACATAAGTCAAAAATAATTATAGGTCACACAATCATGAAATAACATTAAATACTAATAAAAATAATACAATAAAATATAAATTATGTCAACAATTGTTCTTTCTTGAATAATATCCATATGTATAGTTTAAATAATCACACTTACATTCACGTTGTAATGGTTGATGCTACATATTGCGGATGTTCGCAGTATTGTAAGCACACTGACAGCAGCTCCATCCAGCCATCGACAAACACATCACAAGCAGGGTTGTCGTGCAAGACAGCATTGAGTGCAGCCAGAATACGCGGCAGCGGACATTGAGAACGCGCACCTGTGCGCACATGAGACTAGAACAAGTATTACCTAAACGGTAAAATGTTTACGAGCATATAAGCGAATGTTATATTAAAGTTCTTATTATTTTTCCGCCGCGTCAAGGCCAAAAGCCTATAACCAGTCTACCAATATCTAGACCATAAAAATATCTATTCTCACCAAGATTATTAGACCATTGGCTGGATGCCTAAAATAGTTTCAGGAAAAAGGCCTTTATTCTTTAGTACGTAGTGTTTATAACGCCATAACTTTACCGTAAAAGTGTGTGTTAGGCTCTCACGCGGTATCGCAGAGTCGTTCAGTGTAAAATTTTATAGATAATATCTGGGATGCTAGGTTTGTAATAATGCTAAAAGGTCATAACGATGAAGGAAAAATGGCTGTGGATATATTTAGATGATACAAGATAAGATCGAGCTCATGTGAGTATGGAGTTTAACAGAGTATCTATAACACTATCACTTGGTAAAACAATATGAATAACTCAACTTACAATTCGACGCATGTTTGATAAAAACAGGATTTTGGCTCATCATCTGCATTTTGAGTTTCATCACTTATACTCGTACTCTTTTTAGTCTGGTTCTGTTTACAGCTTATTTATATATTAAAAAAAAAAGATTAATAATTTAATGAGTAATTAGTTAGACAATGTTTTAATTTCTTACTAAATGTCAAAACTATCACATAGCAGAAGATAATTTTTTTTTCAAGTAACGGTGGAGGCGGACGATGTGGCAATCGCACCAATGGCGGTCAGTCCTTCGATGGGTGACCGAAAAGTGGCGTTCCATTTTGGGCGCTTCCGTGGGTCAGATGACACGTTAAATTGAGGCGGCTTGATAAACTCTCGACCCCAGAGTTGGCCACTTTAATTCGATAAGAAGAAGATCTAAGTAGATGATCAAATATTGACATAATTTTCGCTATCAAAAATAAGTAATAAGTTATAAATCAGCAAATCAATAAGACATTGTTTACCCAACAGTTTGGTTAGACATCGGAAAATCGTGAAAGACTGAGCCAGCACATTAGATTTCGATTAGAAACTTTGTACAAACCTTCTAACAGTCTAAACGTAACTTGAAATTAATTGCTTACCAACAAAAGGCTATGTTTAATCGTAGTTTCATGAAAGGCTAGAACTGCCACCGAAGCTCTTAAGTTCCGCGGTGGCGCCTACTGTGCAAACTTGCCTTAACTGCGGTACTTACACTAATATCTGTCTAACTATTCTAATATTAGAGATATCTGCCCTACAATCACACTATCACAGTAAAGGGCAAAGTTTACAAGGACGCGCAAAATATATATGTAGGTATGTACGTAAGTATATATGGCTGATTGTTTTATCTTCTTCGGTTTAAATAAACTATGACCAAGTGCAAACCCGTTCTAGTTAAAAAAAAAGAAACAATTCCGTAATTAAGTTTGCGTTCTGAAATGAACGAAATATTGTTTTTTTTCATAGGCTTATCTTTTTTCATATATTTATTCATAGGCATATTACTTTCTCGTGATGATGAGTACAGTGTTGCCATTAGGCGTCGATATTATATAAAAACACAAGCTATTTCTTCGCTAACAATAAATAATTAAAAATAAACTTTACACTGCATTTTGGGTAGAACGCATAAAACTGCGGAGCATCGTTTGTATTGTGCTAGTGGTTACAGGATTACACAGACACTCAATTATTTGAACATACACACACACAAAGACACAGCTAATACAGATCTATTATTATTGTACTAAAGTGCTATAGACATACAGTAAGCATGTAAAAATGTACAAAGAATAATTAAGATAATACTCCTTGTAGTCTATCATTTCTGGTTCTCAAAACATTATGGATGATACACCCATATCTTTAAAAAAAAGTAATTGAGGCTGGAGTAGCACTAAGAGAAGTCGGAACATAAGCCGGAAATTTCGTCACCGTGGCACATAGAAATGCTAGTATGATACGTTGGGTTTTATACTTATCATAACTGCGATCTTTTGTAAACTTCTTCTTTCTTTTTTGTAAACTTCTGAACTAATAAAAAACTAATTTGTGTGCAAGTCAACATCTCTTATTTCATCTTTGAATACTCTTTGTCTTGTAGTCTTACCTTGAAGTGTTCTTTCAAACTAAACCCGTCTCCGCGCAGGATTCCAAGACGTTTGTTTTCACTCAGCATACGCTTCTGCCATTTGACGTCATTAATTTTGATGCTGTTTGCAAAGCGGTTCTAAATATATAAACAGACGACTGTAGCGCCGTCGCATTTACTTCAATTCGTCGTTATATCTATGGAAACTGTATTAAATAATAACATACAATGTTTAACTTGATCGTGCAGTGCACAAAAATTTCAAATCTCTCTATTATTAACACGTATTTGTTTCTTTACGTTAATTTGTCTTTATAACGCAACAGAGTGTCATAACATTACTTTCATTACATACATTCAAAAAACATTCAGCCTAATTGAAAGCATATTCCTTTTTGAAGTCGGTTAAAAATAGTACAATTGCACACCAGAAAACACAAAAATACAAAACAATTTCCAGAAATATTACTTAACCTAGGTACATTGGACGGCCTAAGTCTTAGTTTATTCAGTTCTTTTTAATTATTTCCTGCGAGAAAATGTTAGCGTAACTACACACACACATATTTAAACGTAACGCTATCATAAAGAGGTATTTACTTTACAGTTACATAAATATCAGTTTTTCTTCTCACATATAACTCCAGCTGGCTTTCAATTACCTCCTCACCAATTTATTTAGCTCTCAACAGAACTCTCAAAACGATTCATTGGTCCCTAAAAGTTCTACAAAACCCAATTTTTGTTTCCTTAATCATTATAAAAACACGCTTCGTTAGTCATTATAATATTTTGTTCCTACTTTTGTTTATAATGTAATTACTCAGCGAGTTAGTTCAACTCCGGTCGAGATCAAAAGCTCCAACGAACGAGTAAAGCGGCCTATTTTCTTTTCCTTGCCTAAATATTAGCTGTTTTCATGTTTGAAATTTATGAAAGGCTTGGAATTAGTGGTCTGCTAGATATGGCAGAAGTATTGTTTTTTTTTTAACCTTTTTTTCTTGATTTTACGACTTATTGTACAATCTTTTACAAAGATTTTGACCTGTGTCTGGCATCAGATGTATCTGTGGAAAATTTATAATAATAGATGTATTTCATACTGCTAAACAAACACTTTGTTGTTAAAAACGATCAAATGTATCGTCATTGCCACAGAAAACTATCTTTGAGGTTGCGAGCTGCGAGCACCCATGACCAATCATCCAAAAACCTGTCTTATACTGATTGCATAAATTACGATATCAAAATGTAAGAATTACAAAACAAAACAACCAATAGTAAGGCCCACTCTTAAACACATTCAGCCATTTTCTTTTTCAGATTGTAGACACTTATTATGTCACATCTAGATTTGATTTGATTCCATGTCATGTGAAAGGCAAATTATGTTTATTAACCTGTCAATTCCACGTGTTTTAAGTTCGAATAAAATTGTCTTTCCATCAGACTCCCTTTTATGAAGGGAATCATTCTTTGATACAATATCCACTTGAAAGGATGACTTAAATAATTTACCTACTTAATGGATGCCCGCGGTTTAGCTTGTGTTGTTTCGAAATAACAATTAAAAACGCTGTTTAGCACCATGCCGCATTCTGTTGTAGCGTAATAGAAACCCACAAACACACATTTAAATGGTATGGTTCTTATTTATTTTTACTTGTTTTCGCATTAATTTGTCTCTATTACACTACAACAGAATGCGGCATGGTGCTAAACAGCGTTTTTAATTGTTATTTCATAGGGCATGCTGTTTTTTGGTAATAGACTAGAGCTGATGAGCTGTTGTTTGATAAAAAAAGAACTGTTGGACAAAGGATATAGGAATTACTATGTGCTTTTTAAATTTGTGTGCTGGGTACAGTATTTAATTCCTTTTTTGTGAGTTAAAGGCACTGCTTTAATACATTTTTAACCTAATTTTATAACCGGGGATGTAACTCAGTGGTAGAACCTAATTTTATTAAAATAACTGCTTCCCTACCCAGTAACCCCCAGGGTACTTACATAAATCATAATCCCGAGATGCAGAATTAAAAATACCTACCATTTTCATTAGGAAATAATTAAACGGCGGCGTCTTGATATTTAATATCTGGTAGCATCAGTCAACGTCGCTCTCTCCAACAATATTAGGTAAGAGAGATTGATGTGCTGCTTCTGTTTCTCACAGATTAAGGACATAAGCCAAAGAACTCATGTTATATTTATAGAAATTCTAAGTTTAATATGAGGAAGTCAAACAACAACAGACAAAGTATATATATAAGTTCCAGTATGTTGATATTTTCCAATTTTTTGAGTCGATTCTCGATTTATCTGATTTATCGGAATACCGGTATACTTCAGTTTAATATAATAACGTCTAATATATTTTAATTTGTTCTGAAAGCCAATTCCATTTATTTTAGATATAAGAGCACTTTGTGGAAACCCATTACAATACAAGAATATTTATCAATTGATACCATGGCAATAATGGAATGAATCGGAAAAATAGGTAGGTATGTCAAATTTTAAACAAAAATTATATTTTTAAATGTTCCGTTAGTTTATAAATCTACCACAAGATATCGCAAATTCATAAATTAGCGAAAATGGGGACGTAAAATAAAACAATATATCTCTCGTCTCTAGACGAGAGATATATTGTATTATTTTGTAAGATTCTAATCTTACGGACGTTTATAATTTTTCTAGGAAATTTATAAATTTACTGTTTTTTTTATTTTTCGGTGACATATACATTGAAGAAATTAAAAAAAATGCTCAGAATTGATAAAAGAACACGTTGCAACCATTTATAGATTTTTTGTTTGTTTATCTGTGTCTCTTCTGAATGTCTGTTTATTTAAACGCTCATAACGCAAAAAACTGCTGAACAGATCATCATTATTTTTCGTTTGTAGGTAGTATGAGGTCTTAGGAGTTTGTATAAGCTACTTTTATCCTGAAATAATGCGAGGGGAGCCGCGAGCCTCCACTAGTTAAATAAATAAATAAAGGGTCGCGACAGATTCTGCATTTCATTTTTTGAAACAATGTCGTTACCTATAATTATACATTTTGGTTAGAATCCAGTTCTGAATTTTCTCACGAGAAATCCTCGCTAAGCGTGGAAATCTTGTTCCTTCTAACGAACCAATTCGAGGAAACATGAACACGCTACGTCACTGTTTGCCAGATTGCAATTTTCACACTTTTTCCTCAAGTCTTGCATCTATGGCTTCTTTCTTTGTGTATTATAAAGCAGCAGTAGGTCTCTACATAGATACTTCTGTATTATTTGCCTTTCAAGGTGTGACAAAAAATTAATTTTGTTTTATTTAGATCCTTTATGATCTCAAGACTGTTTTATTATCTTCCAAACGGCAGTGAATCGGTTCTTACTGGGTAAGCACGCTCCATCATAAACCGTAATGATTGCTTACCATCGCAGCAAATTACGGTCAAATGCAAACCCATTCCTAGTTAAAATAAAATAATTAAAGATTTTTTTTAACTAAAACGGGCTTAAACTTGACTATTGCTTCCCTTGCTTGATGTTTAGAAATACTATGGTTTGAGACATGTTATGAGATATGTCCTGAAACCTTGCTGCACCCTGCATCTGGGAATTAGTTTCCAATTATTGTAGGCCATACTTTTTATAAGAATATTTAATACTGATATTAAAGGTGCTGTGTGTATATTTCTGTACAAAAGATATAAATGATAGAAAGTTTAACCATACAAAAGTTTGCAATTCAAAGCGATGGGCAACATTTACTACTTGGTCGTTCCTGTAGTTTTGAGTTTGCATGTAACGTTCCGTACATAATATCACACTATTCTACTGTTATTGTTTTAACGTATGTTTGTAGGCAACATTTAATTTACACACAGTTTTATTTCAATGCAAAAACTTTCTGAGAATTGAAAAACATTATCAAACTATAGGGATAGGTTTATTCCATTTTATAAATGAAGTAATGGTAGGTCTACGAACATTTTTACGTGTCTATGAAAAAACAGAGCTTATGCTTTGTCTATAGACAAAGCGACTTGGTGGGTGACGTCCATTACAATGGACGTCACCCACCAAGTATATTTCAGTCGAAAGTAAAGAGGAATAATCAATTTAAGAGCTACATGATGATGTGTGATATGTCCTGAAATATTTATTTATTTAAGCATGTTCTATTTATCTAATTCTGTCTACAGTAAATCAATTTTTCACGCCGATAAACATGTCATACGAGAATCTCGTGAAGGCCGAGAAGGACAAAGTCAGCGAGTACCTTGACTTGGCACACGAGATTATCGGCATGTGGGATGATTCGACGATTATTGCCCCGATAGTCGTCTCGGTGAACGGTCTTATAGCGGAGAGCCTCGATCAACACCTCAAGAGGAAATCGCTAGAAGGTTGGGTTAAGGGCGCATATTGTCCGGAGGTTCTTGTCTCTATAGCCTCTACCACCGGTAGCTTGGGTCCTGCCCCGCTGCCGGCGGCGACGGATCATGTCTTATATTAAATCGTTAATCTACAAAGTGAAAACTTTTTATTGCAAGTACGAATACGAGTACAAGGCAGCACTAGTGTAAAACAGTGTGGTAAAGTCCCAGAGTGTGTGTCGACCGTAAAGCCTGAACAAACAAACAACACTGCGGTTTTGATTTTGTTTGCTCGGAAATTGTTCGGAAAATGTTTTATGAGTGCGAAATATTTCGGGTTTAAGCGGAACAGGTGGTTTGTGGCGCGATTTGAATTTAGTTTTCAAATATGTGCTGCGTAAAGTCCGGCATTTTGGGAAAGGTATGCGGTGAACATTACAATTATTCTGGTGTGTCTGTTATTGTATTAATAGTCAAACCTATATTGGTGACAAACCTATACTTATCATAATTGTTTATTGGTTGGATAAAACGCATCATGAGGAATTTTTTTCTCTGTCTTTGAGTCGTATTTTCTCGTGACTAAGAACAATAATTTGTGAAGCGAAACATCGTAACGTTAACTTAATATCGTGTCAAAACATCCTTCAGTATACATTTATTCAGTTGAACATGATCTTAAAACATAACAATCTTTATATCAGAAAGCAAGTTGTTAAAATTGCTTCTAGTAAATCTTTTTGATCTCATCATCATCTCATTAACTAAGTTATGAAGGATGTACCAGTCAAGCGAGTGTGTGCAAGCTCCCAAGAGACTGATTTGCCTAATGCTGACTGTACAATACTGTACATACAACACAATTCTACATTTGAATATCTCATCACTGTGCTATTTTTGGAGATGCTGTTATTGTAGAATATATTTTCAGAAAGAGTTATTTTTTTTAATTTAAAGTATTTGTATTGTTTTTTAACGGAACAACTTTACTATGAATGAAAATGTTAAGCGTTGTGTTGTTTGAGTACAAATAAATCAAAAGATTTTGGAGTCAGTTAAGAAACAGCCAATTGGTTAAATCTTTTTACTAAATATTACAAACATAAAAGTCACTTCCAGTATATGCTATAGATAGTATTAATTAACCTACTATTTCTTTTATTATTTCGCTATTAAACTTGCACGTCATCTGTTATTGATCAATACAAAAGAGTGAGATAAGTACAAAAAAATATGAAAACGTTAATTTTCGTACCATTGGCGTTTGTACTTTCCTACCACAGAGCATAAATTAATTTCCATTTAAAGGTACACTTTACGGCTTTCTGCGTTCCGTTTCGGTGTGATTTCAACAACGGAGTTGTACCTAGTAGACACCTTGTTATAGCTATTATAGCATAAAAACTCTCAGAAGACTCGATAACCTCCTTTTTTGAAATCGATTAAAATATCACTAAAAGACAAATATACAAAATTACATACATTCACACATTACAATACACACACATACACTTTTAATAAACTGCTATACCTAGGTCAAGCCAGGTGTCAGGTCAACGCATTATAAAAATTATCCAAGGGGTGAAATACGGGTGGCATGTTTGTATGAAATTTAAACATATAAAATAATACTTCTTCTCAATGAGTTATACCCACCAGGGGAGCAAGCACCCACTAGTTACACCACAGGTTACACGTAATTTTAAATGGTTCGACTTGTAAATATATTTATAGATACTTACTTAGGAATCTCCACTCTATTAATTCTATGTATTGCAGCTATGTATAACATCAATCACGGAGCCTCACCTCACAGTGATTAATGGATCATTTTCCTTTCACAACGTAATCTGCGCGTCTGATATTATGTTTTTGATTTCTTGACGTGAGCTGATGAGATGGGAGACGATTGGATTTCTGTGTTAGAGTTTTAAAAGTAGGAGTAGGTGGCTTGAACGTAGGAGTAGGTGGCTTGAACGATTGTTATTGTAATAATGGTATTTGTAATACTAGTTTTAACTATAAATGCTATTGTGAACCAAAGCTGGTTTTTTGCGGTCGTGATTATTTTCACTCATTTTCCAGTAGTAGTTTTAAACAGAGCTGTAAAGATAAAACACACAGAAATACGATTTTAATTAATCATATACAATACATTATGTCGATAGTTAAAATACGATTTCTGAATCTGAGCTTTATTTAATTGCAAATAATTAAATCTAATCTCTAATCTAAAATTAACATAATATGCGTCATTTTGAGTAAATGTTTAGATAAATCAAGTTTTTTTTAAATAAAAAAAAATATATAAAAAAATTTTGACAAGAATTACAACATTTTGTTAGTTGTTTTTGTGATTCTTCTAAAGATATGTAATCTTTGTATTAACTAAACGGTTTTCACTGACGTGTAAATCGCGTAAGTTGTTTACGCGTTTCGGATGTTATGACATCCATCTTCAGAATCCATGTCTGCGTGCTGCCGCGGTCCCAGAACATACGTTCTGAAGATGGATGTCATAGCATCAGAAACGCGTAAACAACTTACGCGATTTACACGTCAGTGAAAACCGTTTAGTTAATATATTGATAAAATGTCTCACGAAAGTTTTAATATTAAAATATGTAATCTTTTACAAGTGATTTAACACAGACAAAGTAGGAAAAAAAACATGTCAACTGATATGTATAATAGCAATGTAATGCACGGCTGTTTGTCTAGTACGGCAGTCGTTAAGCGATGTCAGAGGCCCTTGGGGCGGCTTGATAAAAATAAGAAGAAGACATAGCTATCAGTTTTAACTACCCCAAAGTATTTATTATATTTACAAAGCGGCTAAACTCGACTCCAACAATAAGCCCGCCTCTTTATCATAGACTTATTTTTATAGAGGTTCCTTACTACCAAAAAACTAACCATGTATTTTGCATATAATGTTAAGTTATAGACAAGAACGTTATAAAATCTATCACAATGTTTTTTCCATTATAGTTCAGTACACAAAAAATCTGTCTGACATGTCTTGTTATATTTTCATATGACCAATCACGTGCATAGTTATTGTTTTTATACTAGTTGAACAGTTAGGTATTTTGCCATCAAATCACTTGAGGCAACATCAGAAAAGCGACACTGTGGCCCAAGGTGATCTAATTCGCTGTTGTAGGAACTCATCGCGAGGCACATGGAGACACATTACTTGTTCATTTTAATTGTTTGTTACTTCATCACGCTAAAACATCTAAACCGATTTGGATGACATATGGTATGGCGGTAGATTAGATTACATTGAAATAACATATAGGATTTAATCCCAGATGAATGCGGGTGACACCGCTAGTTGACTCTGCTAGTTTGACTTAATATATAACTTTATTGAACTCTTAAAATATAAACATACAAAACAAATGGACCTAAAGTATGAATGTATGTACAGGGCGGCCTTCTCTTCCAGGCTCCTTCTTCTTACATAACATGGGAGTATTTTGGCCCCAATGAGGCGTATCACAGCTATGATGTCGTGTGTCAGCCGCAGCGCAGTCATCCGTCTTCTTCTTTGGAACAGTAACGCGATACTTATTAATTTGCGAGAGCGGTTCTAGATGAAATTGTGCCGGTAATCCGGAAATGTTGACGGGAAAAATCCTGTACAGGGTTAGAACAAAACATGAAGTACTACATATTAAAATATAAGCCTTCAGGGTGGTTTGATAAACTTTCGACACCTGAATTGGCTAGTCTCATTCGATAAGACACAGAATAAAAATGTAATAAATTACAAGATTATCAAGTTTTGTAAATAATAGAAGAATAGACTAGACAGACGCAGAAAAAACTCGTAGTGAGTGATAGTGAGCACATGGATGGCGATCATCGTAGTGAGTGATAGTGAGCACATGGATGGCGATCATCGTAGTGAGTGATAGTGAGCACATGGATGGCGAGCATAAGTAGTGAGTGATAGTGAGCACATGGATGGCGATCATCGTAGTGAGTGATAGTGAGCACATGGATGGCGAGCATACACACACAACTTTGACGGGGAAAACCCCTAGGATAATGAATCCTAACAACGAAATCCATTACCGCTTAAGAGATCTTTGCGTATTATTACTAGTATATTGATGTTGCTATAGTAGATAGTAATTTGATAATCTTTTTTAAACAAACAATGGTTTATTTCACATAATAGTGAGAACTCTGAACAGTCCTTCAGTTGTGATTACAAAGCTGTTATAGAAGGAAGGAAGGAAAACTATATCGATTCGTATTGAGAAATTGTGTGGAAAAAACATTCGAAGAAAATCAGAGCGAAAAAATATCTCAACAAAACGCTTCTTCATTTTTTAAGTTTCATGTAATGTATTTGCTTAGGGACAAATGCAACGTTTCTCATGTCTGTCTTTCAAATGCGTAATCATGTTTAGTGACTAACATATTACGCTTCAAAATAAATCATAAACTATAAAATATATTCAACAAAAAATATCGAAGTCAAATAACTTTTTTGCTAAATAAATATAATTATGTGCTACACAATAACAATTAAAATTATATAAAACGAAATATTTTTCCTGACAATTTATCTACGCAAAAATTGGTTACCTTTTGCCAAATAGTATATACAGAGATGAAAGTGGTTTTTGTTGTACATACATACATCATTAAAATACCTAACAACAACGTTTTCATGTTGGGAATGAATTTCTTCGAAAGAATAACATGTACTTCATTACAGTAATGACATGAAAAAGGTCAATTACAAAAATGTTTACTTTGTATAGTATTTGCGTCCCGTGGCTTTGGTTGCGTAGATAGGTAAGTTGGCTATCTGAAAAAGTTACAAACATACATACATGTAAACTCTTACTGTTTGAGAATAATTTTACCATGTGATTAAATTGGCTTCATAACGTAGTTGCTTGCATTTAGTGTTGCTTTCGTAATATCGTACAATTCATGAAAAGGAGTTCTGGAACCATACAGTCGGCTATTTAATTTAAAAGTACGTTGTTTTGTGCAATCATGGATCGAATAAGGATTATAAAATTCATACTAACATTCGAAAATTACATGTGTGTTTATAGAAATTACTCTCTGTTAAGTAAGCGAATGCGTGTGTTGATTTTAATTCGTCTCATTTTTGAACCTCTCACATACATCGGTACAATATTTACAAGCATTATTTTGTCCGTAAAAGCGTTTAGAAAAGAAGAGGAAATGCTACTACAGCTACTACTCTTGCAATTTATGTTATGTTTCAATGATTTCTTAATTTTATACCAAACTTTTTATCACAGAAATATGTTTAAGTTTTTTTTGTCCAATCTAAGTATAAATCACAATTTGTTCATCCAAAAAGATAAATACAAGTACTCTTTGAAAACGTTAAGAAAAATTATGATTGCAATTATGGTGTTTTTTGTGTCTTTTCGCATTCCGACTATTTGTGCCACGATTTATGTAGAATGGAAGGTAGATTACGATAATAGAAAAGTACATATATTAGAATATGTTGGTATCGTGTCCTTAGCTTGTTATGATATTATAGTGGAAATAAGATATATCTTAGAAAACTGCGTTTTTTGTGTCTTTGTTACAATACTCACCAACCAAATTAAATGTCTGGAGGAATATATGCGTTTAGCAATGAAAACTCATGGAACGAGATTTTTTACCAAAGATATAAGGAATTGGACAAAAATTTACAAGAGTCTGATATATAACAGCAATTACATAACTCTGTGTTTTTCTAAACAGGTAAATACCTACTTATAATACATACTATTTTTTTTTTAGGGAGAGCACTCGCTCTACAGTCAGATCTCCAGCCTGATGGATCAATGACATCCGATCTATCAAAGGCCCTCTCTGGACAAGAAAAATACAAGACTGACACCAATGGCACCTAGGGGAGGAGGCTTATACCCAGCAGTGGGTCGACAAGGGCTGAAGATGATGATGATTTGTTCCTAAAATACTCGTTCTTGATGATAATGCTGCAAAAAACTTATATACTAAACGTAACCAAACTAGGCCTCGAATGTATCTAATGCTTGTCGTATATATTAAAATTTATTTAATAATAAATTTTCAGGTATTGGGCTCCCTGATGATGGCGACTTTTAATTATATTTTCATGACTTACCATCTGATTCATGCTTTCATATTTTATAATGTAAGTAAAAAGTTAAGTTACATACATAGTTTTTATTTATTTTAAATACAGTTTTTACGAAGATTGATATTATTGGTATATTTTATATGCTGTTTCTTTAATTACTGAATTTTCGTACGATATCTATTCTATAATTGTAATTGGTTTCAGGGTCATATAATTATTGGAAAAAAGCATACCATATATCTGATTATGTTACATACTATAGTTTCAACAGGAATTCTTCTAGTTTGTCAAACACTTCACAATAACTTTAGCAATCTTAAAATAACTCTCTTTAAACTACCGAATTATATATCGGATCGTAAGTACCTAAGAAAATATGATTATGATTTAAAAAAACAACTAAAATAAACTCCATTGGTTACTGTTCTAAAGTTTAATAGTATTTTGTAGGTAACAGTACCTAAAAAATAATTTTCTCACTTTCTTAAAAAGTAATAAATTGAGTTTTTGCATTCGTAAAAGCAAAATACTGATAATAACATTTTCAGTATTAACATACTAAAGTAGTACAACTATCATACGAATAATAGAATCTCGAGAACTCAATCAATCAATCAATCAATATCCGATTTTGTTTTCACGAATTTTCATAAAACTTAGAACAAATATTATTGGCAACAAATTATATTAATTAAATCTATCCTTAATAAAATCTAAATGTTGACCTGTGTTTTATAATAATTTTAATTCAAAGCACTCATCTCCACAGATGACAGCACAGACATGAGGAGCGCCCGAGCTCTATGCCGCATAGTGTCGACAAGCCCTCTCAAGGTCTGTGTGCTGTCGACCAAGTCTGTAGGCCTACAGTATGTGCCGACCATCTTTGGACTCTCTGTGACTTATGTCATCGTTCTGTTACAATGCCATCATATATTGTAATTATTTTATGTAATTAAAATGTAAGCACGTCATAATAACAGATATTTGTGTTGAGTGTGTGCCTCGTGATTAATTTAAACAACGTTTTTCCTTCTTTCATCGTTCTTAAGAAGTTGTTCCCCAGAGTTCAGAATCGGAAGATCTCTCTCTCTCTCATCTTCTTGGGGGAGCATCTTGACCCTGCGACAAAAAACATGCTCTTATTCCGAAGGTTTCTTACCTTGCTAAGCGATTGTTAAATTATATCTGATCAAAATAAGAAATAACCCATTTAAAACAATGTTAGGTCATTTTTGCATATTTAATCACGAGTATTTTGCTAATTAGTAGGTACGTAATCCAATTGCGTCAAGTCGTAAATTACGGATTTAATTAATTAACTTAAAATAGAAAATGCTCATAATATATCAAATTAGTTAATTTAAATGTCCAACTTTAATTTTAATGTCGCGTTTTATGAGCTATCTGATACCAAATGTAATTAGTATTTTAAAAATCTACAATTATTAGTATTTTAAAAATAAACCGAGTTTTCAAAAGCTCACGATAGCATCAACAATTAGATCACATTTATTTTGTGAGGGGTTTTAATGTATGTTATATATATATATATAGGTACATTGTTATTTTAATAAAGTGTTTATGTAACTACCTCAAAGTCGATTTATATACCTGTTATGACCTTAAAAACTACTCATCCAATATTGATGATACGTGGACCCATAACATATTTCAGTAAAAAGTATAACACCTTGATTTTACCACAAAAATGCTTTAATTTGGTAAGTACGAAAAAATATCGCAGTCTTCTAAGCTATGGGTACTTCTCATCAACAACGATGAAGATTTTTATAACCAAGTAGTATTATAATACACAAAAGTTGTGTAGTTCTATCTTACACTGTGTAGTAGTTAAATAAGCCTACGAGTAGTAACAGGCAATATTACGGTTGTATTAGCCAGCAAGGACAGGGCTTAATAAAGTATCATATAAATTAATATATTCAGCAAATAACAAAACCTTTTGCAGGCCTCCCGAATATTTTGTAATTACAATCCTTTAGTTAATGTAATACTAGTAGGTAGCTCTGCGAACAGTAGACCATAGAGAAATTTGTAGTATCTTAACATTCTTCACAAGTAATTTAACTGTGTTGAATAACAAATATTCAGACTAATGAATTATTACTAAGCTTTCAATAATGATCAAATATAATCTATAAAACAGCATCCGCAGACTTCTAGTTTTATTTGATGGACGTTAAAAAATCTATTGAAAAACATTATATAACTCTAAAAAGTCCCTTTTTAAAATTGGTCCTCTGAAAAATAGCGTAGTCTATACTCGTCCAACAGCTAATAAAACAAACAGTAACAACCTCACTTCATTCACTTCGCTCACTCGTTCAAAAACAAGCGTATCACGTATCGAGAGATTTGTATGGCCATAATGACGCCGTAATGGGCCTGGATTCGAGCGTGTACAGAATATAACGTTAGTTTTTGCACGAAAAATTGTTGCAACGCAATTTGATTCCGCAGTGAACAAAACCGGCTTTTATGTGAAGTTGCATGATGTAAACCCCTTTGAAAAGATGCTTTTAAGACAAGAAAATCTCAAAAGGTAAGGAAATATAATTGCGTTTCTTCTTATATCGGGTTGCGGTGAAATAATACTTGTATTTGTTGCTCTGAAATAATAGTTTTTATTTATAATGATTAACATACATTTTATACAATTATGATTTATGACCACTTAAACTACACTTATCTTAGTTTACATTGGTGGCTTGTTCATTTAGTTTGGGTTTTTACAAACTATAGGAGTTGTAATGTAGAAGAGTAGCAAGTAATTAGTTAGTTGTGACCTCTCCCATGATTTCTATTATTTTAAAGTTGAAACCAACTAAAACTAAAATCTAAATATTTTCAAATCCGTTGCCTATATTTCAAACACATTTGAAAAACTATTTTGATCAACGAAGTTTTTTGGTCGTTTCTATGTATAATAAGTATGTATTTACAAAATAAAAGTATATATGTATTATATCCGTTATCTAGTACTCATGATACAAGAGTAAGCTTAGTATGAGGCTAGATGGCGCTGTGTGATATGTCATGAAATATTTATTATTATTATTATTTTATTACAATATATTCTAGGAAGCATTTGATACACAGTCGCATCTCCATCCATCTAGTAATTCTGAATTAATACTTTCGTAATACTAAAACGTCGTAAGCCCAGTCTGTCATCAAACTCATATATTTTTTGTGAGTTAAAAAACTCTTTTATTTCGTTGCCAGACGGGTCCCATGAGGTCATAAGCTCTATTATTATCTGTAGTCATAGAGAATCTAACCTGGTGACACCGAGCTACATATTGAATACCTAACTGAACCTATTTTCTACTTAAAGGTTTCGTTGACCACATTCACTACGTGGGCTAATCAGCATCAAGACCTATCTATCACGGGTTTACGATGGCGGACTTGGTAGCACTCAGATATCACACGCGATGTATGTATCTTACTAATCACGTCAATTTATTTCATGTAATATTATTATCTGTAAACTGTGTATAGAATCACTAGTTTTCAAAACGCCCTAAGGGTCTCTACTCTAGCATGACTTTTTTATTGACAAACTATAGCTTGCTACAATTTAATTAGTCATTTATATATAACTTCACATTTAAATTTATTAATTTCTTTTATAGTTTTACCAGTGTGTATATGAGGTAACAGCGTGATTCATTGCCACATATGCATATCAAATTGAGTTCTTATGACGGGATAGAAAACATCCTCGCCCCCTAATAGCACAGAATACAGAGTACAACCGATACACAGAATGATAATGAGGTGTCTCTGTGGAGTAACATGCTCTATTATCAGTGGTGTAAGTGCGTGGACAGCCGGCGACGGTGGATTATGGACGAAGGGTCGTAAACTCAACAACTCAGTACCTAGTAAACGATATGCGACCTTTCTTTACTTTACAGTTTGGCTTGAGAGAGGGAATGCAGCGTATGAAGAAATGGGTGTGATGCAATTTTTTTATCTCTTCATTATAAGTAGTATTAGTATATGGATATTTTAAGGCGAAATAAGAACTTAAAGTTTAATCAAATTAAAATTGTTGCTACTAAAATATGCGTCTTTTTTTAATGTTGTTGTTTATTTATTCACGGTTCATAATTATTACTCTAAAGAGTCGTTACATGAAAATTTAATGTTCGTATGTAACATAATTTATTCAATTGATTATCACCGCTAGCAGCTTGCAGACGGGCCATACCCTTTAAACATCTTGATCTATGAGTGTAAGGATACCTACGCAATTTTCTCATTTTCTGGAAAAAAGGTTACTGGACTCCACTGAATTTGCTTTCTAGATTGAAATGTGTCTAGTCTAGACTTTTGGAAATTGTCATGCACAAATACTAAAACCACTAAGAAGTTTTCATTTGCCATTATACATTATTATTAGAAACCCTTACGCAAAATGCATTTTTTCCACATAATACCATTTTTTTGTGAAATATAACTTATTTATATATTAAATTAATAACAGTTGACCTTAAGGATTTCCCATGGATTTTCTTACAAAATTAAGTTCGCAAGTAACAAAATATTACAAGCATAATTTTCAATAACGTTATTCGGTCATAAATCTACGCCACAGATTATGTTCTAGTTTGTTCACGCGATATTACAGACTCTGTTCATTCCGTCACTCATACATAAATTATTGGGAACATGTTATATTCATCTCATACCATCTAAAACTATTTGGTGTAATTTTTCTTTTACAATCTTTTTCGTGTTATTTTTCGTTGTAAATGGTGACAGGCTTATTTTTGATAGAATCTTATTTGATAAGATATATGGGACAAAATCTCTAGAGAGAATTTTTAAGTGTTATTGTAATTTAAGCGTGAGTAAGATTCAGGACTCCTCTAAACGTAAATAACACTTGGGATAAGTAATAAAAAACTCATATTCTGATATCTTTACACATATTGTTTTCATGCCTTTTTAGTAACTTATGTACTATTTTTTGAATAAAGTTGTGATCTTGATATTAATTTTCAACAAAATTGAAGTTAGGTTTGTGACGTGATCTGACGCATTAACACGCTAATTACTTGTACCGTTTACCGTTGTTGTTGTATTATCAAACGGTTCATTAATAAATATCTTAAGAAGATAACTACTGCTCGATTTTATTTAGCAGCGTTGTTCGTATCTATACACACAAAGACATACGATAATAAAAAAGAAACTTTTTACTGCAACTTTCTTTCCCAAACACACAATACGAGTACATACACTCGAAAAAAATCTAAACAACATCGCAAATCTAACCACGTTCTACGAAACTTTGGTAACTCCCGTTAAAATATGTCCAAGACTCACTATTAACCCATCAAGTACAAGGGCTACTGGAGTTGGAAACTTGGCAAGTTTTCATTGTAGCTTGCCCTTTTGTGCCGTTGATATATGGCCACTAAATCTTTAGTAACAATAAGTATTGGCAGCCGCGGAATAATCTCGGTCGCAACTGGCAACCTCGCCGCCCGCAGATTAATAGCGAGTGCGGCTTGCGACTGGTGGGTAAATGCAGTTTGTGACACTAGATGTGGCTTGTTGTAAACAAT
This sequence comes from Macaria liturata, assembly GCA_964023185.1. Taxonomy (NCBI): domain Eukaryota; kingdom Metazoa; phylum Arthropoda; class Insecta; order Lepidoptera; family Geometridae; genus Macaria; species Macaria liturata. The sequence continues at coordinate 155,589 of OZ026812.1, read as the reverse complement.
CGACGGATTTTTACTCAAAATATTTTAACGTTCTGCATCACGAAGACGTAGCAATAAACCGTTTTGCCGTTTTTCCTGCTTAGTTATTCGGGACATCTAGTTAATACATTAAAGTAATATCAGAAAACACGAATACATCAATACATGAATGTGATAAGACATTTTCCTTTTCTCTTTTTCAGACACGTTCAGTGGACTTGCGTGCGCGTGCGCTGGTGGCCAGCTCAGCGAGTAGAACCAGCGTGGCGGCGGACACTCCTGCCAGGTATAGATGCCAGGGTGCGGCGAAGCGCGCGCTCCACCCGCGGGACTTGAAGCGGTACTTCTTCTGCTGTTTGTAGTACTGCCCGTGCAGGTGCTTCTGCACAAGCCCGGTCTCTCGCACGCGCAGGGCGAGCCAGTGTAGGCGCTTGGTCAGTGCGCCACGATTGAAGTACATGGCGGACACGGTCTTTGAATAGGGTATGCGAAACGTATATAGCAAGTCTTGGCCGTAGCTATCGTAGTAAGCGTACTGGTCGTTCAAATATACTGAGTACAGTACCAATGCAAACCGGTCTTGCGAGCGGCTCACCGTGCGCGCCGATGTTAGATGGCGCGTACAACCTTCTCCGCCCACAACCACGTGCTGTAAAATGTCGCCGTTCTGTGCTTCTGTTTGCAAAAAGCGTCCCATGGCGTGACTGATACAAGGTCGTAACCCACGCGCCATTAGCATCTCCTCGTCTGCTACTTGCGGTGCCCGTCGCGGCGACGTGGCGAAACTCACGAGTGTGCTGCTGTAGAAATTATTGAGTAGAAAGCCAAGCATCACCCACGCCACGAGCAGTCGACGCACAGTTATCGACGCACCAGGCAGCCGCACGCCGCGGCCGAGTAAGCCCTCTAGTAGTGCCAACCGCACCGCACCTGCGTCACGCGCTCGCGCCACACGCACCACCAGTGCCGCCCAGAGAGGCAGGCTCAGTGCCACTATCACCCACAGCGTAGGTGTGAAGCAGGAGTACGGGTCACTCCAGAGTGGCGCCAAACCTGCTCGTCGCACCAGGAAACGGATCTCGTCGTATAGGTCGAGGTGGCCGTGCACGAAGCCGAACGCGCGCGCTCGCCCCGCCAGCAGCAGCATACCACCCAGCATGACGTCACTTTCATTTCTCGACAGCCGCGTCAGAGGACCTTCCACCGATAAGTTTTGTGACACTACGGAAAACACTTCCGCGTCGTAGTCGTAGTTAAATCGGTACCGGAAACCTTCCACTTTGCTCATTAGATGGAACACATACTGCTCGATACCGAGGTTGGTGGGGTCCTCGGCTGGTTTGTAGCCGCTGATTTTCAATGGGTCTATCGTAAATGGCGGCCAGTGTGACACCGACACATTGTAGAAGCAATTTTGGTGCGGTTTTAGCGGAAGTGAGGGATAAACCGTAGCAGGTGCAGTGTTACATTCGCCCAGGGGTTGCACCTGAGAGTAGTAATTACCGCATGCGTTCTGAGTGTGTGAGTTGTAGGTGTAGAGATCCGCAGAGTGAGATCCATTGACTAGAAGCACAAAGGGTGCGCGTAAATGAAGGAAGGCATCAAACACGGGGTGCAGGTCTTGGTCCCTTAGACGGTCTACCAGCACGAGGAAGCGAGCCAGAGGATTCCAGTCGGGTGCAGCCGCTAGAATGGGCAGTGCGGAGTGTATAAGATCAGTCCGTCCCCGAGCAGCTATTACGTAGGCATGTGATGGTGCCTCGCCACCCATTAATATAGCACCGGTTTCGTGTAGTGCATGGAATAAAGGTCGTTCTGAGCCGGAGTATCGCAGTGATTGTTCTTTGGGGAAATGCGCTCGCACTAGTTTAATGACACATCCCAGACTGGGCTCGCTCGGTGACGATGCGGGTTCTAGGGCTCCCAGCGTCAGTCGGTGCGAGCAACAAACAACCAGCACAGCCCACACGCACCGCATATCGCCGGCGATACAATAACTAATGTCTATTCGTGGCTATCAAACTGTTTGTGTAGAAAACCTCGCACTCATTAATCATCGAGAGCGATTTCTAAATGTCAAACTTTTATCACAAATCTAAAGGTAAGTACGCTGACACGTTTTCAGGTTTTAGAGTATCGTGTTGTATCAGTCAGGTATTTTTTACTAAAATAAATAATGAAAAATGTTCATGACCTCCATAATATACATTTATGTTACTTATTCCCAGTTAGACGATCAATTTTCAACCACAACGTTTCAAAATGTAACGAATTATACGAAGTTGTCTTTGGAAGTTCAATAAAAACAAGTACATATATTTGACCATTTATACTTTTTTTTTTCAAACAGTCATCACAAAATAATTACAGAAATATTTTATGGGCTTTATAATTTTTCATGCGTTATTACCTGAAGAACCCTGTGTCATTTAACCATTTTCAGCAACCCATAATGTAGATAAAGATCTATACTTTACGTCTATTTGTTTTGTAAATTAACTTTTGTTTACTTAATTTTTCGTGTGTCTAAATATTACTTGTGTGATCAAGTAAACAGATAAGACATATTTGTTTAGTTAGTGAAACAAGATACTGATGACTATGTTTCACTCCGGTGTCATTATGCAGGCATACCTACATACTGATGACTATGTCTCACTCCGGTGTCATTATGCAGGCATACCTACATACTGATGACTATGTCTCACTCCGGTGTCATTATTCAGGCATACCTACATACTGATGACTATGTCTCACTCCGGTGTCATTATTCAGGCATACCTACATACTGATGACTATGTCTCACTCCGGTGTCATTATGCAGGCATACCTACATACTGATGACTATGTCTCACTCCGGTGTCATTATGCAGGCATACCTACATACTGATGACTATGTCTCACTCCGGTGTCATTATTCAGGCATACCTACATACTGATGACTATGTCTCACTCCGGTGTCATTATGCAGGCATACCTACATACTGATGACTATGTCTCACTCCGGTGTCATTATTCAGGCATACCTACATACTGATGACTATGTCTCACTCCGGTGTCATTATTCAGGCATACCTACATACTGATGACTATGTTTCACTCCGGTGTCATTATTCAGGCATACCTACATACTGATGATTATGTTTCACTCTGGTGGCATTATTCAGGCATACCTACATACCGCGGTGTTCAAATACTGGTTAGTACCGAGATAGCATAAACTTGGTTGAACTATTTTAAATAGCTTTATTCCGTAGCTCAGCTAGCAGAGGGATCGCATCATTACCAACACGTTAAATTGTAGGTTCTGACTGTTTGTCTAGTACGGCAGTCGTTAAGCCATGTCAGAGGCCCTTAGAGTACGTAGCTTGATAAACTCTGGACACTAGATGTTACAATTGTTAAAAAACATATGCATTTATTAGATACCAAATACACACAGACAGATTACATAATTATACAATTAATTAACACATTTAGAATTCCGTTTTTAAATAAAAATATCGTTTGATTTTCATACCACTTCTAGCTTCTTGTATGCTTGTAGTTTGTAGGTAGGTAAGTGTTTTGGTCTTTATTGATAGGTTAAAGTTTACAAGGGCCAGCATACACTCTGCGGCAAAGTTGGCAGCATTGTGTAACTTACTACAAATCTAGTTTAGACGCGGCGAAGTAAATTTTTTTTACGATCGTTGTTTTTGTATTAAAATACAATTTCAAGTGAGATAAAAAAAAGAATATTTTCTATGAACATAAATTGGAGTAAATTTTTTAAGATATCTTGAAAGTAAAGCCTGGTGATGCTAGTATTTTTGGAAAGCATTCAAACAACTAAATTATTATAACTAAGTCCTTTCACGAGAACTGCAATATAAGGAAGATTCATTTTAATTGTTTCACTCGTACTCGTACGTGATTAATGTAATGTTATCTTTGTGGGAAATAAAGTTCTTTTAACCTAAACTAATCGGGCAAAAATCAAGTATACTTGAAAAAAAATTAGCAGGTATAATCTTAATAATTGTGGGACAGTACAATATCAAAAAAGTTAAATTTAAAAGTAATGAGTATCCCCCTGCCCATTTTTTCAAATGTAAATATAACCGTTAGGTTGGAAATTCTTGTTACTCCGGACCTACAGTGTAATTCTGATGTTGGCTAATAATGTAAAACAATAAATATGACACACTCTCTTTAACAAGTCCATTTAAAATATTATCCAAAATAAAACACTAAGAAAATCGTAATCCAAAAACATCAAACACTAAGTGAAAGACCTTTTAGGGCCCTAGACAATATATTATTTAATTTAGTTGTAATAACCGGCTAGCACTTACTTAAATCATTACGTCGAAAAAAACGTAATATTTACAGTACGTCAGTCAATATTGAAACTGACTATGCCCAAAGAAGAGTTCAATAACATGTACAATCGAGAACCTTCAGAAGAATAACACTAAAATGAAATACTGTAATGTAAAACCGCAAAATACCGGCTCCATGGTCCCATATACGAGTACGCGCCCCGATCTCAATATCAAAGGCGTTCAGATAAAAACGTTATAGGTCCTTGGCGATGATTTGGACATAGATGAAGTAGCATTTTGTATATATTGTTTTGATTTTTTAAAAGTCTGAATATGTGGTTAAACAGCACCACGTAAAGCTAAGTAATTTTGTAAGCTGTAATTTTTAAAGTATGTGTGGTTTAATGCTAAAGAAATCGTTCAAAAATGCATCATTTATAAGGTGTTCGTCTAATATGTTTGGCAATGCGTGGCTTACATTTATGGCTACATTTGATATGTACTAATATGTTTGGCAATGCGTGGCTTACATTTATGGCTACATTTGATATGTACTAATATGTTTGGCAATGCGTGGCTTACATTTATGGCTACATTTGATATGTACTAATATGTTTGGCAATGCGTGGCTTACATTTATGGCTACATTTGATATGTACTAATATGTTTGGCAATGCGTGGCTTACATTTATGGCTACATTTGATATGTACTAATATGTTTGGCAATGCGTGGCTTACATTTATGGCTACATTTGATATGTACTAATATGTTTGGCAATGCGTGGCTTACATTTATGGCTACATGTGATATGTACAAATAAGTTCTTTTCGAACTTAGTTTTCAATTAGTTTTATTTTGTTTATTCAATTCGTCATAAGTAAAAGAAGAAAGTACTATCTTTTAAGAAATTACAACCAGCATCATCTAATATGCTACCTCCATTCCAAAAGTAGAGCGAAATAAATACAAAGTATGTGTGAGGCCTTAACGCCGCCTTGTGTATTGAGTTAGATGCCTAAGACCCTCGGTTAATGCGAACATCACACAATCCCTGTTAGCTCTGGCCCTCAACCCAATCTGTTACGTATTCTATGAGCGAACTTATCATAACGAATGGTGGGCGTTTCCAAAGACTGTTACTTGTTACTTTACTTTTACTAAAATAAGTTATGATGCCTTTTTATATTGTGTCCTTGGCATGTTTTTTTAATTCTTGACGACTAAAATTATTATTTATAAATTAAAAGTTATTTATGGATGCTGAGATATTGAAAAAAAAAAGTGTAATAGTAACATTTTTTTTTATCAACCAAAAATCACTAAACTCATTTTTAAATGAAAATTTTGTAAGTGTTTATTTCTAAGACACGCCAATCAGATTTATTAGAATTAGGTAAAATATTTAAATAAAATAAATTTATACATCAGATTTCTAAACATATAAAACTCAAAGGTGACTGACTGTCTGACAGACCTAGTAACCCACAGTCCAAACCACTTGATGGATCGGGTTGAAATGGCATGCAGGTAGATGTTATGACGGAAAGGATTTTTGGAAATGCCACTTTTAAAGGAGTGAAATAAGGTATACAAGTTTTATTACTTAATGCGAACGAAGCTGCGAGCACCCGCTAGTTAACAAAAAAGCTTTTAACACTTGAATGGTAAACATTTTAACAACAAACTTAGTTTAATAAAACAATAATATAATATCAGTTTGTTCTTCTAAGCGAGGGGTTGGTGGAGCGGCAGTAGCACTTGCCGTGGAAGCAAAGAGGTTCGTTGGGACCGAAGCAGTTTACATCACACGTCTGAGAGCATTCGTCCTCTGAGAAGCACTCGGGCCCTGGAATACATATTTAAAGGTTACATACATGGAAAAAATATTTATTCATTAATAACTAAGACGACCGTAACCAATTACATTAACTATTACAATAGCAAAAGAAAAAAAAGAGAGTGAGGGAAATACTATAGCTCTGGAATTCACACAATACAGTTTTTTTACACAATTAGGTTAGATTGTAATGACACCCCGTGGTGTTTTGCGGATTTGGGATAGAAGGAAGCCTATCTGTTAATTCTGGAAAAGACACAGTATGCTAGATATTATTAGTAGGTAGGTAGTATAACAATACTCTGTGGTTATTACCACATTGTAGAGTATACAATCCCACTTATTATAAAGCGGAAAAATTGTGTGTTTGTGTGTGTGTGTGTATGTTTTTTACTTCTTCAAGCTCAAATGAGGAACTTGTCTAGATAAAATTTGGTGTGGAGGTACTTTAGACTCTGCATTAACAGATAGCCTACTCATTAGCACGGATCAACGCCGGTAACACCGCGAAACGCAGTTTGTAAATAAACTTAAGTAGCCTCCTGGGTATTAAGTACAAATTGGTATGTATTAATTATGCTTGCCCGTTCAGACCATAGTCTAATTATAATTTTGCAATTAAATGTGACATAATAGCATGGAAGCCATATTGCTTTATCACCCCAAGCCATACATAACGGTGACTAATTACATTTAATAATGCTTCAGACATTTTCTGAATAGATACCCGAAGTTAAATTAATTGCATTACTAAGAACGAGACTGAACTTGAATTAATAAAATAATTTTCTATATATATATATATACATATATATATTTTTAAATTTAAATAAATATATTATTCGAACATTTTTAGCTACTCCATTACACCTTGCAAGTGTTATTTTTGAGTTAGCTTTAAAAATGTCTCACATTATTTCTAGTGATTTTCCCAAAACTTATAAGATGTAAAATCTCCCGCTGTAATATTTAAGTATGTTTATAAATATACGTAACCGTAAGCTTACGTTGATTCATATATAATTTTATTGATATAAAAATTCTTTGCGTGGCCACGTCCGTACATTGTATTACGTATTACCCATAAATTACGTGTCTTTATCATTCCGTTAATTTATGGCTCCCATTTTACAAAATTGCTAACCAATAGGTATTCGTGATTGATATTTTACTCGTGTTATAGCCTACCAAAAGCTATGTACTTATGTATATTTATTATGTATGTTTTATTTTAAATGAGTACTTTATTAGTGCCATAATAAACAACATGTTTATTGCTCACATAAGTTCTTACGATACTAATACTAAGTAATAATTTACAATAAATAAAAATATGAGGAAATGATCTCTTGTGTTGTAGCAGCTGATTCCTTATAGTTAATAATAATTAGCTAATTAACTTTTTAATATCTCGCAATCCCTGATATTATATTCAGAGACGCGGTTTCAAAGAGTAATAAGCAGAGTAGATCTAGCTTAAACTGCACTAATACTATTACGTTACTATTAACGTACTCCCTAATTTCTGTAATATTGCATAAGAGCACCTGGGACTCATTCTCATCACTATCACTACATAGTACCTAATATATAAAGCAAAGTGGCTTCATGCGTCTGTCTGTACAATATGACATGTACATACATACCTGTATACAACGGATTTTGATGCAGTTTATATATACATAGAGTGATTCAAGAGGAAGGTTCTAAGGTTTCTATTGTAAAGTCGTAAATATTCACTATTTCGCGCTTACATTTCAAACGCATACTAAGCACTACGAGATAGATCAAAATAATGTACTAAATATGGTATATCTTAAAAAGGTCTACAAAAAAAACCTGCAATGGTAAATGTTTATCTCTAATATAACCCAAAATAACCATAAAATTTATCCCTTCCTGTCTACGAGATATATCAGCTTATTTACGAGCCAATTTTAACCAATACAGCATTAATTCTTATCCAATTTAATACCTTAATTATATTTAATTTATAAAACACAAATAAAATTCATATTTGCGGCAAACAGATTTTCATTCTAAGTTTATATAAAAGGTTTACAAAATGTTTTCCCACCCACCTGCTTTTTGTTTAAAATGATATCCATTAACGGCGTATGCCACCAATAAAATGAACAAAGTAACTGAAAACTTCATACTCTCAATAAAAATAAATTATAAACAAATATGACTATATGAGCGTAAATAATATTTATATTAACTTGATTTGAAAAGAAACATATCGAATTTACAATCACTCGTGATCGCGTAATGTACAAACATGTTAGTTTTTCTGATTTGTCTGTCTGTTTGTTATGTATTTAATCAAACGAAGATTAATAAAAAAATGGCTCTAGATAATATAGCTCGCCTCGCCATGCTCACAACGTAGAGAGTACTCTTTTGTAATCATTTCAAAACTAAATAGTAACGATTTTAAATTTCTTATTTCGTACCTGGTTTTTAATAATTATATGAATGTAATTTTTATAGGTTGGCTTAGCGGTGATCTTAAAAAAATGTGTTCTTTATAAAACGCGTGTGAAACCGTGGGTGTAACTTATACAAAAAAATATCCAATCCTTGTAAACTATGGCAAATTTATAACAATAAGTGTTAAACTATTGGACTTGATATTGACTTGAAACTTGTATATTAACACTACATGGGTTACTATTATACAAACTTTTGAGAGATTTTGAGAGATGGTAAACGCATAGTCTAACTAAGACAAAGTAGGATATTTCATAATAATAATTACCTAAGTCTTTTATAGTGTTTAGAGACGCTTCCTCTATCTATCTCTATACATATAATAAAGCTGGAGAGGGTTGAAAGACTGAACATTGAGGATATAAAAATAAATGTTTGAAGATACTTCGAATTGATAGCAGACAACATTCCAACAATTTCTAGATATTTTGTCTTTTTATCTGTGTCTCTGTTTGTCTGTTTATTTAAACGTTCATCACGCAAGAACGGCTGAACGGATCATCATGGTTTTTGGTATGTAGGTATGAGTAAGTATGAGGTCTTAGGAGTGTCATAGGCTTTTTTATCCTGTAATAATACGAGGGAAGCCACGGGCGTCTACTAGTAACTAATATACTTAAAATTTTTGGTATCAGTGAACAGAGTGTGCACAAAATTCTTTGGTTAAAAGTAAAACAGAGTCTACAGATTTCGAATACAATAAAGATAATTTGTTTATTTTTAGAAAGATTGGTTGATAAATAATTTATTTTTGTTTTAATGATTAAATAAAACATAATATAAAGATACGGTTAGGGTATAGGGTATGTACGTAGTATGAGGTTCGGGAAGTGTCAGGCTTTTTTTTATCTCGAAATAACGCGAGCGCAGCCAGAGTAAGCACTAGTCAATGAATAAGTTTACAATAAATAAAATGTATGTCGCAAATCAATTTCAAGCTGTATAATGGTCTGTTTCGGACCAGTTACACAATTATGGTGTATTTGTATTGAGTTCAAAGGCTTGTATATTGATTTGATATAAACAACATATGTATGTTCCTGGAAAAATATACCATCATACACGGATGAAAAGGGCCTTTTCAGAGTGAATTTACTGGGTATTGTAAATGTAGCAGTTTGAGGAACGTGTTTCCATGCACAATTGAAGGGAAGAGTTAACTGTGATAGAATTAATTGTTACCTGATTTCAATTTAGAAACCTTACTGATTAAATAAATAAAAGAGCAGATGATGTAAAGTTGTCAGGAGCCGTGTATGCGTATACTCGTATAGTTGTATGATATTGTCAGGAGCCGTGTATGCATATACTCGTATAGTTGTATGATATTGTCAGGAGCCGTGTATGCATATACTCGTATAGTTGTATGATATTGGACCAATACAATATCTATTATAAACGTTTTTGATTGATATATAATTATCAAATAACGTCTTGTTTTTTCTCAATTAAGTACCCAGTACATGCATTTACTGTTATCTATTACAAAGAGTTTACCTTTTATTTTCGACCTAGACGAACCGCTATAAATGTTAGCAATTAAAGTACAATCAAAATGTAATTATTTTAATTGACATATTAGTTTCCTATTCAGTAAAAATATTCCCAGCACGTTCCCTACCACGTATAATTTAGGAGAGCAATTCTGCGACATAATGACTGGAGGGGCTACTAAGAATATGATTGTAGTCATAATGGATTAAGGATACTTTTATCTTTTGGTTTTAAGGCACGATCGTAACTGTTATGAATTTAAAAAGTAATTTTAAACCTTTGTTTGTAAACTTAACTCTTCACTCCTGATCAAAAGTAATTGTTTTTTATGGTGACGTTACATGGAAGCGTGAAAACAAAACAAACAGTTAAATTAAATGTAATAAAACTAATCTGACACCCGGTCTTATCAACCGAATATTGATCAATTCCTTCGGGGCTAAGAAGATCTGTTGTCAGTCACTCTGTGTATAAAACCTGTATTCTACCAAATCAGGTGAAACCGGGAACCAAATAAATTAGGAACCTTGGCTGTAAGAAACACAACATTATACGTATAAAATACACATTCTTTCTTTTCATTTTCACATAACTCATTTTATGCCCATAATAATTCCAAGACGACAGTAGCGCCCTCTATTGTAGAGCATAACGGTGCACTAATGGACAGTGCAGCTCGTGTTTTATGGCTGCCGGTTAAATCACGTTGTTTTAAAATATTTTCTACCTTCAAAAACGTGTGACTAGGATATGCTTTTAGAATATGTACCGTTTACTCTGTTTTCATTAAATTGTGTTATGATTCTGTATTACAATACTTTTTTTAGATAAAATAGTGCATTGAAACAAACGTATAAACTATTTATTTTGTCGTTATGGTTATATTGTTTTTGTAGCAGTGAAATGTCAGATATATGTAAATTATATAATACTTTATAAATTACGGTTAATGTCGTTGTAAAACTGCATTTTGATACTCAAATTTCACAACAGAGGTCAAATTAGAACAGCTTAAAAAAAACTACATAGGTTACAACTAACTAAACTAAGCGGGCTATTTCATGAGAACTCACCAGAGCATTAACTTAAGAGATAAACTCGTTTACTCAAATGTAACCAATCAGCTAATCAAATGAAAATAAAGTTAACAGTTGTTACCTCTCATTCATCCTACATGCTAAAACTCAGTACTATCCTAACCCAAAACTGTTTAATATTGACAAACAAATAGCAACCCTTCACAATACGAAACAAGTGAAAGGAAAACCGGCCTCAATTGAGACTTAAACTGGCAACACGCGTGAATATTTCACAGCCCTTAACACCTTTAGCGCCAAGCCCCTTTACTGATTTCTTCAATTTGTTTTTTCTCTGAAATTCTTTAAAAAATGCGTTTATACCGATCACCAACTCACGAGCACCGAAATATGGCGCCAGGCCAGGGTTTTATTTTTTACAATGAAAAAGTATGGAAAACGTGCGTAAAACACAGAGCACGGAACCAACATTGGGTGTGGATACTTTTGAATACACCATGTGAAAGACACTGTGTGACTAAAAGATACACATAGCGCGGAGGGTGTTTAACCTGGCAACTTACAAAACGAAAGCACAAATCGTAAACCTGAGTGCTAAAAGGGGTTACTGTAAGTGTGAGTTACTGAGCCCCGAGTCATAGGGGAGAGCGGGGGACGTCTCGAGAGAGGAAAGAAATAAACACGATTTACACGAGATTTTTGTAGTCGATTTTGTGACCTTCGCGGGATAAGATAAACGGTTATAGCCCATGTGTTGTCGCGAGGTCAAAAGGAAACAAAAGTTGGCTTTGTTTGTCCGAGTCAAAGAGTTTTTTTTACTATGCGGTCTGTCTGTACTACAAATTAAGGTTGTAATTTCCACTGAAATGAATAAATGAGAGTCCTCTCTCACTTATTCATTTCAGTAAGCTCAAGTGATATTCACAAATTCTTAGCGGTTGGTAGTGGTCATACCATCTAAATTAAAAAAAGGACATCCAAAAATCTTTTGAAATGCTGGAGTGGCAAATAATGCGTCAGACTTGGATCATGTAACCAGATTATCTACCATCAAAAAATTACAGTAGATAAATAGAGAAGAAAACCAGATTGTATTGTATAAATTTTCCATTTTATGACATTTTTGCGCCTATAAATAAATAAAGAATAATATATACTATCATAATCGCTCCCAGCTTGTTACCGCACCACCACGACCGTCATATCAAGTCGGAGGTCTGTGTTTTATGGCCAATCCACGACAGTAAACGTCATCTCCACAATAGCTCGCTCTCTGATTTGAAAGAAATCGAACCAACTCCACGGCTCATTCCGCTTTCTTCCGAACAGATTGGCGTATTCAATTCTATTTTATAGCACAATGTTGTTGACTTCCCGCCAAATCTGTCTGCGAATTGAGTCTAAGTATTTTGAAGTGGGTGGATAAGTATAAAGTCAGTTCATTTTATTCGTAATTATGGAATCAGTGACATTTTAGAGCATTGGCTTTAAAAGCAATTGTTGTGGTTCTAAAAATAAAGTTTAATATGTATCGGGAACCGTTTATATTATAAACTAGTGGACGCCCACGGCTTAGCTTGCATTATTTCAGGATAAAAAGTATATGACACTCCTAAGATCATATACTACCTACATACCAAAAATCATGATGATCCGTTCAGCCGTTTTTGCGTGATGAGCGTTTAAAAAAAACAGACGAACAGATAAACAGAAACACAGACAAAAAGAGATATACAGAATACGACAGACAAAAATTCTAGAAATTGTTGCAAACGTTTTCTGTTATCAGTATTTAAAAACATTTTTTTATATATCTTTAATGTTCAGACTTTCGACCCTATTCAGCTTTATTATATAGATAGATTAAAAAAGAATGCGAAGGTTAATGTGAAGGTTAGGTTGCTTTCAATTGTTTGCGATAAAATCTTTTATCTATAATAAAATAAAGTATATGTAAAAATATACATATGTACCTACCAAGAACTAAAAATAAATACCATCGGATTACTGTTGCCAAAATGTTGATGTATATCATGCAAAAATGTGTGTGAGTTTTTTTGTAAGTTTGTAAAATACATTACAGTCTTCTTTAACTTTTTACTTACACTCGACAACGGACTAAAATAATAAAAAAAATACTAATGATATATAACTGTATTTACAATTTTTAACTGTCAATTTTTTTCATTCACTTTTATTAGAAAATTTGTAGCACTTTAATTAAACAGGCATTTCAATCTATTTAATTTCTCACAGCGTACTGAAGCCGCAATACAGTAATAAGCTTAGTGGTGTTCTATTCATGTTCCTCGGTCGTGCCGCGGATGTCTCGACTCTGAATAATTCGCTAAAACGACCATGAATTTGCGAAATAAACCCGTAAAGTCCCCATTATTAGCTAATGTATCAGGCTACATTGAAAAACCACTCCGACTAAAAAAGCTTTCAGTAAAATGTAGCCTGTCCTGAATCTAGATAAGAAACAATGATATTGCTTTTTACTTGACTGTGAAGAAGAGTTTTATTTTTCTTCTTTATTAGGTGGTGTAAGTATGTCAGTTAAAAAGAAGTAATATAATGAAATAAAGTAAAACTAAATGTATATACTTCTTTGTGAGTACATAAATAGTCATCATCTTCGCGTGCCACCTTCATATTGAAGTTCGGAGGTCAGTTGGCAAAACTTGTTGCGATCCCGTGCTTGTTGCGATCCCGTGCTGCTTGCGATCCCGTGCTGCTTGCGATCCCGTGCTGCTTGCGATCCCGTGCTTGTTGCGATCCCGTGCTGCTTGTTTTAGATATAATTGTTAGCCATTGTATATGTTTTCTTCATGCGAATACTGAAAACTGTTATTTGTTATCTAATTGGTGTAACAAAACTTATTGATCAATTTAAATTTTTAAACGGTGTAGTAAATGATTAAAATAAGGAATATTTAGGAAATATAAGTTGCTCTACCAATATACCAATTCAGAACTACTGAGACAACCATACACGCACTAATTTGTGTAGAAACACGTTAATTAATTGTGTAATAGTTAATTTGATTAATCTCATTGAATGGCGACGGCATTAATTATGATTAATATCAAAGCTAAACTACTCATTGAACTTGAACTTAGTCTTAGCTTTTATGCCACAGTGGAGCTTGTTATCCAGTATACCAAATATATGAGCTTTATTTAGCTTATCCTAAGTTGGTCTTCAGAATGAAATGTTCGACTAACTTTGAGTCATCAAACACAAAATAAGTTGTCTAGTATAGATCTAACATTTTATTAATTAATGATGTCAAGAACGGATGAGTCGATTTTGTTAAATAATATTGTTTTCTATGTTATGCTATCTATAAAATGCTGGCGGTGTGAGCTCGCCAACCACGACAACGTACAAAAAAGAAAATGTTGAACTCAAATTAAATTGTCGACGCTTCATTTTTCTTTGTCAATTAAAATATACAAGTGTGAATACCTATCGCCAGTGATCCTGCACTGCGGTTGATGGCAATTACCCCGAGCCTATTGTGACGGAAACCAATTATTTCTCACACAATACCACTCGAATTACTTGCGTCGAGGCCTTTAATTGATGATTTCTATGCGCCACTGTTTGTCCCCTGACAGGGTTGAACTGTTGAGGTATAAATAGAAAACAACGGTGTCTTTCAGGTTTTATTTGCAGGCTTATTCAGGAAGATTTTAATTTGTTTTTCAAATGAAAGTAGGTGATGGATTTCATAAAAAATATAACAAATTAAATTCATTAAAATTAATTTGTTATGTCAAATACAAATACAACAAACAAGGCATTATATATTGCCACGTGTTATATCCACGTACTCTACAGCATTCAACGCTGAAACGTCGAAAAAAGCGAAGCGTGAACGGCGCCCGCGTAATTTCGAGAGCCGAAAATTCAACGCAAAATTACGAAACAAGTGTATCAAAGGACGCCTGAGATTTCATGAAGAGATTAACCGAAAAGGAGCTTTTTGGTGCTTCGAGTCAACAAAATCTCACATTTTCCTGAAAAGTATACGTTAATTTCGCTGTGAATGCCGGTAATTCATTGTAAACACCGATCAACTAAAGGATTTACTATAGTTGTTCCATCTGGTTATGTTTTTACTAGTTGTATAAATGTTAGATGACGTTATTCTACATAAAAAAATGTATTTTACATTATCTAGCTAGCACGCTCCTAGAATACAATTTTTGTAGTAATATTTTTGAAGTGATCAAAAGAAATAGAGAATTTATTTATTTTACTAATTGTTTATTTAATTTTCATGACGAGACTCTTTAAATCCCCAAAATTAAACTGATTTGTTAAAATCAAATTTTAGTATGAAAATACGGCATAAGATTATATTTAATCTTAATTTGATGATAGGTCTGTTGTAGTTTATTTGCAATATTTGATAAAGATAAAGAAACTTTTTTGATAATGTAAATTTGTAACATACATAGTTATAGGTATATAAGTACTAATATCACAGAATATGCTACACAAATTACAATATCTCGTCAAATTGAATTTATAACATTTGGTTTTTATAAAGTTTTAGAAGTTACAATGTCTTGTTTTATTAATAAAATAATGAAAATTTTTGTTATTAAAATCATGTCAAACATAATAATAGGTATGTAATCATACAATATGTCAACTTAAATAAATCTAGGTACTGTCACTTTAGCTGTATAGGGACTAAAATGACAATTTGGCATCACACTCCTTACCTAGTAGTTAATTACATAATTTCCTAGCAAGATTAGAATCAATTGCTAGTTGACTGTAGTCATTTTCAAAGTATTCTTTAAAACTGTATAGTGTCTGATCTAACAATAATTGTTTGACAAAATTGCTGATCATTATTCAAAGACTGAATGTGTGCGGGGAGTTTATTGAACAGTTTCTCTCCCATTATAGTGGGTAGTTTCTTAGTCATACACAGCCTAGGCACAGTAGGTTCTAACAATACTCTTTTTGTCTTGGTTTTATTTGAGTTATAAGTCTTAAGTTTAAACAATTGTGGATTTCGTTTTACAAACTTTACAATCTCTAATATATATTGCGACACTGACGTCAATATCTTCAACTCTTTGAAATGGTTTCTACAAGACTCTCTATATCTACCTCCCACAAGTACTATTGATAGTATTTCAAAGGTTATTTTGAGATAAAATTTACGAAGCTATGGCTATTTGAAGCATGCCTTCTAAATATGTTTATAAAATATTTATTTATAGTGTATACTCTTATGTAGTGAATACTATTCAAACATAATTCATACTTACTTATGACTTACTACTTATGTATTTTATAATTTAACACTATTTTTATAGTATACTCAAAATACACAAAAATATAATCATTCACCCGCTTACACTCAAGTTTATTTTAGAACGTAATTTATTTCCACAGAAATCCAATAAAATCCAAAGAAAAACAACAAATTTCATTTCAATCAGTGAAAAATAACTAGCAAAACAATTCCAGTAAACTTGTACAAACACGTGTTCAAACCCTCCTTACAACATAAATCCAAGAAGTCTCAAACAAAAACAATAAAAAGCGCTCCTTGCCACGATCTCTTTAGCACGATTCAATCTATAACATAAAGACGTATCACGAGTGCATATTACTTTATGTAATACAAGTAAACAGTTAGTAAGAAAGTTATTAGAGAAGCAAACTCTGATTTTTAAAGTTTTCTAACCGCTTCTGGTCTGGTTTGGGTCCTTAGATATATTTTAACGGTATTGTACTAGAAACAAAATACTCAGACCCTATAATTCAACTATAGGCACGAGTACATAGTCCACACATAGTCCACACATAGTCCACCATCATCCACGACCTCCACACATAGTCCACCATCATCCACGACCTCCACACATAGTCCACCATCATCCACGACCTCCACACATAGTCCACCATCATCCACGACCTCCACACATAGTCCACCATCATCCACGACCTCCACACATAGTCCACCATCATCCACGACCTCCACACATAGTCCACCATCATCCACGACCTCCACACATAGTCCACCATCATCCACGACCTCCACACATAGTCCACCATCATCCACGACCTCCACACATAGTCCACCATCATCCACGACCTCCACACATAGTCCACCATCATCCACGACCTCGACGATATCTTTTAAATAAATTATGGTAATTAGCAGCAGCAAGTAAACTTGGCTGTTTATCTGATGCTGCCACGGAACTATACAATAAACGTTATAACAAATAAACACACACTCCAGTCTAAAAACACCTATAAATAAAATCTGTAAATAGGGTTCATAGTAACGCTCTGTTTTCACAACCCACGCTTGCAACAGTTTTTGCAATCATGAGTTAGATCGCGGCTTTTTAACACTTTGGCTAAATATTAGACAAAAAAGGGAAAACAAAAAGTAATATTAACAAGTAATATTAATTTATAACACGAAATTCAAAGGTTTGGAATTAAGGATGTTCAGTGTTGGTAGTTTTCTAAATCACGGTATATGTTTAAAAATTAAAGTCACAAACGTAAGTAATAATAATAACTTCATTATTAAATAACTACTAATGTGGTCATTATTTGGAAAATGTTTATTTGTGGTAATGTGTTTTAAAACACAATACCACATAATAAAACATATTATTTATTTATTTACAAATAAAACAATTATTGTTGTTTAAGAATATGCTACTGCTTATTTCGACATCAAATTCATATTTTTATGCAGCAACTATGTAACTACTTTAAGATAGAATAGAAAAATAATACCACTTCATCTATCCATACTCAACATTGTCAAGCGCAAAGTCTTATTTTTTCAAGCCATTCTCAAGCACTCTAAAAATGATAACATAGTGTCGCTCGTTATTTCTCCTCACATTTTATGACACATTCCGACCGACCATCTGTACATTCGATATTGGGTCAAGAATCTAGATAAAACTCCGTTCAATTCTACACCTTATTTGGTAGTTCTTAGAATTGATTTTGCTTATAGAAAGATTTTTCCCCAGTTGTTTTAAGTGATCAAACAGTACAAGAGTGTTTGGTGATCGTTCGACGCACATCTTTGTAAGGGTTCAAGGTACTTACTTCCCTTTAAGAAAACAACATCCGTTAATTTAATTCTAAGGAGAGTTCCTTGCTTGCCCCTCTTACAGTTTCTGGGTTAGGGTTGTTTTACTTTTGTAGACAATTACTTAGCGGTTGATAGAGATGTTTCAATGAATTAACGTTTGTGTTTGAATTAAAAAGACTTTTGTCTTGTATTATATCCGTTATCTAGTACCCGTGATACAAGCGTAAGCTTAGTATGGAGCTAGATGGCGCTGTGTGATGTGTCCTGAAATATTTATTTAAAATTGATACGTGTGTGTGGCCATGTTTTGGTAGATTTATGTCTTATGACGGACTACTCTAACAAAATAATAAAAAAAACGTATACAAATAAAATAATAAAAAAATTAGAGGGGTAACATAAAATAATGTTAATAAAATAATCCCAACGAGTACCTACTACTAGTTTTCCCTGAACAATTACAATTAGTAGGTATCAGCACAAAAACATTGGCATCTTTTTAATTATAAACTTAGAAGTTCTAGAATTTTGTTTTTTCGAACTTTCAAGAACTGCAACTCTGGAGATTGCAACTTTGGTTTATTTATCTCGGCCATTTTTGCTGTAAAGTTGGTCGTAGCTCAGTCGCAGCATTCTTCATCTGATGTTCCGCGCGACCTTTTTTTGTAAAGGAATGTTCGGTAACTAGTCAAGCGAGTCTGTGTAAAAGCTAGCACATATATGTATAGCTGTTTCTATGTGCTAGCATGTTTAGTATTTTGCTGTAATTACTATTCAGATAAAATAATTCAACATATTAACATTAAATTATTTTGATTTTGATTACGTATGTGGTTTTGATTTTGATACTATACTGTTTTGATACTATACTATGCCATATAGTAATTCTTGTCACTTTTATTGAATGAGATTGCATAATTCATTTTGAGAGTTTCCAAACCAAAGACCAATAAGCCAGGTCACAAAAATGTTAAGTTTTGAACAAGAAGTTAAAACCCCTGTGTCGTATACTTTAGTTCTTTCCTGTAGCTTAGCATAAAGTTGGACATTTTAATGTTGTTATATATTATTTAAATATGTTTAAAATAATTAAGATTATATTTAACACTAGTGGACGCCCGCTGCTTTGTTCGCATAATTTCAGGATAAAAGTACCTATGACACTCCTAATACCTCAAATTACCTACATACCAAAAATCATGATGATCTGTGCAGCAGTTTATGCGTGATAAGCTTTTAAATAAACAGGTAAATAGAGAAAATTAAATTAAATTATAAAAACTGATGCATTTATTTACAATAATAATACATAAAAACAAGGGAAGAAAAACCAAAATTACTACTTCTAAGTACAACAAAATACAACAAACAGATTTTTGCGTATGTACCCGCATTCATAATATAGAAGCTGTTTTTTAGACACGTAGCATGCAATATTTTAGTTTGTATTCAAATCGGTATCATAAAATATCAATTGCATAAAAGTGTAATAAAACTAAACAGAACGATTGTTTAACCTCTCGGGCATACAATACATTAATTACATTTTAAAGATATTTAATTAATTTGCTACTTAAGTGTGTTGATAGTTCATGTCTTAATTAATGTAATTGGTTGTTACCGTTTTAATTAAGTAAGTAAATTAATACAAAATTTACGCCTTGAAAAATACACCTAAACAGAGAAAAACAAACATTATCATTAAAAAATTCTTTTTTGAAATCGGTTAAGCATGGGAAGCCTCTGTAAAGTGTAAACCGCTGTAGAGTTGATGCATGCGCCGCGCCGCCCAGTCGGCGATCGGTGTCGTAGCGGGCAACACGTAGCACCTCTACGCGGGCGCTACGAGCCTCTACGAAACTCGTAGCAAGGACAAGGAGCAAAGTTCGCGCCAGTGCCTGAATAAACAAGTTAGTGTTTTTGTGAACGAATGTGTGTGTTTGTTTACTTGATGGTAAGTTTAACAATGATATTTTTAGTTGTTTATATTTCGATTTGAGTTTGAAATTGCTTTAGAAGCCGGTTCTATTTATAAATTAAACGATTAAATAATACTAATACTTAGCAGAGCCAAGTCTAAGAAAGCATTTATGCAAAATTAAGACAATATTTAGGTGGTGGGTGTTAATAATTCCGTAGCTACACATGTACTTTTATTTTATACGTTTTGTGGAAGTTTAACTTATTATAAGAGTATGGTATGGTTTTTGTCAGTTTATCCACTGACTAATTTGTAAATAATTTCTTTTAATATCGATAATACGGGACACAAGCATAAAAGACATTTATAAATATTTATTCATGAATAAACATTTTTTTATTAATATTGACTTAACTAATAATTATTTTAATAATTTTCTAATTGCTTCTATTATGTTTAATCATTTTCTCAATGCAAGTTGTGTATGTTTTGTGTATGGACTAAAAGTTCGAAATAAATGACATTTATTTTTATTTTATTTAATTAAAATAAAATTACAATACTCTAACGTCTCTGACATATCGTAACTTTTATAAATCAAATAAATTAGTCAAGATTAAGCTTTCGTGTTTGTGAAATTTCTTTGAATAGTTTAGTTGTTTTTTATGCAACTACTGTGCTGCGGGCGAACACTACATACAGTCGGTCAGTCGGTCAGCCTTTCGGTCTAAGAAAACTTTTCCGTCGGAAATGTCCACCAATCCGAGGATATCAAGAAAGGCATAAATTTAGAAACTGCGAACAGATACTGCTGATACATATGATTTGAAGTGCTTACTTCCAATAACATTCATGTAGTAGCTATAAAAGCATTAATTCCAATAAAACCTATCTTATTTCAATTCCACGATGAATATAATCCACAAGCCCATGTTTTAAATACCTAATTAAAATAAAGGATCTCTGACTTTCCCTACTAATTTCATTTCGCCAAATTCTCGCACCGCCTGATCTGTTTCAATATTTGTTAGACGAATTTCGACTAATTTTATTGACATGTATTTACGGAATTAGATTGAGGTGCTGGGTGGTATCAGACCTTAATTGAAATTTAAACACCTGACAAAAAGAAGGGTGTTTTAAGTTTGATGTCGCTGTTTATAGTTATTTAAACAAACGATTAGAACGATTTTGAGTATTTTTTCAGATAGAACTATGGTTTTGTTATTATGAATATGTCACCTTAATCATGCAAAATGACAAACTACGTATGTTTTATTCAAGTTTTAGTTATGTTTTAGTTCAATTTATTTGAACCATTTCACCATGACCAACTCTCAGCGGGATGATGAACAACATTTAACAACTGTTTGTCCGTGTCTACGTTAGATCCAATGTTTTACTCTCCAGTATAAAAAGAAACAGATGTCATTCATAATTTAACTTTATTGTGATGTCTGATGGTCGTGACTCTACTTTTTGTATATTCCATCTTAGTTTTTGGTAATAATGAACCTAAGTATATTGAATATACATATTACTCACATATTTTTGATTTATTGTACAAGTACATGGAGCCACTATTAACTAAATATACATAATTAGTGAATATGTAAAACGGAGCTTTATTGGTAATTGGTAACCAACTCATACAACCAATACGTCATACGGAACGTTACTAATAAAAATATATGAATACCAACATACATCAAATTACAAGCAAGTACGTTACACGGAACCTTACTCATACCAAAGTGCACAAACTATTTCTTCCCGCACAACTGCAATTGTGAATCTCGTAATCCTCATGGCGGTGTTGGCTCGACAATCAAACGCGAACGAAACCAACAACGCCTACACCGATACACTGCAATGCAGTTACTCATTGGACTGCTGTTTTGGTCAGCAAATAGGAGAAATGAGCGGCAGTGATTTTTGATGATTTTTAAATACAGCTTTTGTGTTTTATTTTGGGAATTTAGCCATTGATTTTTAACGGTGCATTTAATTACCAGTACGAGCTCTACTACTTTTTATTTAATGTGTGAATCAGAATCATTGTTGAAAGATAGTGTTTCCAGCACAGACGGTTTCAACCAGTGAGCTTACATATACTAGAGAAGTAATGACAACAAACGATTCTCAGAAATGTGTAACCACTTGATAGTTCAAAAGACGTAGCTTTGAAACCGATACATTATGCCAAAGTAAATTATATTTGTCTCGTTTCTTCCAGTCATTAACTAATTACCGTAGAAGTGAGACAAGACATTGCTGGCGTGAAAACGGACAGAGTTGCCAGTGGCGAGAAATAATTTCCCCAAAATAAATGAACGAATAAATGTATTTAATTGCTTTGGTCTGATCAATGTTATATATTCTGAACAGAATTTGATAAAACTTTCAATCTATACTATTATAAAACTGTAACGGAAGCGTGTATGTACCTACATTGAAAATATTTAGATAAGGCTGTAGTAAATGGTTTTATATGGATGAATAAAAGGCAGATTTTTATTTAAATAGCTAGTAAATAATTTTAACAAGTTATGTAGATAGAAATAAAAACAAAAAGTGCGTTAAGTATTGTATATTAAACTGCAGGGTGTCAAAGTGATTAAACACCGCTGTGTAACATAAGTTTGTTGTAGAATTGTCTTTTACTCTCTTTCTTAATTATATTAATGCAAAAGTATTTAAAATCAGAGGAAACAAAGTAACTTATTCCATTAAATTCTCCCATTAATGTGGGAAAACGAGACCGATTTTTTAGTGGTAACACTGAACCTAAATAACAATATTGGATGTTTCATTTTAATTATTGCGTTATTTACGTTACTACGAATGCATACACAATGAACTTACGTGTGGAAAGTAATTCCCATTAATTTGTTATGTTTTTGTGACCTTGAATCGCACCCCATACCCATTTTGACGATCGTTTTTGTCGCATGTCACTGTGTCCTACTCGGTTGGCGTTACACTGAGCACTGAATTGACGTTAGCTGAGCATATGACTGTGGCCATATGTGCGGTGTCAAAGCTTTGGCGCGATATCTACTAATCTAGTACTTGTACATATAATATCATTGGTTTCAACAATGAAAACATTACCTACGAGTATGTGCTTAACTATGATATTATTCTGCTGGGTTTAGTAAATTATAACTAAGTTCTGTGCCAAAGTTCGCTTCCGAACAACTCTTTCTCTCTGCCCACAAATTACAGATTCGTTTTGGTTGACCAAATAAAACTATTGGCTCCACCAAAAAGGTGAATTTCACAAACCGATTAATAAAGCTGCATTTTATTATATTATTAAATCTCGCAAGTTATGCCTGAAATTCCATTTCGAGTTCGATAATACAATTAATTTATCGCTAATGGTTCATTCCCGCTCTAATAAGAAAAAATGGCAGTAGGGAAAAGAGAATTTAAGTAATGAATCTTATAATATCAATTCAGTCTGATTGGATTGCCACTACTCTAATAAGTGTGAGCTATTGAGTCTCTTTGACGATGCTCTTGACAGTACACTGCGTTGATATGCGAGAACTAAGCCAGAAGTGGTTGCTATTATTGCGCAATTGATGATACTTGTCAAGAAGTAGTTCTCTCAAGCTTTAGTGTATAAATGGCAGCTTTTTTTACTAACCTGAGTGCAGAAGTATTCTTCCAATGTATGCCACTTTTTCTATCAAAGACTAGATGGTAACATTTTGGCTGAAAATCCGCTATCTAATGAGGAAACGGTTGGACCGTAAACAAAATCTGAACTAATTGTAATATGCAGTTCATTCTAAATCGATAATATAAATTTGGTTAAGTTTTTTTTGAATAGAACGACCGAGCACATGTTATGATTGAATTGCAAAGAAACGCGTTTCCCTTAAGACAACCTATCAATTTATTTTTTAATAATTATCTTAATGAGGACCGCGTCCTACAGCAATATTTTTCTCGTAAAACGATCCGACTCGAGCCTTGTTAAATCTATTTTTTCATTCAAATTATCTGATACGCAATATTTTATGTCAAATCGACGTTACGAGTATTTTAAATATAAGTTAACAATATCAGTTTATTTTTTTGGTAGTTGATTTTAGCACAGGCTCGATGCATCTATTTGATACAAACCTTTGTTGAGCGATGTACAAAATAGTTTATAATGTTATTCAATATAACCTATGGTACAGGTAAAGTCTACATACATATGAGGTCCTTTGCGAGTTTGGCTCAGCGGTTCCAGTATCTGCTTTTCATCCAGACACACCCAGGTTCGAATCCAGCCTTACACGAATGACTTGTAAATTAAAGTTATGTGTAGATTTGTACTCGTTTAACGGTGAAGGAATACATCATGAGGAAACCAACATATTTCAGGAGCACAATATCCGAGGACATGAGTCTTCCGTGGAAGGACCTGGGCAAGATGTATTTGCCCAAGAGAACTCCCCTAACGAATCAATTCTGCGGGGGTGTCACGACTCTCAGTCATGAGGAAATACAACTCAAAGAGAGGTCCTTTAACAAGAGTTATAATAAATAAAATAAAATAAAAAAGCTTTTATTTTACTTAACCGTATTACAAACAGAGTTTCTATATTTGGTTAATTATTTCAATGTTTATGTTAGATTTATATTAATTAGAATTTAGGGTTATTTGTATCTTTCACGCCTTAAAAGCCTCCTCTAATTTTCCATCTTGCAGTAACTGTCCGATCCGAGTGTTTATTTATATATTCCATGAAAATGGTATTTCAGACGTTGTGGTTGTGTCTATAAAACTTCAATGATTTCACTCTGTTACCATTATACTTTCAATTTGTAGTTCTTTTACTATCTCAGAGATGGCGCTAAAGTTACGTATCCTTGAAAATCATTCTCATCCTTGAAATAATTAGTGAGATATTTTACAATTAAATGAGAGATATAGCTTATATATAGTTGGCATATTTATCCAAATGTACTATTTCGATCGCCAGTTGTATGAATATCAAATTAAATGATTGCTTACCATCAAGCAAATTACAGTCAAGAGCAAACCCATTTCTAGTAAAAAAAAAATATTAAAATCCATTTAATTGTTTATTTTTCAGGACAGTTAATTTTTTACCAAATTTTGTGAAAGTTACAACGATTGGCCTTATTTTTCCTTCAATTTTTCTGCCCAATCTTCTTACAAATTCTAAATCATATATTTGACACTTTACTTTAAGGTCATTCTGTATCATATTAATAATTAAGTTTTCCAGATCTACATATGATTTTTCACTTTTTTGTATAGCGAAAAAAATAATGTTTTTCAAACGGGCTTGTTTTTCTAACATTAAAATTCTTCTGTTATGTTCTAACGCAGTATTTTTAATTTTTCTAACTCTTCGCATATTATACCAAGTTTTTGATCAGTATGTTCATTAATTTTACTTGTAATTATAGCTTCCAGGCCGGTAAGTGATTTTTCCTGGTCTTTGCTGATATCAATTTTTAGCGCTTGTAGCAATTGTTCCATGTTCTTCATATTAGCGTCCTCTGTTGGTGGATAGCTGTACTAGTCGTGTTTATCGGCTTTTAGACTAGATGGCGCTTTTACGGATGTTGTAGTGGCAGTCAGTGAATGATTTGTACTTTTGAGGTTATTTTTAATCACAAAATTTCCAATTCACTGCTTTCTCCACTAACCTTTATAAATGCTTAATCCTTTAGCCTGTTAGTCTCGGTTTAAGAACACTTTCACTAGTTTAGTGGGTTATTTGATTCAAAAATACGCTTTTAATCTCTGAGCGGTGGTGTCTTGATCTTTGAGTAAATTCCCACTTTTATATCAAGATTATGTAATCTGCACTTGTTTTATTCTTTTGTTTTGCTGAAAAAACACTATTTATAACTTTAACTTGAGAAAAAATAATTAATTTATTATCCTTTACAGATTGTCTCGAAATCAATGTTTACTTCACTGCGCCCAGTGTTGCCAACAAGAGTTAGTCAGCCAAAATAAAGACTCTCCTATTTGAATGGAAACTGTCATTCTGGGAACATCAATTCACTTCAGGCAATCGTTCCTAGAACTGTCAGAACTACTCCCAAATACGTGACAGGAAATAACTACAACTTCTTGCACGAACATTGAGGTACAATACCAAACTTTACCACCAAGGCGATAGAGTTGAAAATAGCTTGATTCAAGATAACATAGATGTCAAACTCATCTGAAATTGCGGCTCTCATCTGATAGGCATATTTTGTCATGAACCTGTCAATACTATTGTGATAGTTTGATAAGTTCTCTATTATTATCATTGGTACCTGTGGGCAAACTTATTCAACCTACGTCTGAATAGTGTGGCTTTAAAATAGACTGTACTCCCTGAGTATACTACAATACTCAATCACACACACTGTATTTTGACTAATGTATATTTTATGGCTTAGTCTTATACCTAGTCATACAAATAGTTCACCAATTGATTAAGCATGTAATAGCTTCATTTTTTACAAAGGAAAACCATTTTGGACTTCTGTTATTATCCCTTTTCTTGTGTCTTGATTTCACAGATTTGGTGAGAATAGCTGTTAGTAATATTTTGATAAAAACTTAACAGGTTTGGTCTGAAATTAAATTTAATTAATTAAACACAAGTTCCCCGATACAATTTTAGTTTTTTTTTTATTTGTTTTAGATGATTTTACATAACTATCAGTAATAATATCGAAAAAGTACTTTAAAGCATATTTAAGTAACAATTGCGTTGAATAAATGAGGGGTCTAAATGCGAATCCTCCACTATCCATAAAAAATAAAAAACATGTTTTTATTGTCCGGCAACACTCAATCTCATTGTCTATAGTTCTGTAAAATCAGACCAAGTCAAAACCGCCTCTATCTCATACAAAAAGCCACAGCAAAAATCAAGTGAATTTCAAAACCTACACTATCCAAATGCGAAGTTGCAAAATCCGCCACTGTCGCGTTTCGACCAATCGCCGAGCTGCAGCCATTATGGCCGTCAGAGTGTTTTCGTGATTATAACGTGCGTGGATTTAATTAGTTTTCTGTGTATTTTACTGTGAAAAATGGAAGTAAATGTTTCTTCAGTGCCAGAGAAAAAGGCAAGGAAGCGATCTCGCAACGAAAATCAATGGAAACGCAACCAGAAAAAACAAGAAAGGTAAAGTTTTTGAGCTCCTAAAACCGTTATAAGTTGGATAGGCTTATGCAAGAAGTACCTATATTAACACCGATTTAGGTATTAGCGTCCGTCGTTGGCGGGACCTTTATCTATGTCGGGTAGAAAATGTATAACCGCGAAAAGTGGTGGATTTTTTTAAACAAAATATTATTAAACTTACATTGTTAAAATTATAAAAATATTAAGGTTCTTGGTTCCATCTTGCATAATAAATCCATTCAGCCGAGTTTAGTGCAAAACCACCTCTGTTTTTATGAATGAAGTCCAAAACCGCCTCTATACAGGGCTTATATAGTTACAAAACCGCCTCTATACAGGGCTTATATAGTTACAAAACCGCCTCTATACAGGGCTTATATAGTTACAAAATCGCCTCTATCCAGTTTTGAATTGAATGTTATGCATTAGACATTAATATTTATGATATTAAATTAATTATCAGCTGGAAAATCTGTATTTTGTAAAAACCCTAAAAAATAACTCTTTAAATTTAAAAGTCTCAAAATGCCACGGCATGTTTTTTTACCGCCGTGAACATTTCTAAAAACTGGATAGTGGAGGATTTGCATTTAGACCCCTCAAATATTGAATGGCTTTTAAAAACTTTTGTCATCACAATCTGTGAACTTTAAAACACGTTCTAGTGTTTGATTTGAAATTTCAGATTATCTTGATAAGTTTTATTTAATAAATTTGTGATACTTTGTTGATACATTCGTATTTGAATGGAAATTATTTAAGAAAAACATCACTGACCATCAATTTACATGTTACATAATATAATTCTTTTATTTCAAACAATTGCTTAGATCGACTGAAGCATGGATTCCAAGTTTGTATTTGTATTTTCTAGGTAAGTATATGAAACTCCAATAAAACCTATCTGAATTTCATTTAGTCTGTTACAAACTATAGCCAAAAATACCAGAATAATTAACGACTGCTCATATTTTGCCCTGGTATTGAGGCTATCCTATGCCCCCTGGGCTCCAACTTCTATGGCCCTGATAAATTCAGACAGGCAGAAAAAAAACTTGCTTATTTTTCGCGGCAATATGATAGCTCCCAGTGGTCTTGAGCAAACAAAAGTTGATTAGGATAGACAATGCAAAACTAGAACGGGAAATATATGAGACAGGTAGGCTTAGCATGGGCGCTGAGAATCAGCATTTGAATCAGTTGAAGCTGTTCTAAAGAAAATACGTTGTATTACTTTGCATTACACTTTGCACATGAAATTGTCGCAAAGCGTGTACTTAATTGCTGAAAAAACAGCCTGGACTTTAAGCTTGACATTTATGTGCCTTTTTATAAACAATGTAGTGTAATTTTTTTAAACAGAGTTTAATTTACACTAAAGTTTTAAGTTTTAATTCGGATGAATAAAATAAATTCCTTAAAGCAGTGTGCTTATGTATTTTTTAGAACACGAACATATTTTAATAGTTTGTTTTAGTTTTGAAGTAATTTATACACACACTAAACTATCAACATACTTATTACATTTTTATTCCCTGTCACGTATTTGCGTGTAGCTGAAACATGAAGATGATACAAAAACATTCCTACATAAACATGAATTCGAATGCTGTTATACTGTAACACTACAGGCACCCATGCTATCTCCCAAGTAAGAACATCTACTGTTATACTGTATCACTACAGGCACCCATGCTATCTCCCAAGTAAGAACATCTACTGTTATACTGTAACACTACAGGCACCCATGCTATCTCCCAAGTAAGAACATCTACTGTTATACTGTAACACTACAGGCACCCATGCTATCTCCCAAGTAAGAACATCTACTGTTATACTGTATCACTACAGGCACCCATGCTATCTCTCAAGTAAGAACATCTACTGTTATACTGTAACACTACAGGCACCCATGCTATCTCCCAAGTAAGAACATCTACTGTTATACTGTAACACTACAGGCACCCATGCTATCTCCCAAGTAAGAACATCTACTGTTATACTGTAACACTACAGGCACCCATGCTATCTCCCAAGTAAGAACATCTACTGTTATACTGTAACACTACAGGCACCCATGCTATCTCCCAAGTAAGAACATCTACTGTTATACTGTAACACTACAGGCACCCATGCTATCTCCCAAGTAAGAACATTTATCATTTGTGCCGTCTGTCTCCGCGTATTTACCTTCCTTTCATAACTAGACGCTAGCAAGCTCTAATAGGCTCAGATATTACGATCTGTCATAGATTTATAGCTGTCTATGATTTGTATAATAAATAGCTGTTTTATTTTCATCATCATCATCAACTACAGCTGATTTTGTCCCACAGCTGGGTATAGATCTGTCTCTTAATTATGCCAATGATTTCAGTCTTGCGCAAGTCTCATCCAGGTTTGACCTACGACAGATATTATGTCGTCGACCCATCTTGCAGCTGGACTCCCGACGTTCCGATTTTATTTTACATTATAATTTATATGGTATGTAGTATTGTAAGATTTAGATGGCATTTTTACATAATTAACTAAAATATGATAGTTGCTATTTTACGATTGTAATTATATCAATAGTTCTGCTCGCTTTTAGAACTTACTTACTTTGATATTGTTTAGAAAGCATATTAAGGAACGTCTTGCCACATAGTAGAAGAAAACCAGGAAAGACAAGGAACGAGATAGGAATCTGATCTCAAAGCAAAAAAACACATTAATGTTACATAGGCGACTGTGCACGTTATTGTGTTCATTACTTCTACATGTATCAAATAATGTTCATTCGTGTAAACACATTAGTTACATTATATTATGTAATAACGTGAGTAACACCACGTGAATTTACCAGTAACAATAAATATCCTCATAAATCGGCAGATAGTAAACTTCACTTTAATCCTGATCTATTTGAAATGTCGATCGCTGCCAGTATGGTTCCTCAAACTTGACTCATATTTCATTTGAGTATTTATCGTCCAACCCTCCCGTACTTCATAAACTCAGTGTACGCTGACAACACAACCAACTAGACAGCTCCTTTTAACTGATTTCTTGACGCAAATAAATAAAAGTCACATTATGATGAATAGTTTCAAGCCGATTTTGTTTACTAAGTGAGGTTATTAAAAAAATAAAAAATATAGATAGATAGATAGATAGAAAATTCTTTATTGCAACACACGATACTAATTAAAAGAAAGAAGAAAAAAAAATACCATATCATATAATATATCGAGTATTGTTTGTTTTTGCCGTGCTGAAGCCGCCTTTGAAAGGTTATGCGTTACATACTAGTAAATTAATGGTCTAGTGAATAGTCTTATCAACAACGTATTTAATTACTTGTTGTTGTAAATGTACCTACTTAAAATTCACATATACTACTAATTTCTTAATCTATCTTTCGTAATTCATTTAAATCGAATCGAAATAAATCCATGAACTTATAATTTATCAGATAAATAGTTAGATGTCTCTAGATTATTCTGTGTGTGATTTACGCAGATCGTAAAATTCTCATAATTCTCTGGATATTCGCTTGTGTGAACTAACAATGGCATTTTCACATCCATGTTATGCGAAAGCTCTGGATTTTTCCTGTGAAATGAGGAACGTACCTACTCGTAATTTGATGTTTCCTGTGAAATGAGGAACGTACCTACTCGTAATTTGATTTTTCCTGTGAAATGAGGAACGTACCTACTCGTAATTTGATTTTTCCTGTGAAATGAGGAACGTACTCGTAATTTGTTTTTCCTTGTGAAATGAGGAACGTACTCGTAATTTGATTTTCCCTGTGAAATGAGAAACGTACTCGTAATTTGATTTTCCCTGTGAAATGAGGAACGTACTCGTAATTTGATTTTCCCTGTGAAATGAGGAACGTACTCGTAATTTGATTTTCCCTGTGAAATGAGAAACGTACTCGTAATTTGATTTTCCCTGTGAAATGAGAAACGTACTCGTAATTTGATTTTCCCTGTGAAATGAGGAACGTACTCGTCATTTGATTTTCCCTGTGAAATGAGGAACGTACTCGTCATTTGATTTTCCCTGTGAAATGAGGAACGTACTCGTAATTTGATTTTTCCTGTGATATGAGGAACGTACTCGTCATTTGATTTTCCCTGTGAAATGAGGAACGTACTCGTAATTTGATTTTCCCTGTGAAATGAGGAACGTACTCGTCATTTGATTTTTCGACATCGCTAATTTTATCGATACTTATTGGATCCCAGCAACATGTTACACGCGCACGGTGTATTGAAACAAACTGTTGATTCAATTATATTTTTGGATGTGATTCTATTCTACGAGTAGGTAAAATTGATAATAATAATATGTACTCAGTCTGTATGAGTATTAAAAAAATACTTAGTTATTCTCTATTTGTGTCACATTATATTCTGAAATCGAGAAATTTGTAAAGAAAATTAAAAAAGAAAATCAAATCAAATATGTTTATTTGTTATAACTTAGCCTACTTACAGAAAACTATGCTTAGGTATTATTACAGAAGTTCACATCAACAGAGTTAACCGCATTCACACAACTTTAACTGTTTGGTCATGATACATATGTAGGTTTACAGAAGTAACATCGTTTACAATTTAAATTACTAAATACATAAGTTTGTTTTAAGGTTAGGTTAAAATATAAACATGGCTATGCGTGCAGGCAAAAAGTCACACCACCTTCCGAACTAATCCGAAGATTATATCTCGGCCGACGGCCTCTCGCTCACACTCAGCGCGTTAAAAGATAGGACGACAAGGAAAGCAAATTATGTTTCGTACGAGGTAAATAGTATATGGAAAAATCGACGACAATTATATTTTGTTGACTGTTAGTGATATTAGATCATATTTGTAACATCTAGTGATTACAAAACATTGATACAATGTTAAGATTTAAAACAGTGGTAGGTACTTAGTTTCTTTCTTTTTACTATCATATATATGTAGTTACGGCGTATTCTTTATATTATCTGTTAAAGTATAAAATATATATGTATATATAGTATGTACTTATTGTTATGGTAGTCTATATTAGTGATTGAAAACGTCTCGTGCGTGGAAGTACAGTTAAGTGTTTGTATTTGTGTGAATATATATATATATTTGGGACGCCTTGTGGTGTGTAAATAAAAGTCACTGGTACATAGGTCACAACATTATTTTATTCACTACACAAAACGTCTCCATATTGTATAAGTCTTAGAGACTTACATGAGCTTAGAAAGCTACGATAAACATTTCCGCGAGTGCGTTGGCGCAATACGGGAGCGGGAGAATCTGTGAAGGTCTCGGACCGACTCGAACCAACTGGTCTGCGCGACCGCATGTCGCGTGGTAATCGAAGCGCGGCGTTACCCCGCGCCCTCTCCCCGCTCATGCGCGTGGGTCTGTGAGTTTAGAGGTGGCGCGACGAACGCCACATATATATATATATAGTATATAATGAACTGTTATCTAAATAAGTTAGTGTATATACATATAATTTTTTTGTGTAGTGTTTTGTTCTTAACTTATCTATTGCGCAATTAATATTCGACTTTTTAATGATTTATATCTGCTTTATAGATTCCATCATAGATTCTATATCGTGATATGACCGAGTTTTGATACTTTTCTTTACTTATAGTTTTTTTTAATTGGTATGCATTAAGTGGCTTTAAAGTAATTGTTTGACTTATTTCATTGTAGGTTCATGAATGGGCCTAAGAAACTTGAGAAACGTTAAGCAAAAGCCGTCCTACATGAGGGGATAGCGTAGACTTTATCAGTTCTTCTCATATCTGCCTTTTGTTGGGAAGGGATGCAATGTTGGTCTAGTAAAATGTATCATCCACGTAAACCACAATTTCAACTTACTACAGAAAGAAAACACTACCGTAGCTTCTTCTTCTAAGCTCGGTTTTATCGTAAAAATCTCAACAAAAGCTCAAGCTTTATAGCAAAAAGTGTTTCAATTTTAGAGATCCTCGTCGGCGAGAAACAAAACAAGCCTCCCAGAGGAGCAACTATTTGCTTACGGAACCACTGTTTGTACATGAACTTGTAATTTCAAGTCTCAACTTGTTATCAAAACAGTGGTTGTTGTTACAAGCCAAGTCTATTATGGAAATTAGTCCCCTGTGCCTACGGGCAGGGAGGGGAAAATACCTGTTTTATGTTACTGATGGTAGTTTTAAGTTGTTCAATCTCCGTCTAAAAATCAAGGCATATACGGAAAGTTAAAACAAATTTTGGTCAACTGGAGAGGTTGAAGAAATGCAACAGATTATTTTTCCAAGATTTGAACATAGTTACGCGCTTCTGGCGAGCCATTAAATTAAGCTGATGATTAATTTATGATCAAAATATCATGTTCTGAGATCATTACCCAGTATTATTCTAAATAAGTGGTGTACGTGGAATGATACACACTTAATACTAAACTCTATATTTGTATCACTATATTACATTAGATGATTCTACAAACATCACATACACATCGTATATGAAGCTGTAAAACATTTAGTCTGTTACAATCATAATATCCGTGGTTCTTTCTTATTCCTTTTCTTGATGGTGCTAGCACAAAACGTTATGCGCAGATACAAATGTTGAAGCTAGGATGAGTTTTCATCTACACTTCTGCTCTTGGTGCGAATTTACTTAATTTTGTAACACAGTCAAATAGGCTCTGTGTTTTGTGTTAGAATGTCATTTTCTTCCAAAGTTATCTAAAAAAAGAAGTATTACAAGTTTACCTGCACTTCACCTCCTATTTACACGTTTATCTATCATGTGTTGTATATTCAATATGTAATGTAAGAAATCGAACAAACAATCATCATAGCATTCATAATCCCATGCACGCACGTACGCATACACACATACACACACACACACACACATATACACGCACGTACGCATACACACATACACACACACACACACATATACACGCACGTATACATTATTATACATACACACATTCATAATACACAACAACAATTTGAAAACTTTATTTACAATAATAAAATATAAAAACAAGGGAAGATAAACTAAACATACTACTTCTAACTACTACAAAAAGGGGCACTTAAAAAATCTTAGAAAAGCCTAAAGATAATCTAAGTGCTCCAGCCCACTACCAGAGGGCAGCGTGCTCAGCTTACTGGCCGCATTACCACGCTGGATGGCAATGCTGATACGTTGCGCCAGCAAAAGGCCAGCATTTTGGTCACGCGTCACGTCAACCAAGCGCTCCGAAAATAAAACAACTATATTTCACAGACATGGGCAATATACAAACCTTTAAAAATACAAACTTTTGAATGTTGTTTTAACTTTTTTTAAGGTTCATTATAATATATTAATAGCAAAGTATAATATATTGTAAAACATCTAAGTAATGTTCCACTGGAAGAGCTTGCCTTCTGCAACACAGTTGTTAACTTAAGCAGAAGGCAGAGCCTTAATTTCTATGTACAATGTAAAGTTTTTGCAATAAATATGTTTATGTTTATTCTAGTAATAAAAAATCAAATACGACTTAAAATACGCGTGTGTTAAAATAATTCAAAAATACACATCTCATTTTAAATAAATGTAAACGTTAAAGTAAAAACAGAGATCAAAAGCTTATATTTTTAGCCAAATATTTGTGAAAGAGTGCTCAACTGGATTTGTGTTTTCCTTTGATTCTCAAAAATCCCTTCCACTTATATTTATAATTGCTGTGAAATGAATACTTTTGAAATAATTCAGTTTTATATTCTCTAATCATATTTGTTTGTATAATTTTGAGGCCTATACCCAGTTAAAATAAAGATTTAAAAGATTTGATTCTGATATTAAGTAATTATTCATTGTGGCCCAATAAAGGCTCTTTTAGTGCAGATACATTTAATGTTGGATGCATTCTGTGTAAAAACTAGTAAAATAATAAAATACATTCATAGACCAACCACAAACCCATATCTTTTTCTATTTTTCCTATGTTTTCCGAACAATTGTGATCAAATTGATTGACTGATTGATTTCATCACAATTTTTCTAAAAATAATATATTTAATCTCGAAATTTCAAGGAATTAGCCACGTATGTATGCACATTAAACCGCTGTCAGTAGTTGAGTTCTTTTTATTACCAGCTTGGCTAACTTTTACTCTCAAATCGAGTTTCTATTGCCAATATATTTAGTGTTTCGACGGACTTTCTTAAGATGTTCTAGTACAAACAAGCTCCTTTTTAACCATATTATTGTGTGTGCAATGCAATTGTCGCTTCGTAGTCGTTTTTTCGGTATTTTTCCACTTAAGTATTAAATTAAAATATACATTATTATTTAAGCTGATTATCATCTGTATCAGGGCATCTCATTTTTGACATATAATTTGTAACAGTGAATTTATTCAGTTAATTTATTCCCTTGATTAGTAGTTTCATTTTACTGCTTGAGATTCTTCTCAAGTTTCCGGATATTTGAATTTCAAATGTCAAATAAGGAGCTAGGGACTCATTTCTCTACATATTCGAAGTGACAATGATTAGCATCCTCCTTTCAGCTAATGAACAGGCAGCATTTATACACGAATAATAATTAAACGCAAGGAACACGATATTCCGCCATAAATTTATACGTCAATTGCGATCTCTGGATGTT
Source organism: Macaria liturata (assembly GCA_964023185.1). Taxonomy (NCBI): domain Eukaryota; kingdom Metazoa; phylum Arthropoda; class Insecta; order Lepidoptera; family Geometridae; genus Macaria; species Macaria liturata. The sequence goes on along the minus strand of OZ026812.1, from coordinate 119,593 downwards.
CTGTAATATTCATAGACACACATCTGAAAACTAGCCCTCTAGCCCTTGCTCCTGTCTTGAGTTCCACTATCAAATAGTTATCGTCAAATAAAGACCGTGCGGTGGAACTAGCAGTTCCCGAGCGCCAGTTTCGTGAACAACACCTAAATATTCGTATAAAAGCAATCTCCTACCATTACTCGAACGACTTCTAAACTAATTTACTAGTTAATGTCGGAAATTAACGGACGGTTATTAATATTCTACTGGAAACGCAAGCAAGTGCTCAAAAATTTAGAATTACTTATATGTGTTCTGAGAAAATATAGTAAATACCATCGTTGTTTGAATTTGTTCGTTATGATAGCATACTTATTGAAATTAAAAGCTTAAATCATCACGTTTTTAACTTTATGTACTTATGTAACAAAAATGTATTGAAACTAGGATCACCCACAAACATTTCACAGTAAAGGTTTAACTAAATTTGATAGAACATCTGTGGTACGTATATTTTAAACTAACCAAAAAACAATATAAGCTAAAATTTTCAAAAATTATCTTTCTCTTAAAAAATATTTGAAAAATGTCAAGAGCAAAACGAATATTTATTTTTATATGTTCTACAACCTTTCGTGTTTTTTGTAGACCGACTGCGAAATTAAAACGTGAAAATTGGACAAAAACTTGACTGGGTCATATAATAAATAATAATACATATTTCGGGACATTGCACACAGCGCCATCTAGCCCCACACTAAGCAAACGCTTGTGTCGTGGGTACTAGATAACAGATATAATACTTATATACTTTTCTTTTCTAAATACATACTTATTATACATACAAACAACCAGACTCATATTGGATAAGGGTTCACCAGTAATAAAAAAGAACAAATTAAAAAATAAATTCTACTTCTAATGATAAATAATTACTTTAAAACTAGATCAAATTAATTTTACAAAAAATTTGAAAACATATTTTGAAATAAATATATTACTATAAGGAGTATGATATCAAAAAGGTTGATTTCAGGATAATGCTTATAGCTTGTCAACTACCGGCGCTGACGATAGAGCATTATTTATTAAATTCTGGGAGGCGTCTTAAACTGACGCTTCACTATCGGTGCATGTTGTTCGTACATGTTAATATATAAGAGGAACAGCCCTAACCTGGTTCCAGAGCTATCTGAACTATAGAACACAAATTGTGAGAATAAATGACAAATTTAGTCATGAAGAAGTAATAAAATTTGAAGTACCACAAGGGAGCATACTGGGCCCGACGTTGTTCCTCTTATATATTAATAATCTATGTAATATGTACCTAAAACAAGCAAGAATAGTCACATACGCCGATGACACGGTAATTCTCTTTGAATCTGATAGTTGGAGAGAAGGCCGCTCGCGCGGCGGCGAGCAGTTTGCGTGCTGCCGCGCGAGCAGAACATACTCGTACGTCTGATTTCTGATTCTGATACCGACTACTAAACTCATGAATTAAGCTCGGGCATTAAGCAATTAGCTAGATTCTAAAGTCAGCCATAATGTGAAGCCCATGAAATAGTGGATGTCAATATAATACTAAAATAGATCTGTAATATCAATTATTTATGTAAGATCAATCAATATGCATACTGTTATCAGCAACTAAAATATATTTCATTAAAAAAATCTAGATTTTGCTTAGTGTGGGGCTAGATGGCGCTGTGTGCAATGTCCGAGACATTGTATATATTTTTTTATTTAAAGCCTAGACAATTATTCCTGGTCGTTGTTACGAGTGTCATACATTATTTTACGAAACATTTTCAAGTTATGTTATTGTGGTTTCGTTAGTGTAGGATGAAGGAACCCTAAAAATTCTAGTTTCGCGTTGTAAAAATACGCCGTCCATTTTACCAGCAAACTGGCAATCAGTCACTGGATTTCAGCCTATCGAATTGTAGGCACTGTTCGCGTTTGTACGAAAACAGAGCTTCATTTAAACTCTTAGAATTATATATTATTATATTATTTTCCAAAACCTCTCGGAGCGCTTGGTTGACGCGACGCATGACCAAAATGCTGGCCTTTTTCTGGCTCAACGTATCAGCATTGCCATCCAGCGTGGTAATGCGGCCAGTATGCTGGGCACGCTGCCCTCTGGTAGTGGGCTGGAGCACTTAGATTATCTTTAGGCTTTTCTAAAGATTTTCTAAGTGCCTCTATTTGTAGTAGTTAGAAGTAGTATGTTTAGTTTTTCTTCCCTTGTTTTTATATTTTATTATTGTAAATAAAGCCGTAAAAAAATATAATATAATATAACAGTTAAAAAAAAAAAAAAATTGAATACTGTTTTGGAAGTAATAAATAATATCTCCCAATGACTATTGAACGAGGACACAACTTTCAGAAGTCAAATAAGATGGACATTGAGTAGATTTAAACCTATGTGATGTGTACTGATTTTAGCTCGAATGTATTTATGTGGGAGCTAAAGTCCACATTACTACCGGGCTCAGAGGGAACATTTGGGGTCATGTACGAGTTAGGTTGAACTGATATTTTGTGAGAATTCACAAACAAAGAGTTTGTATTTCAGCTACGGCTAGGTTAAATTACAACATAATTATGACTGATTTAGTCATGTAATGTAGACTGGAATCATACATTTGTTTTTAAAAGAATTTAGTTGATTATTTATATTATAAACAAGTTTTATATGTCACCGTGTGTTTCTAATCTTCGTCATATGTTTAATTATCCTAATAATGTGGCACTGAAACATAAAAGTGTCAATCAAGACGTACCTAATAATGTGGCACTGAAACATAAAAGTGTCAATCAAGACGTACCTAATAATGTGGCACTGAAACATAAAAGTGTCAATCAAGACGTACCTAATAATGTGGCACTGAAACATAAAAGTGTCAATCAAGACGTACCTAATAATGTGGCACTGAAACATAAAAGTGTCAATCAAGACGTACCTAATAAAAAGTAGCGGTAGACGATAAAGCCTTTATTACACGCTTACTATCAGACGAATGACCTGTCTATCTTGCTTCACATATTTTTTACGACAAACGCTTGTCCATTGCTCTTTATGTGTCGTGAAATCTAGAATTTCATTCAGAGTCTTCCTATTGGGATATTTAGGGAAGGTATTTTTTCCTTTAGACAAAATTGTCTTAAAAAGTTCATGTGTTTGCCAAGAATAAGTCAAAATGATGGTTTAAAATGAATACTATGTAAAAGTTTAATTGAAGCTGTTTGTTCTAGTACGAATATACATGTATTATGTAAGTCTAGTCAACAAATACAGTACAAAAATAAAATATATATTCTAAAAAAAAATAACAGTCATCGTGTACAGATATAAAGCATACTAAATATACCTCCTCTCTTATAATATGCCAACACTTCCAGTTTTTGCACTTGTTGTGCCTTCCAAATAAACAGATTCTTCATAAAATAATAATAATTCAAAATAAATAAACATACTTAATTAAAATTAAAACTTCAACATTTCTTATACCTATTATTAAGTTAATGTCAAAACTACTATTATTAATGTCAAATTTTTTTCTCAATTTTAAGGCAGATATAATCAATTTAATAACAATATTATATGTAAATAGAAACGTATTGCCTAACTAGGTAACCACTGTATTATAGTTCCCGTAAGGCATGAGCGTAACTTGTCGAGCTAATTTTTCGACGTAATTTTTTGACGTAAGTGCTAGCCGGTTATTACAACTAAATTAACTAGGTAACGTCAATATCTTTTGCAGTTTCCTGTAAAACACATAAAGCAATAATAAATAAGATAATATACAACCGCATTACATTATTCGCTATATCTACTGTACAAAGATTACCTACATTACCTTATAAATCGCGTTGTTTAATTTTCTAACAGATTCTTATATTTTCTTGACAGGTGACATTGGTAAAAAAAAATGCGCGATTTCTATAGCGAATAAAAAAGATTACGAGACTTTCTCGTCGAGGCAAAATACAGTTAGCTTCGAGGCTTTAAATCATCGTCGAATTGTTTAGAATCGTGAGTATTGGGAAATATATGAGTAATCTAGTATTATTTTTAGTATAGGGAATAAAAATAAATTAAGGGGTTTCGGCAGAAAAGAGTGAATAGTCTTACAGTTACAACTTGGCACAAACAGCGATATAAGATACTGATTTTAGATTCACAGACAAAATATAGAAATACTCAGAAGCAAATCATGACATACAAACTTAAACTAAACTGAAAAATAAACAAAACCTCAAGAAAAAAATCTACATGAATCATTTTTTATTTAGACATAAAGTAATTTAAATCATAAGGCCTCAAAACTTTGATTTTGGGCCATTAAATTTAATTTGAATCGTGGCGCCACAATTCAAATTGTTAAACCACTAGGATTGGAGGGTTCTTAGCAACACCTTCAAATTAAAGGGGGCTTTTCCCACCCACCTGAATTTGTGACAATAGGCATTATACCGACACAATACATCAAACGTAGCCGACCGACCCATTGAATCGAGGTATATTTGGTTATATTAGCTCTTGTGATGCTTCACACGTTTATTTGTAAATAAATAAAATAAACATGAATTATATTGTACAAGCCAATGGTGTAGGGCCGTATTCGGAACAGGGTGCGTCAGGATGAAAAGCAGACGCTAAAACCGCTGAACCAAACTCGCCTTATTATATGCATTATTTATTATGCATTTAATAAGGCGAGTTTGGCTCAGCGGTTTTAGCGTCTGCTTTTCATCCTGACGCACCCTATTCTGAATACGGCCCTACACTATTGGCTTGTATTTTCAAGTAATGTGTCGATGCGCACTCGCTTATCAATGAAGGACAATATCGTCGTCTACTTGTTTGAGGACCACAATATCCACTATATATCTGCCCAAGAGAACTCCTCTAACGAATTAATTCTGCGGGGAGTCACGATCCTCAGTCATGAGGAAATACGACTCAAGAGAGAGAGAAAGCGATATCGAATGATTTTTACCTGTAATATTACGCAAATTTCAACTCGTCGGTGACTTATCAAACATAAAACTGTCTGTTTCTTTTGTTTATTATATGCCAGAAATGTCAATAGGTTTGTTTTGTATATTGTACAAAATAACTGATTCAAGCAAGTACAATCACTAATCTTGTATTGAACTGGAAACACGTCAGAACCACTTGTATCTAATGAATTGGCAATCAGTATACAGTATGTAAACGTAGGAATGCAATTCAGTAAATTAGAAACTATACCAATTACAACTTCAAACGAGGCCAAGTATTTTATTGTACGATTCAACGAGGGACTACAATAAGTAATACGACGTATTCTGTGATAAAATATTACATCAATATCGTTTGGAGTTTTCAAATAGACTACTTTGAATGATTTTTTTAATGAAATTAGGTTGCACTTGACCATAATTCGTCTGATCATAAGCTATTATTATGATCTAGGATGGAGCATGCTTGCTCAGTTTGAACCGATTCACTCTGGCTTTAAACATCGCCAGGTGGATTATGCGAGTAAATTACAATCTTTGAGAAGGACAAGTCATGCAATAAATTACGTTTGATTTAAGGTAAAAACTTCAATGTTAAGGACTATTTTCGAATATTTTATTCTCCGTTGTAGCCCCTGTTAGCGACACGATGTAATTATCATTAAATGCCGTAGGGAGGAAAATAATTAATTGTAAAGCGATTCAAGCGGCTCCGAACCAATTGAAAGGAAGTAACGATTTCAATTGGAAATGGCAATCATTAAAGTGCTTCGGTATCTTTTTTCTTGCTTTTGTGTTATGAATATTTTTATAACTGGCTTTTCCTATACAGTAAACATGTTTTTTTGTGTTCAGATGACGAGGAAACGATTAAATTTTCATTAAATTGATTTCTCGGAAAGTTCTGAACTTAAGTTCGAATTACAGGAACCGATAATAAAATTTATGAACGTCCACAAGTGTGTCTCGTATGTACTGCTAATAAATAATTTAAAAGTTAATATTTATTCATGTAAAGCGTAACATCACGCGGGTTGTAATTCAAAATCAAATAAAATATAAAAACAAGGGAAGAAAAACTAAACATACTACTTCTAACTACTACAAAAAGGGGCACTTAGAAAATCTTTAGAAAAGCCTAAAGATGATCTAAGTGCTCCAGCCCACTACCAGAGGGCAGCGTGCCCAGCATACTGGCCGCATTACCACGCTGGATGGCAATGCTGATACGTTGAGCCAGAAAAAGGCCAGCATTTTGGTCATGCGTCGCGTCAACCAAGCGCTCCGAGAGGTTTTGGAAAATATAGGTAGTATGGGCTCCCGGACCCCACGGCCCCAAAGTCTCGACTCCAAAAGGCTCAAATATGTAACCTCGGCCGAGGTTAGCATATTTGCGTCTCTTGTGATGCTCGGCAATAATAGCCGCCGCTCCAGCCCGACGCCGTGTCAAAGACAGATGAGACGGCGCCAATGTGTCGACGCAAGTTGCGTCCCACACAAGGGGCCGACCCAACTTCTAGGGCACAAGAGTCATACCGTCAGGTTTTTATATTTTATTATTGTAAATAAAGCTTTAAATCAAATCAAATCAAAATCATTACGAATATAAATATGACATATTTTTTTTATGTGTAAAAAATCTGAGAAACTCTCAAAACAGGTATCATCAAAATACGTATTTTGCGCAGCTTAATTTTCCTCCATAATATAAATAAAAAAAACTGATATAAAATTCATTGCGAGCGAACAAAGGGCAAATTTCATTTGGAGTCCCATCACGGCGGGCTTCTCTCTCACCACGCGCATATGAAATACGTATTCCAAGGATAAGGAACAAAATACCTGCATAAGCTGGTTTTATTAAAAAATAGTTGAAGCACTCGGGAGAAAATTGAATAAAGTCAAGAAATTTTATTTAAACAATTTAAATATACGCATCATTGTTTATTTTAAGGAAACGAAACATTTTTTATATTTTGTTTACTTGCGATAAATTGAGCTGACGTCATTTAACTATAAATAGTGTCCTTGCATTGTTGAATTTGAATCGTAAAAGTGGCATTTTCACAGGAATCTCCAAAAATTTTTTACATAATAGTATAAATAATAGTATAAATTGTAAATCTTGATTATTTGTCATATATAATTTTACAACACTTCAAATATCACAGAATTGTGATGTGGCTCTAAAACTCTCAACACGAATCTGCTATTTACTCTCAAGTAAATTCATTTGTTTATTTGTGTGTAGCTATGTTGTTTCGCTTTCCTTCGATCTAATCTATGATTCATTCGTTTTGCATACATTAGAGACACATAGCTAATTGGTACACATAGGTTAGCGTAATTGAGTTTATATTATATAGTATATATCCATGGAAATTTGTTTAACATAGTGAGGTGGTTCTGGCATATAAATAATATTTAATCGCTTCAGATAGTTATGTTTTTTAGTATTACCACAGAATAGATATGAAAGTTTTATTACCTGCGTTATTGTAAGATTAAATAAGACAATGATTTGGTCAGATGTCTATCATTTTAGTTTTTTATTTTCATTTTAAATATCACTTTTTAAAGCTAATTATTAGACTTTTAACTAAATTATAGACTCCATAATAAAATGAATGCTAATCAGGATCGTTATGACAGCAGGGGATTTATTATCTGGTATATAAATTAAAAAAAATATAATCTGTATTTATTTCTTTTTTGTATGTAACCTAAAATAGTATTTTTGTAACATAAGTTTCCAGGAAATAATGAGATTGTTGTAAAAAACTTCGGTCAGCTTTTTTGTCTGGGATATTTAATTAAGGCTGCGCACAAAATAACAATGGTGTCTTTACTAAATTCTCTTCTTTTAAGAACACGAAGACAAAAGTCACCTAATTTACGACTATCTGATAACATCTTTACATTCTTTGTCAGTAAACGTAATTAATCTTTTAATTTCCACTCTCGTTTTATGTTTTTAAATAGAATTTATGTATTTTGATTATGAAAGCAATCATAGCTTACCAATAAAATGGATACTTTGAAACAGAATACACATCTTAAAACACTTGTATTGCTGACCATTAGGATTGAAACACTTACTAAAAATAGAAAGTGTTTATAAATTAAATAAATAAATCTTCTGGAAAATTATAACATTATATTAGCGGTTTTTTTTTAATTTCCGTAGTGACGGCTTTGCTCGCATTATTTCTGGATAAAAAGAAGTCTATAGCACTTCTTAAACCTCATACTACCTACATACCAAAAATCATGATGATTCGTTCGACCGTTTTTGTGTGATGAGCGTTTAAATAAACAGACACACAGATAAACTGGCAAAATTTCTAGAAATTGTTGGTACGTGTTCTGCTATCAAATTGAAGTATCTCCTATATTTTTTTAAATATCTTTTATGTTCAGACTTTCGGCCCTCTTCAGCTTTATTATAAGTATAGATAAACTTACACTTATCATCACTGTATCATTTTATTTACTAACTCGGTCAGTATTTACACGATTTGTTGCGTTGATTTTAATATGACACGCGTTTGTAACAAACTATAAACATGTCATACGTTGGTTTACAAAGTTTTTATCTTCTTCTTATCGAATGAAAGTGGCCAACTCTGGTGTCGAGAGTTTTTCAAGCCGCCCTAAGGGCCTCTGACATGGCTTAACAACTGCTGTTCAAGATAAACAGCCGGGACCTACAATTTAATGTGTCATCCGACCCACGGAAGCACCCACAATGGAATGCTTATTTGTGGAAGCACAAATAAGTTTGATCAGTATTTTTTTTATTTTATATGGATAATCGCATGATAACAATATCAGTAGACAAGACACTTATATCACAATAAAGGTACATCATGTATTCGTATTGATTGCATTGACTATACCTGCAACTCAAACTCAACTTGCAACCATACAGACTACAGTACACAAGTAGGTGCTTAGAAAGGAGTCAGTATACAAGTCACGAGCGACCCTCACGCCACCTAGCGTCCTGCGGCGTGTCATTTTGTCATGTCCCTGTCATTATGGCTGTGTTGAACAGAGTTCGCTTGTTCAGCTCATAGGATTGCGACGTGTGATTTGCGACATGTTCTGTTTAATCAGGGAGAAGATGTTATTATTTTATTAATAACTTACAAAACAAATTTTACTAATTTAAAATAAAAACTTAAGTAATTAATACCTAACTTATAAACTAAAACTTTTAATAAACTTAAAACACCTATAAAAAAAGTATATCTGTAGGCAACGTTCCCAGCATGCTGGCGGCATTGCCACGTTGGATGGCAATGCTTATCCTTTGCGCCAAGAATGCGCCAGCATGCTGGTCACGGGTTGCCTGAACTATCTGTTCTACTAAAAATTTATATATTTTATGGGCTCCCGGTCCCCACGGCCCCAATGTTTCCACGCCAAAAGGCTCAAATATATAACCCCGACCTAGTGTGATATATTTGAGCCTTTTTCGCTGTTCAGCAAGAATAGCCGCCGCTCCAGCCTGACCCTGTGTCGCGGAGAGATGGGATGGTGCCAATGTGTCAACACATGTAGCGTCCCACACAAGGGGCCGCCCCAACCTCCAGGGCACGAGGGTCATTCCGTCAGGTCTTTTGCCATCGCTGCGTGCAAGACCCCTCGGTTCGAGCACTGCTGCAACTTTGGCGGTGGCAAAAGCCCGACGAATGATGTCATTAAGGCTGGCGTGGCGACTAAATCTTCCCGCGCTCTTTATGCACGAAAGCCCGTGGTGACCGAACTTATCAGGGAGTGGATTTGAAAACATGGAACTGGTTAGTTGGATATTTGCTTACGAATTTAATATTTTTAATTGTTCTTTCATTATTGTACAAAGTTTGAAGATATTATTTCGCACCCATCTCAACGTTTATTAATAACTTAAATTCATTTCATCAATATTTAATCAATACGTAAAATATGTAGTTTCATAAAAATAAATCTTAATATCCCCATATACGAGTACATTTCATGTGTGAAGATTTTTGTGAAGATTAATGAAATTATGGATTGCATAAATCTGTTACTTAAGGAATATACTTATCTCTAGAAGCAGCTACAGTCAATTTTTAACCAAAACAAACTGCTTCAAAACGATCTTATTATTCAAAAGCAAGTCATTTAATACACTTAAAGAGCTATATAGTAGAATTAAACGCAATCTCAAGGGCAATTACTGGAGCTCAGAATTACTCGTAAGATAAAAGCTTACTAATGAATAATATCAACTTGGTATTTGAATTTAATAGTTTTGGGATTCAGTCCCTTTATCATTTGATGCGGAGTCTAACTGGAATAATATTGTGGAGTAACATATCATGTACTTGATATCTGATGAATGGGTTAGGTCTGTAGAATTGTGTTTGTGAATTATCTTCAAGAAACACGTAGAATGGGCTGACAATAGCGACGCCTACTCACATAATTGTATTTACTTGCGAATGAAGTATAATCCACATGTTTTGGTAGGATGCTTTTATTAACGTGTCTGTTGTCTATTTTAATTAAAAACAATAGTCATTTAATATAACTTGTTATTTATTTATTTTAGGTTATTATCTTCTGTGTCAATCAATGTTAATTTTAAAGTTTTTAATTATAAAATACCAACGAGTACAAAAACTATTTCACTCTTCGTCTTAAGAATTTGTTACTTAAAAAATCTCATTATATTTCCATTACTACAACCAACTTGAATAATAAACAACAAACATTTTTATACCATCTCATCGTAAACATTCACAGTAAATTAACAAACGAAACAGTAAAATTAACCAAACAAGCACACACCCAAAACTACCTAAAAAAGTCTCTAGAGATTAATTAACAGCGTGACAAACTAGCAGTAGTCCGCCATCATTTCACACGAGGGCTAATTATAGCCATGATCCAAATGTAGCCAGGCGGGGCTCTATCACCAAATGTAGCCAGGCGGGGCTCTATCACCAAATGGACTTATGTAATTAACACTATTGAATTCCCTCCTGCGGGTAATGCTAGCAGAACTCTATTCATGAGTTAGGCGAACAAAATTTTAATGTAAGTAGTTTTAGGAATAGAAGAATAGCAAATTACTTAAAATTACCATTGCCAGTTAAAACTTAAATATAATTATGTATTGTGAAATATACATGAAAATGGAAACAGATTGATGTTAAGTACAAAGTAGTAAAATGAATTTATCAAACAAATAGTTTCTTTCACTGACAATATTATAGTAAACCCTATATCAATAACAAAAAAAAAGGAGGGAGAAACACATTTAGTTCAAATACCTACATCTTCCTTGAAAATCTAAACAAACGTTCCTCGTTCATTGTTCAACCTTTGAGCAGGCTTAACATGAGTACATATTGTCTACGACAGCTACGAGGGGTCTACGGATTATTCGTAGCATGTGTAGCATGTCTACGGCGTAGCTCAGAATATCAAGTACTATTGTACCTCGAAACTTGTGTAGAACTACAGAAAAGATAAACAGGGCAAGTTCCTGATTGGGAGTAGGTTTTAGTAACTAGTATTTGACTGGACTACTTCAGGAACTAGCGCTGTGCGGTTCTTCTTCTTAAACAATCTTTGAAACTGGTTTCCAAAGTTTTCAACTCTAGTTAAACACAACTAAAACGTTCTGCCCCGGGGCATACATTGACAGTCAATCTCTAATATGTAACCTATCGTACAACCAATAAAAAGTTGTTCAAGTTTGTATAATTCGAATGTCTTAGTGTTGAGTACTTTTACTATCTGTTGTAGATAGATTCATAAATAAATAGTAAGTTAGTGTGAATTTATAAATAATGGGAAACAACTGCATGAGTAAGATTTGGCCTCAAAACATAGGTAATATGACATAATTAACCAAACGACATTTTAATGAAAATGAATTCTATAAAAAAAGAGATTCATAACAAGGCAATAAAATAAATTTATACTACGACGACGTTACATGCTCGAGATTTCTTTATTAACTATGTAGTCTCACTTCTGTATGTACTAGGCGTCACACTTTTTATAGATGTGAAAATAAAAACACAAAAAAAAGAAAAAAGACTTTTGAACAAATGTCACTGTCAATGTAGCGCATGTAGCGCCGTCCGCCTGTCAAACCTCATTCATTTCTTGTGTGCGGGCGTCGCAACATCATAAATTTCGTTCAATTTTACTATTTGATTTTTTCGTGGAAAAAAGTGTTTATTTCATGTGTTCAAGTGGTAAATTAGGAAAAGGAGCATCGGAATTTTAAAACAGCGTCGAAAATTCGACTTTTGGTACAAAAACTAAGCAATTTATCAACCAGCTCAAAGGATAAAGGTTAGTGCAACTACTAACTTACCAAGCAATCTTACTGCATTTATTCATCATCGATTTTAATTTTCTTAAACTATACCTATATATATTTTATAAAACTATACCGAATAGATCGTAAATATATTTTTTTTTTCAACAAGTGATATAACGATCTTTTTTTGAAATACCCACATTTTTGTTATGTAGATCGGAAACATGACTTTTCTAGCAATGTTTCTGTAAAGATCTTTTTTCGATGTACCGATATATTTGTTGTTTTTGTTACAAATACAATACAACAAAATATGAATTTATTTATTACCATTTTCTTACATACATTGTTCTACAGTTTATTCAATGTAAAAAGAACTAGATTTACTGACCTATAACGGTTAATTTGTTTGTGATTCATATTTATTTGAGCACGGTTCATAACAAACTAGTCTAGTGGCATAACGTGATTATGTACAATGACTATAAAATGACAAATTGACAAATATACAGCCTATATACAGCTGCATAAGGGGAGCACGTATAACGATGATGTGACAAAGTTAGAATACTTTTCTTTCCACAATGATACTAATGATCTTTATATTTCTGTTGTAACAAAATATGATTGCTATTACACAAGGTCACGGTCAGGAGACCCAGTGCCAGTGAATTTGAATTCACAAGTGTCAGACAACGATTACCAGATTGGAGCTAACTCAATACTTCCTAACTATCCTGCCAGGTATGTGTCCAGGTCCATGCACTTATAATGCACAAGATGTTTCTGCTTCAGTATCTTTACCGATGGAAATACGTGAAACGTGGAGGATCCACTTAGAAGAAATATTAGATCATGACATTATTGAATAATTATCTAAACTTTGGGGTAAAGTCCTAATGGAAGGAATTATTTAAAACTAAACTTAAACTTTAAGGATAAAGAAAATTTTATTTCCTGAAAATTTCAGCCGCTCTAAAGCGCCAAAGCTCAACTTAAAAATGACATCATTTTTTATGGAAAGTATCAAGCTCCGCTACAATCTATTGGAAACCAATTAGGATTGCGTATTGGTGGACTAACTAATTTAGCGTCTTCATTGTTTAAGACAACTTAACAAAGGTGGAGATCCTGAATAAACTCTTCTTTGGGTTTCCATTCGAAGATACAAAAGGTAAACGTGAGTTCATAATTATATCACTGAAACAAGAATTAAGTGCTGTTTTTACTGAAGTAAAATGAGGCGATCCTTTATTCGGCATGACTCTGATAAAAGCCACTAAAACTGCTCAAAGAAGTCCAGCCCTTAAGAAAAGCTAGAAACAAACTGCAGTAAGTTCTAATTCGCATGTAACGTCGTCGTAGTATAATTATGGTCGAACTTCACTTAAGGTAAGTTCGTTTAACCATTAATTTTATTGCAAATCGGTGCAAAGTTTTCTAGCCATCTATTTGCAAAACCATGGGGACAGGCGGATACACTAGCGCTCCTAAATATGTGTATATTTACAAGTACGTTGGATCAAGTCACTCAAGAATAGATTCAGCTGTATATATATTATGTAGCCGCGTATACAGCTTGTGATATCAATCTTTGTTTGTTAGTAGCTCCTTTGATATGTTCTTTATTGTTTATTTAGTTTGCACTGCACTTACAACATATATAATATTTTTTGAAATCTGGTACATCACCAATTTTTTTTATAAATAGTTTTTCTTGGAATAGGCCTGTGTCCCTAAGTTTACGGACACAAACTAATGATAATGATTTTTAATACTTCAACATCCAAAAATAACTTATTTTAAACTTTATCCCTAACATTTGACAACTAGTTCACCTGAGACTACTAAAAAATACCATTAACTTTTAGGAAACGAAATCAAAAAACCGCTACAAATAGTAGCGTAATAGAGCAGTCTCTAGGAACAGTATTCTAAGCTAAACTGTTATCTCGCCGGTCCGACTGGTAGTTTTGCATAAACATATGTGAGGCAACTACTAACCTACTCTACTTACTGTTACAAGCCTTCCAGATACTAGCTTGAATGCCGCATTATAGAGACGGCTCTTTGTAACAACTATAAAGGGGTTAGAAACTGGGAATAGAGAAATATTTATGGTAATGGAGTGATGGCATTTGACACAAAGTCATTCTAAATTGTATGCGTGAAAATGGAGTACCTTGGTGTTCAATTAATATCAAATCTTAGATAGTTATGTTACGTTAGCATTTACATTGTTTTTGACTAAATACATGGAGACATTTTCACACAGTGCCGTCTAGCCCCATACTGAGCTGCATGTGTAATGATGGATTGTAATTGCAGAGAAAAATAAACCTCAATATTTTACCAAAGTTCTTATTAAAAATACTAAGTCAATGAAAGATTTACCAATGAAATGGTTTTATGTTGTCGGTTTTGAATCTAATTTACACATATTAAAAATATGTATATGTAATATCATATCTATACCTTTACCCCATCACTAGTAAATAAACCGCAGCTAAAGTTATACGACTGAAGACTTAAGTGAAACCGTAAACTGCTAGAAATCTTATCTAAGGAAATAAAGTGAGGACCGTTTGTGACGTCACAGAATCCTAACTCCTGATTGGCTGTTCTGATTTTACGAGCTGGCGCAATTGGTCCAACACGGCAGGGGTAATAAAAAGGCAGTAGTTGAGTTTGTTAGTTAATAAAGGTAGTGTTAAAGATAAACACCTGTTTTACAAGTGTAGTGCGTGTTTGTAAGGAAAAACAATTCTACTAAAAAAATAACTAACGAGATGATGAAATACTACAATATGCAGAACAAAAAAACAATTGAATTGTAATTGTTGGCATATGCTTGTGAATTGAGATATTGATTGTAATTATTTAAACACTATTGCTTTTTATTTTGTTTGAAAATAATATTTTATTATCAGAAAAATCCTTAACTAATTATGTTAAATTTCTGGTGGATGCCTAACTAGGCGCTGGCCTGTATCTAGACATTCTTGATGGACGGAAATAGGTCACAGTATTATTATCACATAATATTGAAACTTCTTCTTCTTATCGAATTCGTACCAATTTAAACTCTCGACACCAGAGCTGACCGCTAGTATTCAATAATAAGAAGAAGAAAATTGAATGAGAGTGGCTAACTCTGGTGTCGAAGTTAATCAAGTTGCCCTAAGGGCTTCTGACATGGCTTAACGGCTGCCGTAATATGACAAACAGCCATGACCTACAATTTAATGTGTCATCCAACCCACGGAAGTGGAAAATGGAATGCCACTTTTTATGCCATTGAAACTGATTACATTAGATGTATAAAAGGGGATCATAAAGTCACTAATCAATCAAATAATAAAAAAGACGTTATTTAAAGATGTAGTATCAATAAACCCATTATTGTTTTAAAATCACAGGTGAAACCGAATCAAGTTGCCAGTCGTCGCATACTCACGTTCTGGCTATTCTCCGCAGGTTTACAGCCCATAATAAAGCTAAATTGGCCCGTTTTGTTTATTCGATACACCTTCACATTCGGACGTTAATGGCCTTTATTTGGTATGGAAGTAATAAACTTATGCCATTATACATGGTGCTTTAGAAATATGGCATTTATTTCCCATTATTATCTTTATTAATAGAGCGAGTGTGGCTTAGCGGTTCCAGTGTCTGCTTTTCATCCAGACGTACCCTGGTTCGAATCCGGCCTTACACCAATGACTTGTATTTTCAAGTTATGTGTGGATTTTGCACTGGCTTAACGATGAAAGAAAACATCGTGAGGAAAACGACATGTTTGAGGATCACAATATCCGAGCACATGGTGTTTTTCGTGGAAGGACCTGGGCGCCCACCACGACGTATCGGCCCAAGAAAACTCCTCTAACGAATTCGTTCTGCGGGGGAGTCACGACCCTCAGTCGTGAGGCAGGACGACTCAAGAGAGAGGGAGATATTAATATAAATCTGTACGACAACTTGTTTGTAATGAACACATTAAATCTGTACAACAACTTGTTTGTAATGAACACATTAAAGGTTATAAGACATGCATGCGAATCATGCAGATCCAATTTTTTAGTGCAAAATACGAGAGAAATAACAATGTAGATATTGCTGTTTCTTATTTCTATGAATAAACATTATTACTGTTACGTGATCACTTCTTACTGTTACGTGATCACTTCTTACTGGCATTCAAGCTTCATTATGTTTGATTCAATTAATACTCGTATTTGAGTTTCAGTGTTAATATAAATGCACATAGGTTATAGAGAAAAAGTGTTATTTATAAAAATAACAGTTTATACTCGTTATCATGATGGTGACGATCTGTGATTATGATCTAGGATGGAAATTCTTTAAATATCACACAGCGGCATCTAGTCCCATACTAAACTCACGCTTGTTTCATGGGTACTAGATAACAAACATAATACATACATATATACTTTTCATATGTAAATACATACTTAATTATACATAAAAACGACCAAACTCAACACAAGTAATTACAAATTGTGCATAAATACTTGTGTCCTGGGGAATCAAACACGCACCCCTTGATTAGAAGGCAGTGTCACTACCAACTAAGCTAACAGAGCAGTCAACCACTTAACAACTTTACTAGGTAAGATCCAATTCACTCTCGTTGTAAATTAAATACTTAATATACAGGTTTTGTCCACTGTGTTACTTACAGACACTTAATTTCTTAAGGTACAAACATTCCTGACATACGTAACAGAGATGATATGACAGCTTCATTGAGTCTCGTAATCACGGTATAAGTAACAATGTAATATCCGTGTCGTTGTGAACATGCTCGTAAAGTATATGAACGCAATATTGATCCGGCGGTAAATAACGGATAGATAGTAGAGCAGGAGCCTGCTGGATGAACTTATTACTAAGTTTATATTGGGTAAGCGTTGCGTTTTGTCATCTAGGCTACGTAGTTTTTGTACTTACAATACCTTGATCATTTTAATATATATTTCTTCTATCGTATTATTTAATTTAAAATATAACAGTAAAAATTAACTTCTAATGCGTATTTTTTAAAAAATAACTACAATCTTAGCAAAAGAAAGCAATCGCAATCTCATAAGGCAGTCCGCTGGTTTACTTGCGTCTTATTCTCTGCTTACGCTAAACCACTGACATTCTGGTCAACAGCAAACATGTGGCATACAATTTCATATCTAAAACCCACGGAGCTAGGATTATACATAGATTATATTGATACAATCTCAAACTAAAAAGCGCAGGAAAGTGTCCGAACACTAACATTGTCAGCGAGCGCAAACAAAAGACTGCTTGTCTCTTTCGCTCTTACATATTTTAAGAATATGCTTTTGCACGTTAGTCCAAAAGTCTGCTCAACAAGTAGCGTGGGCAGAGTTTTGGCTCGGACATTATTTTCGAGCGTTTGTGACTCTGTATAATCCAAGCTTAATGCATTACTGTCAGCAAATATGTTGTACTTTATCTCCCAGCCTACACTGGGTAGATAGCTGTTACACGATACAACACGACCGACGCGCGGATAAAATATGAAATTCGACACTCGTTCCTGGGTGATCGTATCTCGTAACATTGACTATTTTCTACCCCTTGATGTCGACATATGAGATTATTTATGTCTACGTACAAGGCGTTGTTTGGAAAAAAAGGTACGACGAGAGAAAGTACTTTTTAAGGTGAATAGACTGTTTTTATGTTTGATAATATCTTATGTCTTATATTTGACAAGAATAATGGATTATTATTAATTTATAGGTTTTTGAGATCATGATAGGTTTCATAAATACTTAAAAAAGAACTTTTATTTGGGAAGGAATTAATAGGAGGATTAAGTTAATAAAGTTAAGTGTCAATAATTATTTCTCACACCATTATTTCAATGTGGATATGTATTAGTGTATAATGTTCTCCTTCGCCTTCAGATATAACCTTTAGTGGCCAACAGACCTACGTATAAAATCGTGGGACTGACATGTGGGCAAATACTAACATAGTTTTTTCCTCATAATAGAAAAAAATAGTTAAACAACAAGAAAATCTTTAATATTAAATATCATTAAGTTTTGCTTATATGTTTTCTTCATAATAAAATAAACGCCTAGCCAACAAAAAAATATTTAAAATTGATAACCATAAAAACTTTCTAGAATTATATGCCATCTTATTTACTTTCTGATACTGCTGGTGGTATTCAGTGATCCAAAAAAGCCCCTCACTTCAAGTTATTAACACTTTGTACTTCCCTCGATTATTGGGACGAAGCTTATTGGGACGGAAACAAATATCGGGGCTCATACAGATTTACTGATTACTAATACAAAATATCTTTAGAAACGTATTTTTTTACCATCTTTTTCTTATCGAATGAGAGTGGCCAACTCTGGTGTCGAGAGTTTATCAAGCCGCCCTAAGGGTCTCTGACATGGTTTTATGACTGCCGTACAAGACAAACAGCCGGGATCTACAATTTAACGTGTCATCTCACCCACGAGAGCGCCCAAAATGGAATGCCACTTTTCGGCCACCCATCCAAAGACGGACCGGGTCGACCTTTGCTTAACATTGGTAATCGCATGCGATTGGCTCCGCTAACTGAGCTACGAGCGCTTCTTTCATTTTGACTATAACCGATTTGCACTTGACCATAGTTTGCCTGATGGTAAATAGCAATAGCTATAGTATAAGTTAGATCGTGCTTATCCAATAAGAACTGGTTTACTCTCGCTTTAAAGATCGCTGGATTGTTTTATTTATTTATTATTAACTAGCTGTGCCAGCGACTTCGTCCGCATGGAATAGTTATTACCATAAAAACGGTTCTATAGTGAGTTAATCTTAAAAGATAGACATATACTGTTGCAGACATTTTGTTAGATCATTTCAAGAGGATAATTCTTTCATACATATTTTTTTGATATCTTGAACCATTTTCCCAAACCCAAACCCTCAAAGATGAATAATTTTCCCCGTTTTTTCCCCATTTACCATTGTTTCTTCGCTCCTATTAGTTGCAGCGTGATGTTATATAGCCTAAAGCCTTCCTCGATAAATGGTTTTTCCAACACAAAAATAATTTTTCAATTCGCACCATTAGTTCCTGAGATTAGCGCGTTCAAACAAACAAACAAACTCTTCAGCTTTATAATATTAGTATAGATTTAATCCTCCTTGAGTCATAATCCTCAATATCGAGAATTTCTCCAAAGAATTGAATAGATATCTCAGGTTCTTAAATTGGTATGCGGATATACTAATGATGCTAATTTTATTTCAAACTTTCGAAATTCCAGGATTTGGTAAATAATATGATTTTACGCGCACATTTTGACCCACGCCATAAAAATAAGTGTAGTTGATATAAGTATTAGTAGGTAAGATTTCACAAGCCTTAAAGAATTAACCTTATCATTGGTTAGTACAGATTGGTTATTACCTTGTAGGAAATAAAGCTTTTCAATTAGACGTATCTTACTTTTTTAAATACTTCACGATTCAGTGAATGCAAAGAAAATTACGACCATGCGTGGTTAAAGGTTATAAGAAGTTTTATCTTAGGAAATACTGAAACGGTAGTAAAAATAAAATTAAAGCCTAAACGTGAAGAAAAATTAATGTAAAAAAAATATAATTATAAACATTGAGTTTGAATAAATGCTTGTACATTAACTTTTTCTTGACGTTTAGGCCACTGAGTCCACTGACCACAGCGTCGCTTGTTGATGTCCTTCCACACTACATTATGCTTCAATAGCAATTAATCTCTCTCTCTCTTGAGTCGTATTCCTCATGACTGAAGGTCGTGACTCCCCAACAGAATTAATTTGTTAGGGGAGTTTTCTTGGGCAGATACATCGTGGTGGGCGCCCAGGTTTTTCCACGGAAGACACATGTCCTCGGATATTATGGTCCTCAAACATGTCGGTTTCCTCACGATGTTTTCCTTCACCGTCAAGCGAGTGCAAATCCACACATAACTTGAAAATACAAATTATTGGTGTAGGGCCGGATTCGAAACAGGGTGCGTGGATGAAAAATAGACACTGGAACCGCTGAGTCACGTTCGCTTTTTAAAGGATACATAAAGCATGTTAATAGACACGTAAATATCACGACAATTGCGTGAGAAAGCTTACGTGTGTTCATATTTCACGGCAGCCACCTCAGCGGTAACTGCTAGTGATTCATACGTTACTTCCCTCCATTCACTAGCTATTTATCACTCGATCTATCCTTGTAAGGCTAGAACAAACCAACGCGGTACAACATTTAGGCTACACGGTGTGGATTCTTTTTATTTCATTCATGGCTAGAAGTTGAGTGCTAATGTGGTGTGAGGAACCAAAGATAAAGGTCATATCTAAGGGCACTTAGAAAATCCTCGTCTCTAGTAAAATAAACCTCTCAAACGATGAGAAAAAGACAAAAGTATATTACATATCTTACATATAATATTGTAACTATGCGTTGACCTTGCCTCGTTAGGTGCTGTGATGAAAGGTGTGAGTAGAGAAATTGAAAATATTGCTTATTTTTACTAGTACAGGTAGAAACCAATCGCTTGCTATTTTCTTGTCTTGTGTTAGTTTCTGACTAAATATAGTGACTGTGACCGCGGCAACTAAAACTATGTATTCATATCTTCTTGTTCTGCCTTATATCCGACATTATCTATCAAGATCGCAATCATGGCCATACACATCTAATCTGTTAGAAGTAACATGGAGGCCGGCTGAATAGGTATCATATCTTTGCCAGTTGTTCAGATGATTCGAATGGACAAATGTTATGATATTCATGATGTACAAGTTTAGAGAATTGCTTAACGACTCGCAGAATACAAGCTAATCTTGTATAAGTCATCATTCATTATTTGTTTTAAATGCCCTCAAGCACAAGAGACAACATTAAGCTACAGATCGTTACTTTATCTTTATCGTTTGATTATCTGTGTATCTCCGTGCATTGTAGGTACATAATTTGGGATTTTTTTTTATTTCCTATAAGCTTTTAATATTACCTATCTGAAACCCCATCCTTGATCTTTATAAATACGCCCATGGTCGATTATACCAGCCGTGTAAGAACCAGTAAGAACACTCAGAAACAAATATCCATTTAAAGCAGGCCTCGAGAAAACATCTCTTTATTCCGACCCGGGCGCCATGGCAACAGGAATTTGTTTTGTTTTTTCTGAGTGTGATCATTTTACCTTGCCTTCTTGATGGCAACATTTTCTTGAGCCTAGCTTTGATTACCGATTCCTGGAATCTTATGTTATCATTCATGTTTTAATTAATTGTATAATTATCACACGTGAGTTAGTATGGATTAATTTCTTGTTTAAAAAGCAATGTGCTATTGCGCTACGTAAATGACTTCGTTTGCTGTATATTTGATACGTATGCACTTGACTACAGCTATAATTCCTTTCATTAATACGGATGCATTTAATTGAATAAATCTGTGGATTCCATCATGTTAATTACTTTATTAAAGTGCAAGTGAGCACAAAGACTGCTTTTGAGTGATTGAATTAAAAGTTTTTTTCAAAGAGTGCTGCAGAGGGAAATAATTTCCTCCCAGATAAAAGAAAGGCAAAGTTTTGATTGAGAAACAAAGTTGGTGATTATTATTTAGTCATTTTGGAATAAAGTTTTACAGACAATTATATGACAAATATCTTTTTGAATGTTTTATGTTTTGGGTAGAAATATCGCATTAATATTCTACTATTGCATTAACATTAAACTAAACCAATAACTGAAACAATACGTAGGTTCGTTCCAAAATGAAACTGACGAAAAAACACTCTTTCGTTTTTAAGTATCATTCAAATTTATTTAGCTTTCCCAAACAGCTGAACCTGCTAATTCAAAGAAGAGCGTTTTCTTAATAATTACCTCCATTCTCTAAATTAATTACCTCGAACAAAATCTTTTCTCATATTTTACCACAAAATCTACGCTAAGTTAGCCTAATCTTTTTATTCAAAATTCCCCTAAGTTGATGGACACATCGGATTAAAAAAAATACCGTGAGCAGGAAAATTTACCTCCGTTTTTTATGTAAACGACGGCAGGCGTAAGAGCTGCTTAAAAATTGATAATGAATTTACTCTCTTGTTAAGTTTGAAGTGTACACGGAAATTTCTTAGGCACAATATTAAAAGGACAGCTGAGTTTGTAGATTTAATAGAGATTGAGTGCTATTTGGTTTTAAATTGGTAGGTAGTAGGTAACGACATTAACTTAATGGAAACAATATTGGGCATGGCTAGTACCTGCTGCCAGAATTTTGGGTATGTTACTTGTGGACTTTGTTTTTTATAAATAAAATATTAAGAGTAGCTTTTTATATTCTTTTTACCTGAATTAAAAAGGGTAAGTATTTGTATTTGTAGCTTACAAAAATGGTCCGTAAAACTAAACAAACAAAACAAATATAGGTAGGCTTTTAGTCGCTTGAGGCTAGACTTTGCTTCTACGAATTCAGTTTCAATGTAAACCCAGCACCAAACTCCAAGCGATTTCATTTCACTCGCCACCCTGCGGTTGAAAGTCAGGATTCAATGGGCGTAAAAAACTACACATTTTGAAATGGAAAGCTATTTTCCTATACTATGCTATTCAAAAATAGACTAACGAAGTTTTTTCGGATTGCTTTTCAATGCCTACAGTTTTTACTGGGACTCTTTCTTTTTTTATTGATAGCCTGACTTTTATGTGACGGACACAAGAAAAGGTCGGTAATTGCTTGATTTATTTTCTCAAAACGATTCTTTTTATTTAGTAGAGTGTACGGTGGAGTCCGTAAAAGTGTATTGGTACATTTTTAGGGAATGAAATGTGCGCCCTATTTTCTTCCCTTGGGGAGTAAAGCTTCGCCTGAATGACCTTTCGGAAACGATAGAGGTACTAAATTACACGGACTTACTTAAGGATTGGCCAATCTGATGTATGGAATGCTAAAGTACCTCACACTTTTCTCGGAGGAAGTTTAATTTTCTAAAAGCCACATTTTTTACATAATTTAAGTCGACAGCTCTGAATGTATGCCATTATTACGCCAACCAGCGTGTTGTTTATAGATATTATTAATAAACGTATTATTATTTAAGTCCAACGACTTGTATAATAAAGTATTCTGCTAAAACTTCTAAGCAAATTCTAGCATAAAAAAAAGAAAACCATCTACAGATATTTCTTGCTACGAGTAATTTCTAAGATTTTCACAGTTTCTTAGCAAAGAAAGACTCGATATCTAATCGCCCTCGGCTATTGTATAAAGCTTCTGATTGGGTAAAGATAAAAAATGATCGGATTATTTCGTTCCCACACATACTAGATACGTTTTATATTTACATAGAATATAGGTTTATCGGTATTTATAAAAATAATATTCGCATTATTATTTTCTTACGCGTCGGCTGTAGCCTTTCTATCTGCGATAAGCCTTTTATTAAGAAGTTATTAAATTTAATTGCCGCATAAAAGACAAGTTACTACACAATAAGCGTGGTTAAGTGAGGTTGGAATTGGGTTGTTTGAAATTGTGTCTTATGTCTATAGTGTTTCGAGCTAGTTTTGTTTGTCTGGGTGGAAATTGTCGCAGCTTATCTATCTCGCCTTGGTTATCAGGCCGCTTCCGGAGTTCGTCATGTAAGGCGTTTGTTGCCTTCTGTCGGCTCCTTCCTCTATAAATATCCTGTACAAATATCCTCCTATTCACCCTTCATTTCATCTTTTTATTTTTCTTTTAGTCTGCAATCAGCGCGGCGGATGTCAGTCCATCAAACGAGCTTTTGTAAGCCAATGGTGTGTGTATAACACTAGTATGGATTTTATGTATTTTTTTTTGTTTTGGTTGCATCTATTTAACTGTATGAAATATATTTATACGGTTGGCTATGGCTTTTCGGGGTATTTTCGGAATGCGAGTAAAAGCATATTGTGCCACTCTCAGAACCCTATACTACCGTCACACCCCAAATTCCCACCGCGTGAAAATGAAATGAACCCAGCTAACACACATTTAATTTTCTCTCATAACCAAAATATATAAATTCAAGCTTTATATGTTTTTATGTTTTTTTTCCAAGTTGGTTGGATACACTATATAATATTGGATAAATTACATAGATAGTATATTAAAATTAAATACTACCAACAGTTTCCACTTAACGTTAAACATGAGTCCCGAAAATTGAAAAGTTTACCCACGAGAGAGAAGTTCATTTTCAACAAAAAGAGCTGCTTACTGCTTAGTGCATACGTAGAAACTTCCGATTGGAAAGCGTCCTGGAATAGTCTATCCTAAAATACTGTCAGTATTGAAAAATTCTAAAATTCAACTCGCACCAGCATTTCTACACCGGCTAGTTTGGTGAACAAGCGAAGCGAAGCGAACAATCAATAAACATCATGGAATAGATGTTACATCGGTTCATTTTATCAACCAATTTCATTACGTCTAAGTTGCTTAAGTTATCCAATTGTTAGTTATTTTTATGAAATCCAAAACTAGATTGACATTTTGTAATATACGATCCTTTGTCCTTTCATTTGCATCTGGCAACACTTCAAAATTACAGGTAATAGATAATTTTACTTTTTATAATATGAGAGGGAGGGACATCAAAACACATCACATAAGAAAAGAACTATCTAAATCATACAAAAAATATGGCTATGAATGTATTGTTGCTAGCAAGTTATACTACCTACGAGTATGTATACATGTATACCTATGTATACATGTATACCTATGTATACATGTTTATGCTCCATATATTGGTGACGGATACACAAGTTTTTTAGTCTGTATTTTTTGGTGCTTTGTTTTAACTGTCGCTTTTTATCAAGCACAGAATTCAACTGACATTTAAGCAAAGTTTTCGTTAAAAAATATTCCTTTGTATCAAAACGTACGTAAACGTAGTTTTTATTAAGTTAAATATATACCAAATTTGTTTAAGGCAAGTGCTTCATTGCTCACATATTTTGTTATATCCATGAACTTGCTTGTGTATTAGCTTTTAATTTTTTTATAGGCAATTAGGTTGCACAACTTGGTAAAACACTGGGAGGGAATTTTACAGATTTACTTTTCGAAAAATCTATTCTATTATCGACAATGTATGTAAGTAGGTATACATAATATGTGGAAGCGACACATGACCAAAATGCGGGCCTTTTTCTGGCTCAACGCAACAGCATTGCCATCCAACGTGGTAATACAGGTAATGCGGCCAGTATGCTGGGCACTCTGCCTCGTACCAGTGAGCTGAAGTACTTAAACATTTTTTTAGCTTTTCTAAGTGATTGTATTTTTATTTTGTAGTAGTTATAAGTGTGCAATATATTAGTTTTCTCCTTGTTTTCTTTGATAATTTTCGTAAATAAATGCGGTTACTAACTTACGAGTATATGCCACCTAAGTCAAGTTGTAGTGTAAACAGTTAGTCTATTATGTCCACAAACAATTACGCAAGTAGCTCTGCTCCACACTCGCTGCATCTCATACAAAACTAATCTTCCAACTTAGACGGGGAAGCCACAACAAATTGCCTCTGTTTCCTCTTCTACATACGTCCTTTTAGCTCCGTATTTTATTTGCCACCGTATTTTTTTAATCGTTTAGAATAAGGTGGTACTACTATATTAATGATTTATTTAATTGATTGTTTCAAACAATAATGTTTATCATTTCGAGGTTGTAGTGGTGAGAATGCAGCTGCTGTAAAATTTGTCATTCTGCTGAATCAGGTGGATTAGGAGTCAACTGACAAATGGAAATATGGCTTATATTAAGTATTCTGTGATATGGCCGAGAGACACATTACATTGTCAATTTAATCATCATCATCAGCCTGTTACCGCCCACTGCTGAGCACAGGCCTCTCTTTTTGTACGCCTCTAATTAATACACCGGATTAAAAAAGCAGGGTTATAATGTATTTGAATTTTTAAAATCATTGTACTAATAGTTAATTTTCTTTGGACCACACAATTTTATACGTAGTGTATTTTTGAGACAGTAAGTATTCATAATAACCATCACATCATAACAACGTAGCATGAGATGTTAGTACACGACATTTTCATTTGAAATATTTTATATACCCTTGTAAAACAAAATGTTAACCTTACAGATTCAGTCTTTGGTCAATCAGAAGTGTGTCGTTACTGAACGACATTGATGGCCTCATTGGTTTTGGAGGTCAGCCAAAAGAGATAAAAAGGGATCCTGTCAAATTGGATTGCAGACACCTACAAACCTACATGTCTTACTGAGTTATATCACAGGTTATATTCAAAAGCCGTTTTCGGAATGATTCAAATTGTTTGAAAATATGTCCAGCATCGTACTTTAACGCATAAAAGACTTTTTATACAAACAAATTGATAAGTAAAGTATCTATACATATTGCGGTTCTACTGCAAGAGGTTGACAGCATGTTCGACAGCCATATTTATCTTTCTGCTTTCATGGGATTTTCTGCCCTTGTGTGAGTTTGCCCACACACACACTCCATATAATTAATATTTATTTTGTGGTGAACTGCAGCCCTCAGCAACAAAGAATACAGTTCGAGGAGGATGAAACAATAGCTATTTTGTCCGTAAACGAGTGCAAAAAGAAAACCCTCGGTCCATTAACGAACCAGTTTCTCGTGTATTTTTAATAAAGAGAATTAATCTAAGGGCTGAAGGCAGTTAATTGTATATCCGACGTTCCACGAGTTTGTTTGACACGACAATAAAATAGAGGTACTGAGTTTGCTAAGTTGTTTGTCAGAGACAGAGATGAGAGGGATGCTTGGCTCTGACTAGATGAGTTCTTCATCTGAGAGGATGTTTCTTGATAAGGTTTTTTGTTTCTTTTGTCAATCTGCTTTGAATGAAACTGAATATTGGTTATCCTTGCAGGGTTGTGGAGTCTGGTCGTCGATTCGTGTACAAAACCGGTATTTTAACAAATCCCCATTAAATTGGGAACATGGTTAAGAGATCAAACAACTTGTTTTGATCGATTTCATTGATCATGAGCTTCCTACAAGTTAGCAGTCTGGTGTTGCTTGTATTTTATTTGCAGATCGATATTTAAAGAAGACTATCGAAAAAATTACAGCCGTATCTTAAAAAAATCTTTCAGAAGACTTGATAACCTCCTTTTTTTGAAGTCTGTTAATAGGCAGTCTTTAATTATCATTTATAAAATTGAATTCTATGCATAGTGCTGATTTGCAGGATACTAAGTATTTTAATATATCTAGTACTTACTTTCCAATCTAAATACATTTAAAGTTCCTTGAGAACAAGTTGTTAGTCCAAGTCGCTTGATAATTATTGCCAGCACAAAGTGCGTTTGTACAAACTTGTCTCGTTTCATCGCTCCCAACTTCACAATCGAGGGTTGGGAATGATATTTACTCTATTACGTAAAACACGAATAACATTTCTCCGCTAAATGGACGAAATAGTGGTATTGTTATAAGGTATTCTAAGTAAATTGACTTGAGGTAGGTATCTGTAGAAGCATATATTATGCTTGTCTGGATGTTAAATAGATTAATTAGATTCGTAAAATAAAACTTACGCTAGATATACAATCCGTACATTGAAAGAAAACGATTAAAATACATAACGTTGCATAAAAAGTTGTCTTTTAAGATAATTAATAATTACAAGCTAATTTTATAGGTACGTTTTCTACGTCAACAACTATTATAGATGTAGATGGTATGGACTTGGTGAAAATTATCTTATAACTTAGATATTAAACACTCTATAAGGAAGCGAAGGCTTTTGGCAGAAAGACATTTTGTCTGTTAATTAAGTTGGACATATTATATTTTTATATATATAAAACTCAAAGGTGACTGACTGACTGATTGACTGATATAGTGATCTATCAACGCACAGCCCGAACCACTGGACGGATTGGGCTGAAATTTGGAATGAAGGTAGAAGTTATGACGTAGGCATCCGCTAAGAAAGGATTTTTGGAAATGCTACTTTTAAAGGGGTGAAATAGGGAATGCAAAGTTTAACTTTAACTTTAACTTCTTAATGCGAGCGAAGCGCGAGCATCCACTAGTTTTTTATATAAACGGAATAAAAATTATTATAAAAGCGAAAAATATTCATAATATTCTATTACTTAAATGTAACTCGTAATAAATCCGTTATTTAGTAGCGCTGTGTGAAGTTGTCGGAACATGTATTTATTGTTAGACATGTTTTATTATTATCAATTAAAAGAAGAATATCTACTTACTGAGCATCATTTACAAACACTCAATAAACTAAACCAATATAATGCATTATAACCATAAATTTATTTCTAATGAAATGGAAAATATTTTGATAAAAAATGCAAAATAAAGTTATATCGGTCACGTAAAAATAGATTAAAAACAGAGCAAAACAAATAAAACCATTGCTCAATTTTGTACCCCAGTTTGGCGAAAACTTCATATTAATATGTAAATTTTTAATTAATATTCCGTGCCTGATGAAAATTAAACCGGTGCGAGATGTGATGAATATTGACATTCACGATCGCAAGAATTGAATCCATAATGTTTGATGTCATCGGAGTACGTCTAGCCACGCGCGTTCTATCTATGTTTGATGTCATCGGAGTACGTCTAGCCACGCGCGTTCTATCTATGTTTGATGTCATCGGAGTACGTCTAGCCACGCGCGTTCTATCTATGTTTGATGTCATCGGAGTACGTCTAGCCACGCGCCTTCTATCTATGTTTGATGTCATCGGAGTACGTCTAGCCACGCGCCTTCTATCTATGTTTGATGTCATCGGAGTACGTCTAGCCACGCGCGTTCTATCTATGTTTGATGTCATCGGAGTACGTCTAGCCACGCGCCTTCTATCTATGTTTGATGTCATCGGAGTACGTCTAGCCACGCGCCTTCTATCTATGTTTGATGTCATCGGAGTACGTCTAGCCACGCGCCTTCTATCTATGTTTGATGTCATCGGAGTACGTCTAGCCACGCGCCTTCTATCTATGTTTGATGTCATCGGAGTACGTCTAGCCACGCGCCTTCTATCTATGTTTGATGTCATCGGAGTACGTCTAGCCACGCGCCTTCTATCTATGTTTGATGTCATCGGAGTACGTCTAGCCACGCGCCTTCTATCTATGTTTGATGTCATCGGAGTACGTCTAGCCACGCGCCTTCTATCTATGTTTGATGTCATCGGAGTACGTCTAGCCACGCGCCTTCTATCTATGTTTGATGTCATCGGAGTACGTCTAGCCACGCGCGTTCTATCTATGTTTGATGTCATCGGAGTACGTCTAGCCACGCGCCTTCTATCTATGTTTGATGTCATCGGAGTACGTCTAGCCACGCGCGTTCTGTCTATGTTTGCTATAAGATGTTGTAAAATAAATTGTTGAAATCTCATAACAGCGGAAAAAATTCTTTGTATTTAAGTAATATATAAATAAAAAATCTCATAATTGGTGTACGCATAGCAATTAATCTATGTCAAAATAAAACCTTTAAAAATGATCATCATCGTCACAAATTTGAGGGCCCTTGTCTGTGGAGCATGCGCCATCTTTCCCGATCTCCTGCCAGTACCTTGACCTCCTTATACGACATGACGCCCACTTTCCCCTTATAAATAATAATGTATATAAAATTGCCTTATAATATTTAATTTTTTATTGGTGTACAGCTATGTTATTTCTAATTCAACACAGAAATAATTTACTGAACATTCTTACTTAATATCATGACATATGGTACATATATATATTTAATATATGTAGACTGACAAGTTGTGTTTTGAAATGTTATGCTTAGAATGGCTTGAACATGCAAGCGTGAATCCAAGCACATGACATTCGTTCCAAAAATTTTCTTTTCATTGTCGTGTAACCTTTTTTTTATTTCTTTTTTACGTCTTGTAAGTAACCTCAATATTTTGTTTTGATATACTAAAGGAAGGCTCCTAATGTACCTACCTATGGCGGCACATAGCTATGTATAAAAGACTTATTTGAATTTTTTAATTAGTATAACCTTTCGACTCGGAATGCGTATACATGTATACTCGTGACACTTGGCAACGGTAAACTCGGAACGCGTATACATGTATACGAACACACAACTAATTTAAAAAGGTCTTCAAAACGTATCTTTTTTAATCTGTAGGTGAATGGTTTGTATAGAAACAAAAGAGAAGAATACACCCTCTTTCTTTTGGTGTTATAATAACGATGGTTTTTTGTTATTGTTCCTTAGCATGGCCATTTTGAAAATCATCAGTTTGGTTGAAGTGAAGCAAAGTGTTTGTGCGTGTTTAAAAATAGTTTTCGTGAAAAAGGTAAGTAAAACTTGTTATAGTTTTGATCAT
Source organism: Macaria liturata (assembly GCA_964023185.1). Taxonomy (NCBI): domain Eukaryota; kingdom Metazoa; phylum Arthropoda; class Insecta; order Lepidoptera; family Geometridae; genus Macaria; species Macaria liturata. The sequence goes on along the minus strand of OZ026812.1, from coordinate 88,860 downwards.
AGCATATGTGTAGACGTTTGCACTATAATAATAAAGCATTGAATACAATATGAAGTTAGTTTTTCGTTTACAAATGAGGACGCGACGAAATAGTTCTGTGTTCCGAGTATTTTGACGGGTGATTTCGAAGTCAAAATGTATTAGTGCATGATTTGATGTCCAAGAAATTTAGAAAATAATCATCATATAATGTATTATTGGTTATATTTCCGGTTAGAAATATCTAAAAAAGCTAAAAAAAGAATTTCCTTTTGTCAATATGCAAAATATCTGTTTTCTGTCCGCCATTTTTATTTGTTTGGCCGTAGTGCTGGATATAGATCAATATGGCCTTTATCGATAAAAATATCGATAGTTTTTTGGAATAAATAAGTTTTTTTTCATAAATTTGTTTATTATGTTAACCCATGAGGATGTTTTCAGTTTTTTAGGATCTTATTCAAATTTTTTATTTTTCGTGTTTTAGATGTGGAATCCCGATGACGGACACGCTCCCCAGCAATTCCTCGACCTTCTCAATGATGCACGGCTAATGGCCGTAAACAAAGCAGAACGGCTTTTGAATGTACACAATGTAAAGTGCCTCTCTGTTTGGACTTTTGTTTTGAACAATTCCATACCGTCCCATAATTTTTTTTCTTTTTTTCTTTGTCCGTTTGACACGATGTTATTGATGTGGCAGTAAGAGAGTGAAATTTAGGTAGTGAAAGTTTTTGCCAGCGAGACCTCAGAAGCATAATAATAAATATCTATTATTTTATCGTTTACAGGTAAATATTACAGCAAGTACATATATTTGTAAGTCATTAATTGATTTTTAATGTTATTTTTTGTTAATGGTTTTGGTTTTGTATAATTTGTAATTTAGTATATTCTATGGTTTAGGTATATCTATCCACTTATCAAAAGTATGAATAACGCTTTTTTTAGTTACGAGTGCTGATTACTTTACTTCGGTTGTTGTGTAAGCAATTTGTGTCTGGTGTGGTTTCCATTGTTTTTTTCTTCGTAATATTTTCACCAAAAAAACTAATTCCATTTTATCGATATTTTATCTGTAGCACCTTTATACACATAATAATAACAAATATTTCGACATTTGTATGTGGTACTATTTTTTCATATCATCTGCGAAATTTATCGATAGCATGGTACATCACTATTGGGCTTTGGCTTTTTCATAGAAATTTACTGTGGTTTTGGTTACACTTTTCTTTTATTTTTTGTTAGGAATTCGCCATAAATTAATAAAAAAGAAATAAATATACATATTCAGCTATAATTTCTATGTTTTATTTTATCAAAATATCCTTCTCATTAGGAGTACATAGCAAATAAGATATCAAACACGAAATTGATAGCAATCCCGGGAAATACCTAAAACATCATGTACCGTTGTATATTTTTGCAAAACAATGCATGTAATCATAAAATTAATGTATATCCTTTTGATATAATTAATAATATGTAAATTTTGGCAAAAGATTATTGACTAACTGAGTATAGAAATTTATATTCGATACGGCAACAGCCGCAGAAGAGCTGACATATTGTTACGATATTATCACAGTTTTATCGATTGATATACAAAAACTTATTTTTGCAGGAGTATAACAATATACTAAAGATTACAAAAAACATCAAATCGTTTGTAAAAGTTACCTGTGATTTAAGTAATAAAAATTAAATTCGACCGAGACACCTTTTTTTTACAATGTCTCCATTTTTAACTATAAATTAGTATTGTTTGAGATGTTAAATCATGTTGAGTTTGAAGAAAACATGTAACAGCGTTATCATATAATCGACTGTTTTTTACACCAATTACTAAAATTTGATAGTTTTTGAATAATCATCATTTTTCTAAACGTCTGCTATGACAGCGCGCAAGCCGCCATTACTCGCGCGAGCTTACGGGTGTAGAGTTTGACAGGCGTCAATCGAGTCGAAGGGATAAATTAAGTTAGTGTTACTAGTAAGTATAGTCCATGGTCTTATATAGTTATAGTCGTTCTTAGCATATACCCTAGATTATAAGCACAGGGTGCACATACTGTTGCTTAGCATATACCCTAGATTATAAGCACAGGGTGCACATACTGTTGCTTAGCATATACCCTAGATTATAAGCACAGGGTGCACATACTGTTGCTTAGCATATACCCTAGATTATAAGCACAGGGTGCACATACTGTTGCTTAGCATATACCCTAGATTATAAGCACAGGGTGCACATACTGTTGCTTAGCATATACCCTAGATTATAAGCACAGGGTGCACATACTGTTGCTTAGCATATACCCTAGATTATAAGCACAGGGTGCACATACTGTTGCTTAGCATATACCCTAGATTATAAGCACAGGGTGCACATACTGTTGCTTAGCATATACCCTAGATTATAAGCACAGGGTGCACATACTGTTGCATTTAATTGTAATATATGTGATTGCAATAAAGACATTTGAATTGGAATAGTATCGCGGCATGAGTAAGATCACTAAAAGGGAGAATCCCCTGCCTTCTTCCGGACACGGAGCGCTTCGATCGGAATCCCACTCGGTGGTGGAAAACTGATCACGAATTGAGAGCTTGTCGATTTTTTGGAATATTAATACGTTTGAGTGCAATCCTTAATGGAGAAAGAGTACTTTACTCTGTACTGTATCAATAGAGACATCATTCACAGACGATATACTATTATATTATTATTTTATTAATTGGAGGTCCCGGCTGTTTGTCTAGTACGGCAGTCGCCATGTCAGAGGTCCTTAGGGCGGCTTGACAAACTCTCGACACCAGAGTTGGCCACACTCATTCGATAAGAAGAAAAAGAAGTTTATTTATTTATTTTTTAAATATTTTTAGTACAGCGAACTTTGATAAAGGCGTAGAATTAGTAAGGTATACCTCAGCAGTCACTCTTTACCAGAAAATCTTGAATGTAAAGTTTTTCAGAACCATCTGAAGTATTTAGACAACGTAGCCCTGTTATAAAGAGGTATTGTATAGGTACCCTTCCTTTAATCGCACCATGTACCAGTAGCCATTGACATAATATCAGTAATAGACTAGCCTAATTGCACCTTTTTATTAGCATATGTAGCATTTATGTTTCTAAACCCTGTCTTCCGGCAATCAAACGGTAACAACATTAAGATGTCAAAAGAATCATTTGAGTTCAACATTTTGGAATTTGATTAAAATCGATACTTTACAGAACTATGTCGATATCTGTAGCTATATATGTTTGTATACTTTGACCTCAGTCAGTCCACCTCCAGTCTGTCCCATTTGGGACAATGAGTCTGCGAGAGCCGATTACGAAGGCTAAGTACGGTTTAGTAAAACCTCAGGTGTTCTAAATGCCGGCTTTAACCATATAATGCTACGGCGAAATAAAAATAAATCTAGGACTTGTCATTATTGTTGTCTACCAATATTACAGATTATTTTTACAAAATAAAACAGCTATCACTTGAATATTCCCACATTTATTTTATAAGCGGCCGTGGCTCTGTGCCTGTAATTTCAGCCGCGGTCGACAACCTATTTATCCTATACCTATTATCTGAGGTCCTGCTATACAGGCTGTGCAAGCAGACCTAGTGCAGGACCCAGAAGCCTACCGAGGTACGTGAAAGCATGAATTGTAAATATAATTAATGAACAACTAAATGTACCTGCCCACTTTATCACAAACTTACTAACCGTTTAAAATGTTTGTTCAGTTTGACCAATAAATATCACTAAGGTAATATTGTTGTTGTTGCAGAGGTAAAAAGGATGTAGGAGCGATGCGTGCGCCGGCCACCGCGGCGCTGCTGCTGGCCGCACTCTCTGCGCTGCCCTGTCGAGGTAAGAGGTAACAAGGATGTAGGAGCGATGCGTGCGCCGGCCACCGCAGCGCTGCTGCTGGCCGCACTCTCTGCGCTGCCCAGTCGAGGTAAGAGGTAACAAGGATGTAGGAGCGATGCGTGCGCCGGCCACCGCGGCGCTGCTGCTGGCCGCACTCTCTGCGCTGCCCTGTCGAGGTAAGAGGTAACAAGGATGTAGGAGCGATGCGTGCGCCGGCCACCGCGGCGCTGCTGCTGGCCGCACTCTCTGCGCTGCCCTGTCGAGGTAAGAGGTAACAAGGATGTAGGAGCGATGCGTGCGCCGGCCACCGCGGCGCTGCTGCTGGCCGCACTCTCTGCGCTGCCCTGTCGAGGTAAGAGGTAACAAGGATGTTAGGAGCGATGCGTGCGCCGGCCACCGCGGCGCTGCTGCTGGCCGCACTCTCTGCGCTGCCCTGTCGAGGTAAGAGGTAACAAGGATGTAGGAGCGATGCGTGCGCCGGCCACCGCGGCGCTGCTGCTGGCCGCACTCTCTGCGCTGCCCTGTCGAGGTAAGAGGTAACAAGGATGTAGGAGCGATGCGTGCGCCGGCCACCGCGGCGCTGCTGCTGGCCGCACTCTCTGCGCTGCCCTGTCGAGGTAAACATTCGTAATTCGTAAACGAGGTAAATAGTCGTAGTCCAGTCTACATCTACAATAGTCGTAGTCTAGTACAGCAAAAACTGTACCACAAGAACAGTTCTATGACGAAAAACGACTGCTAAACATACTTACAAAAAAATCAGTCGTAGATTCTCGATAATACATACAGCTTTTTAAGTCTATCTGTGGCTATATGTATAGTAAAAGCAAAGCAACCTTGATCGCACGTCAATGTTTGTGGCTTAACACGAAAACATTTTACACAAGAACTTTAACAAAAGTATTAGAAGGTTTACGAATATAAGAAAATATAATTTCTTTTCGAAGATCAAATTAAAAATTTACAATATAAGTTTCACACAACATCGCTAGAAGAATAATCTTATTATTGCACCAAAACTTGGCAATTAAATAAAATATATAAATATTCCGGGACATTGCACACAACGCCATCTAGCCCCACACTAAGCTAACGCTTGTGTCGTGGGTACTAGATAACGAATATAATACTTATATACTTTTTTTTTGTAAATACATACTTATATAATAATTGTTTACCATATAGTGTAAAAAAATGTAAGTTGAATTTACTGAATCCCCAATCTCTCCCTTGAGTCGTATTTCCTCATGACTGAGGGTCGTAACTCCTCTGCAGAATTAATTCGTTAGAGGAGTTCTCTTGGGCAGATACTACGTGGTGGGCGCCCAGGTCCTTCCACGGAATCCTCAGAATCCCCAATAATTGAGTACAATTTGAACGTAACTGAAAATATAATATCATATCTGTTCAAGGTAAATAAAACCTTATGCTAAATAAACAAAATTGTCATTAAAACGTGACAGCTAAAAACAATCACCTCGACAAGTTTCCATAATGTTTATTAATTCGCAACCCTTTCAAACAAGCTATTTGTCGTTTTCCTCAATTTAAATTTTCTATTAACAAACTCCCTTTAAATTGTTTATGGCGTATTTCCAACGCTCGCCGAATCCATTTTGATGAAAAGGTTGGGAAAGTAACCTGCAATTTGAATTTACTTAGTGCAGAATAAAATTAAAGATTCAGAATTAAAATATTCGGAATTTCGGACCTTACATAGAGATAAAACTGATCTGATTTGGAATTTTATCAATCAATAGTATTCTTTCTGCAACTAACTTTCTAGGTTAAATACACAACATTACGTATGTATGAATCTGCTGCAGCTTCCGAAGTCAGGTGTAAAGATACATCGTATTTGAAACTTTAAGCCTACAAAGTTAATGGGATAAGGTCGTAACTCAAAACGGGCTTGAAAATAAATAATATTATAAAGTTGGTCGTTATTCAATGTCTACTTCCGGTTTTCTGAAAACCTTTCAGTAACAATAAACTTGTTAAATTGCGTCCAAATATTAATTTGCTTTGACTCACTAATTAAGTAACTTGTAACTACGTCCATTTACGTTACGTTGTTTATAAATTATCAGGAAAATATTCGTTTTACTTCACGCCGGAGTAAATTCTCCGATAGAATAATGATTATGTTGGAACTAAAACTTAGCATTTACGCGAAACGCGATGCTACCGTGGTTCAAGCACTAAATCAGAAATCCACCTGTTTACATATCATGAACAGCGTCCTTACTATTACTTTAATTTGATTATTCAACCAAAGAGAATAATCTGTATTACCTTAGGATTATATTATCCGTTGGTTGTTAATAAACATATTTTAACTTTAATTTACCTATGATTCAGAATACTTAGAAAAATACCAGATTTTGCCTTTTCGCACCTATTTACCTTACTTACCAAATTAATTAAAAATGCTATGATAACAAACCAAATAATTCCTTAAAATAAAACAAACAACAGCCCTATTATAGTACTTCATATCAAAAACAGAAGTTCCATAAAATTCAGAACACCTTTCAAAGGGAAGTTGTTTTTATCGTAAAGAAAAATATTTCAAAGAATCTCGAGAGGTAAACTGTGTTCGGAAGTTCGAGGGTGACTCCTAGCTAGATATAACCTGATGAAAAAGTTTGTGAACCTCTGGCGCAAAGAGGTTTTGTATCGGATTTTGTAAAAAGTATCTGCTTGAGGCTGCAGTTAACTGTTTGTGTGTGCTTTGTGGTTATTTCCTACTAGATTTAAATTTAAAACTAATTCATAAGAGATTAGAATGGAAATAGTAAAAAATATATAAAAGTAAATATGTTTGACCAACTTAACTTGTTAAGCAATGTGATCAAACTGATCGAAACTGAACTTAAGTCACCAAAGATATAATTAAATCTATAACCTACTAGAGAGATCCACACAGAAAATTGGCTTGAAATCCAATTGACCGTGTCTGACCGAAAAATAAACTCATTTCTTTCAAGTTCATATCTGAAAATTGCTATAAAATTGATTTACTTCAAAATAGTTGTCTACTTGTAATATCCACAGATAACTATTTTTAACCTTCTTTAAAGAATATATATAATTACTTGAGTTACAGTCACTAACTTTTACCGTTGTAGTAAGTGGAATAAAACCTACAAATACCAGAAAAGAGAAATACCTGGATACGCTATTGTAAGCATCGTCTACCCATGTTTGCGATTCTTTTAAATGTTCTGTTCATGATTTTACTCGATCGAAACCACCGTTTTGAAGATAAATTAATTTTACACAGGGGCTGAAACACTTCACTAGAACTCCTAACTATTGTACAAACATACCTTCTAACTTCAATTAAAAATACCAGAAGCGTTGAGTGAACAGCATTTCCTAATACAACAATGTTTACAGAATGCCTCTTCCAATAATAGTATTCAATGTATTCTCAGTAAAGGCTCTTAAGCAATCTAGATCTAGAGCTTCCAGATCGAGATAGGCTTTCAAATCTAGCCACGCTTCCTTCGACTGGAGCAGAGGCGTATGTAGTGACAGAACCAAATACATATATTATTAAAATATATATGAGTATATATATATATATATATATATATATATATATATATATTAAATAGTACATAGACACTAGCTAATGGCAAAAAATATCGGTATAAAAGAAAAATTAAACGAGATTTGCAGTTGTAAAGTAGTATCTGATATGCATGTTGCATGCATTATGTTAATTTGTAGATATTAAAAAAACGCAAATATGTTTTTGTTGTTGTGTTAAATTGAACAATACTGTGGAAAAATACTTTTTCATTACTCATACTCTGAAAGTAGGTCTGAAGTTGCCTGAGGAGCGGGTTGAAAGTAGTACTTTTCATCCCTAGGGAGAATCGCTTTCAACTGACAGCTGTCAAATTAACATGTAAAACTCTGCGCGTGACTGGCGGCAGCACTTATGCCAAAAATTGGCCTAATGATGCAAATTGCAATCAGAACATTTTAGTTCCAATTTTATCCGCGCGCAGAGTTATCTTGAACTCTACTAACTTCTTCACAACAACCAATAGCTCCTATACCTACATTCAACAAAAGAGTTCTTATACCTACATTTAACCAAATAGTTCTTACACCTACATTCAAAGAAGTGCTACGTCACAATACGTATAGCAGAGATTTTGTACCTATAAAATGAGTTCATCTGATTTTAATATAAATTTAACGCCTGATTTTATAAAAGAAGAGGCTAAAGCGGTAGTGGAAAATCATCATACGATTTGAGGTATCTTTGTTTTGATTTGGGTGGTAAAATAAAATTTACTCATATTTTCTTTAGCTAATTCATGTTTTTATTTTTACTTTCCTCGTATTTGTAATGAAAAGCACAGTGTTTACCTCGGGTTAAAGACTTATTTAGTCCCTCAAACTATGTCCCCGTCTCGGGGCTAAGTAAGTTACTTTCACCCCTAGGGTAACAATGTACTATTAAACAGAAGTTTACAAATATGTTGTAACTACACATCAGAGCGATACCGAGCCACCCAATTGGATTTTAGCCAAGAGTGCAACATCAACTGCGCATTCGACTTAATCTTTGAGCCCTCATACGCATGTGTCCTTAATCCGTCCTAAACACCGTATCCTATTTCAGGCACAGACGATGCCGGCCCATTCCTGAGCGAGCAGCCCTCGACCGAATCCCGACCTATTCTCAACAAGTTCTACCAAATGCTCCATGCTCGGAACACAACACAACTAACCAACTTCGATGCAACCACTGTTATCCAAGACTTCAACTTCTACGAACATTGGACTACCGATATACACCGAAATAGAGAAATCAAAGATTCACAAGCTTCGTTGTTATCGTTTCGTTTCACACGAAACGATAACAACGATGAGATACTTTATAGAGATCGAAACGGTCAGAAAATAATAACAAATATTGATCAGAGAGGTACTAACAATCAAGATTCTACTTATCAGAGAAAACAGAATGATAATTCCATAGATATAGATTCTATAGATAGGAATGCTCAAGTAATGCGAGACAAGGATAGCAAGAGTAGATCCCGAAGGGTTGTGAGCGTGATGCGCAGTGATGAGACCAGTACAGTAGCAGTAACTAGCCCTCCTTTGTTGATGGAGAGGAGGAGGAAGCCAGGGGAGACGGGCTCTAGTGCCCCTCTACTGAATTATATCTTTGACACGTATTCGAATACCCATCAGCATCATAATAGGAATGAAAAGTAAGTAATTTTTTGGTTCCTACTTATATAAATACGATTAGATGTTTATTCTTCAAAGGTTAGTGAGTTTTGAAGCAAATTTAAGCAAAAAAATCCAATTGCCTAAAGACCTACTAACTCGCATTATGAAGCTATAAAGTCACTGCTATTGAAGAAACGTCGTATTTTTAGGCAATGCCTTAAATCTTCTAATGTGTTTACATTAACCTAATTTTCGTTTGTAAATTCAATTTATTTAAGTAGATAGAATACATAGATGAAAGGAAGTACTTTGGAGAAAATGACGCTCAAGTAAGTGAGTTAAATAGATTATTTTTTACGTTGTTGTCATAAAATTAAGTCGTAAACATCAGTTAACAACTCAACGTTTCGCTGACGAAGTTACTCGTAAAATATTTAATGGATATTTCAAAGGGTGGAAAGTTGTAAAATCGAACAATGAAAAATTATTCTGCTGAAAACTGCCTGTTAACTAATAAAAAATATTCGATCTAGCAAAAACCATTGAATATATACGTTAGATTGACCATTTTTATGGTCTGATCATTAGACCAACAAAAAAACAAAATTCAATTTAAAGTAAAACTTTCACGGATGAGGTTTTAGCTAAATTCTAATAAATTTAGATCTGGAATCTGGAACTAGCGTATCATAGTTTTAGTACTGCTAAATTACGCCCTAAATATACTACTGCAAAGGTAACTTAAATGCTCATATAATAATTATCTACATAAGCATAAATAACTAAAGAGGAACCGATATAAAATGCTTGATAAAAGTTAAATAAATGAAATGTTTTTATCAACCAGGAACATCTGAAACAAACAAAGTTTTATTGGAAAACGACCGAAAATAATCACGACCGGCACTTAGCACTAGCACTAGCGGGTTTAGCACTTGACAAAAATGACTCATAATAAACAATATTGGTATACCTTCCACAAATCATAACAATTATTTGTATGTTCCAGGGAGAGAACCGGTAGCGGTATCTACGCAGCCGCGGCTCCCGAGATCGAGGCGCTGGTCGGTTCTACGGCACACCTCGACTGCAAGGTGGACGCGCTGCATGATAAACTGGTAATAAGTATGTTCATACAACACACGTTACACTATCTGTTAGGTCTATCTCTTTTTGAGTCGTATTTCTTCATGACTGATCTATGCTGACTATATCTATGTATTTACTAACTTAACACTATTTGTCTTCGGTAGACTGTAGTTTGCTAATAAGTGTGCTGTCAACATACCTGGGCCTACTAAATATGAAGTAGAATAAATAATGAAAAATTATAACTGACTGTCTGTATTAGAAATATTGGACAAAAAATTCGTGTTACATAGTTTAAAACATTTTGCAATTGATTTACAGAATTATATAAATATACGGAAAAAATACACGCACAGAATTTAAAACTGAAACGCAAAATATACACTAAGAGAAACGAATCCACAGCACCCACAGTAATAAATGAAAACTATATCACGCTCTTTTTCTTTTGCAACCAAACTATCTTATTCTTAAAATAAAAAAGTACATAACCAGTTTTGATTAACTTGTAATTTACAGGTGTCATGGGTGCGGCGGAAAAACGAAGAAGATCCCATGGAGTTGCTGTACACGGGAACTCAGCAGTACACAGCGGATGATAGGTATTATTATTTCTATTATATTATAATATTCTTCTTCTTTATGACGACATTAGAAAAACCGCAGGGAGCACCTGGATTCAATCTGCGCAGGACCGGGACGAGTGGCGTACAAGAACATTATACATTTATAAACATCAAAATGAAGATAAGCATTCATCTTAACAAATAATATTTTGTATACATTGTTGGAGCGTAATTAGCAGGTTTAAAAAAAAGCAAAAGCGACCGCTGTTACTGATATTAACATGAATGAATGCACTCATGTGAACACTACTTTAGTATTTTTATGTTATTCGTTTTATTTTGTTTTGTGTACTATTGTGTACATATTCCCCTTTTTCACCCCTTTTAAAGTGGCATCTACAAAAATCCTTTCTTAGTGGATGCCTACGTCATAACATTTAACTGCATGCCAAATTTCAGCCCGATCCGCCCAGTGGTTTGGGCGGTGCGTTGATAGATCACTATGTCAGTCAGTCAGTCACCTTTGAGTTTTATATATTTACATATGCTATCTAATCTTACCTGATGTCTCACCCCTACACCCACTAAACATGACTATCCCGTCCTGAAAGTTGGCCGTCGACAGGTAAATCCAGGTGCGATAGGTAAATCCGTGCCTCGCGTAGATTACGTTAGTCCCCGAAACTTTGCTCCTTCGCCGCTTCGGAAACTTAGTTTTTTATCTCCGACCCATACACCTGCGGATTCGAGAAACACGTGTTTAGAGAGTTCATCGAGATCATATAACAGGCTCCTGTTTATTTCACTTACGCTACCTTATTTTAAATCTATTCCATAGCGAGGATCTCTCTGTAGATAGATATATAAGTATAGCTAAATAATTCCGACACTCATTATGTCGAGACATAAGTCTTAATGAAATGACGATAAATGATGATGAAATTTCTGCACACTGATAGGTCCGTAACTGTACCTACATCCGTACCTGTACTTGATAGGACAAGATACTGATTGGCCCAATTAGGAACGTTTGTGTGCAATTTGTATTGTGTATTTGCTAATAAAAAGGGTCTCGGGGTTTTTTCTGACACCGATGTGCTATTAATACTTGTTTGGAAATAACTGCACCGATGTGAAACATAGCCGTGAATTTATGAAGCTAGATAGCGAGCATACTTTAGTTGTCTCTGGCTAATATTGTCTGAGAGGTACTTGAATCTAGAAAATGGAGTATTAAATGGACAGGTCCAATTGTAGGTTTAGGTCTAGATTTGGTTGTATCTAGGAAATAGAGCATTAGATAGACAGGTCCAATTGTAGGTTTAGGTCTAGATTTGGTTGTATCTAGGAAATAGAGCATTAGATAGACAGGTCCAATTGTAGGTTTAGGTCTAGATTTGGTTGTATCTAGGAAATGGAGTATTAGATAGACAGGTCCAATTGTAGGTTTAGGTCTAGATTTGGTTGTATCTAGGAAATGGAGTATTAGATAGACAGGTCCAATTGTAGGTTTAGGTCTAGATTTGGTTGTATCTAGGAAATAGAGCATTAGATAGACAGGTCCAATTGTAGGTTTAGGTCTAGATTTGGTTGTATCTAGGAAATAGAGCATTAGATAGACAGGTCCAATTGTAGGTTTAGGTCTAGATTTGGTTGTATCTAGGAAATGAAGTATTAGATAGACAGGTCCAATTGTAGGTTTAGGTCTAGATTTGGTTGTATCTAGGAAATGGAATATTAGATAGACAGGTCCAATTGTAGGTTTAGGTCTAGATTTGGTTGTATCTAGGAAATAGAGCATTAGATAAAGGTTAGGTAATGTTATCGTAGTTTATAGTTTTATTCGTGAAGTGTAAGTTTAGATAGTCCAATGTTTATTTATGTATGTAGGTACTATCTACATAAGAATTCTAGGCCTATATTTGACATTTTCGTAAAATTTACAAATTAATGTTACAAAGGCGAAAGTTTGTTTGAGCCCAGTCCTATATAAAGAGTTGTTTATCAAGTTGTGAGTGTGTGGAGTTGCCCTAGCTTACCGACCAACATGTTTGAGGACCACAAAATCTGGGGACATGTGCCATTCGTGGAAGGATCTGAGCGCTTACTATAAAATATAGCCCGAGAGAACACTACAACAAATTAATTCTTCGGTTGAGTAACCTTTAGAAGGATACACGCAGAAAAGAAAGAAAGAAAGATAATTATTTATTGATAGAATTACAGACTTAAATGTAGGCGTATAAACAAAACCTTAAAACTATTAATTAATAATCTACCTATTTTTATATATATTTTATTATTTTATGATAAGAACAAATCTTAGCAGAAGATTTTAGTAGGTAGGTATAACGGTAATATGTAAACAAAAGTTATGTTTAGTCACGTTAATCTTAATTACAATAATTGTTTAAATATGTAGGTCATTAAAAGTTATACTGCAGGTACAGTCGCACCACTTCCCCAATCAGCCGCCGCGGCAGGACTAAGCAAACTGCTTGTATTTCTAGCCACGGGGACTCTCTCGAAAGCAATGAGCCTGTAATGCACTACATTTGGAAATAGTACCTACGCAAGTATACGACATTCTAAAAGGTAGTTACCTATCATTGAATGCCGGTTAACTTCTTAAATCTAATATTATATATGAAATTAGGTTTGGTCGGAGTGAACTTACATGTTATACCTATTACATACTATTATTATCAATTACTGGCTTCCTATGTTACATGTATAGTAAATAAATACAGATATAACAAGTAAACAGTCAAGAAACAAAATTAAACAGTTTTATATGTATATGTCGCAGTAAGATAGGTGAAGCCGTAATATAGTTATATCCCTATATACCGTGGCATAGTTATATCCCTATATACCGTGGCATAGTTATACGAAAGCGATTCATTACTATCTCACTAGGAATATAGTTATAAAACCGTCCAAGTTTAGTGATATACTTATATTACTAGATTAAGTTTAGTGAAATAGCTCTCAGAGTGTGCGGCAGTGTGTGTAGGTAGACAGGTACCTATCGTTAACAGGCTTTAACAAATGACAATCGTCTGGAAACGTTTTGGTGATGCTGCCACCACAACGTGTTTACTTGTCCTTTACCTGTACTTTTTATTTATATTTTCTATTTATTTGTCTGCTGAACATATAAAAACATTGTTTTAAAAACAGTAGATAATATTAAAAAAAAAACATTTTACCAACTCTGTAGTACTTAAACTCAGGACATATTATTACTATTGCCGAAAATGGTATTTATTCATGGTATACTTTTTTTATCTCATTCCATCCCAGGTACTCATCCCGCTTCATCCCGCCCGACATCTGGCGGCTGGAGGTGCGCGAGGTGCGTCCCTCAGACGCCGCGCACTATGACTGTCAGATGCCCACCCATCCGCCCAGGACTGCCAGACTCACGCTCAGGGTGCCAGGTGAGAAGGGAACTAAAACATATTTTCACATGCCAATAACAACCTACAGTAAACGTTTGAAGCACCCAAATAACAAACTTTACGTAAAACGTACATATACTTGCAAAGCTTATACAATATGGTGCGTGCAGAAATCACGCAATAATGGTGAAGAAAAAATCTTAGTTACTAGTTCCTCCGTATTCTGTGCTTTTACTTTAATGATTTCGTTTCTTATCTTACACATAAGTCGTAATATATATTATCGTTTTAAACCCTTGACTACATGAAAACTGATCTAATCCATTGCCCAACATTTACGCCATAGCCTTTGTCTACGAAATCTCTACGCCGTAGCGATCTCGGGTTAGGTCGTATAATGTTACCGTAATGCTGCTATGTTGCGATTTCCTAACAATTACTTAACATTAAACCCCTCGCAATATAAACCTAAATATTTTACCCAGTAGCACACATAATACATTTCCCGTATTTAAAGCTTCAGCTATTACAATACGAGACATGTCCTTAAAATTAAAAGAGGCTTTCGCTCAAAATCTTCGCAGAGCAAGCTGTTATTCTAAATTACTGATGTATACAAAGACTTATGTTGTTAATGTTTCTCTTGTAACTTTACAATAAGCAGTATGTCACACGCTTTCATTTGACAAAATCCTATAAGCTTTTAAGAAAATTTTAACCGTGTTTTGTAAGAACAATATTGGGCGAATAAAAGTTATTGGTAGAATAAATTATAATATTGGTTCTATTTTGAAATTTATTGCGATTCCTACGATTGGCTGGGTTGTTCACGTGATATTGTGCAACTTATTGAGTTTGTATCTTCAATGCACTGGTACCACATAATACGATGCCAGAACGACTTTGGACATGTCATGGTTTATGGCAAAAATACTAAGTACTTAAAAACGGTTTTTCTCACGCATTTTATTCAATTTAGCAATCAAGTTTTATGTTAAGTTTTAAGTATATATTCCAAATAACATTGAGCCGTTTTGTTAAGCAATATGAATTCATTTGCAATTTAAATAAATTGCCGTTAAAACGGTAAGAAAATTCACCCCTTTCTTTAAATCCCTTGAGCGCACATTTATATTTGTTATAATTACACCATATCTGTATTTACCTGTCTTATTCCATCCAGTCACATGATTAACCGACATTAAACGAATATCGCGGCTCTCAATTCCACACAACAAATGATCATTTCATATTCCAGAAGTGTCAGTCCGCATAGTAGACGGCGCAGGCGCGGGTGTGAACGAGCAGGTGTGCGAGGTTGGCAGCACTGTCGCGCTCCGCTGCGAGGTCCGCGGCCTCAAAATGGAGGGCGGGCCTTCGCTGCTGTGGTACCGGAAGGAAGACCTGCTCAATGATGACACTACGAGAGGAGGGATCAGGTACACAATATTTCCTACAACTTGTATTTAACAGAATCCATTTTACTTTTTGTGTATTAAGCCGGGATCTAAAGGCTTTGTCATCTTTAAACAGAATCTAACCTGCAAAGGTGGTTGTTCAGAAAGAGTTATACCTGGACCAGATGTTGATAGCTGAATTCAGTTTAGTTAACGTTTACTTATAGCTCAAGAATTGTTTTGTATTTAGAAAACAGTGATGAATCTTTTCTAAATTTACGGTAGGATTGATAGGATTTGCTCTTGCATTGCCCATAGGCAATGGCGTTACCAGAATTAAATATATTTGTACATGATATAGATTCGCGTTCGACTATAATAGCCTCGCTGACGAAAAGCATTGCTGCACGTTAGTGCGTAACATGCTTACCTAGGTGGTACATAATAACTCTAGATTTCAACATCCCTGGATTGTACATAGTATGCAGGAAACACAGCCTCAGTTGAGTGCCCCAAAGACTTGTCTTCTTGCTGTTGAATACTAATTGCGAGCACTTATCCTTCCAGTGTCCGAACCGAGTTCGGTCCGAACGGTGCGAACTCAGTGCTGAGAGTGGCGCGGGTGCGCGGCGACGACGCGGGCCGCTACTCGTGCAGCGTAGCGCGCGCGCCGCCCCCCGCGCCGCCCCCTGCGCATGTACTACTGCATGTCATTAAAGGTATACAAAATAAACGACTACAAAAAAGGAGTTTATCAAGTCTTCTGAAGGTTTTATTTTCATGGGTATGTTACGCGACTACTCCGTTATTTATGAACCGATTTCAATAAATCTTTTATGAATGACAGTAGACTTGAAGTCGGTTTTTTTAAAGTTATGATTATTTGTTTTATGTAAGATGTCTATTGTAGGTCATAAAATCCCGGAAAATGGTGTCCCAATATCGCTTTAGGCGAGATGCTGGTCACAGCAACGATATATATATTATTTATTATTTATTATTTATTTCTATACCAAAGTTATACGTTACTAAAATAAAAAAATACCGCATGTCTGTCTGAGGGCAAGCCGGTCGCAAGCATCACTGTGGTAAACACAAAGTATGAACAATGAACATGTTCATGATTTCCGATTTGTTCCCTGACAGGAGAGAGTCTGGCAGAGCTGCATCAAGGCGGCTCGGGTCCGCGGTCGGCGCACGCGCTGGCTCTGGCGCTGAGCGTCCTTTTACATCTACTACACATTGTAATATACTATTGATTTTTAAATAAATTGTTCATATTTGGCTTGAGGTTTTATTTGAATCCTGGTCATCAGCAGATCTACATTACATACAAAGCAAATTTTCAAAAGTAAGCAATTGCAGACGTGCGTCTACTCTTAAAAGCCAATTTGAACCCAAACTGAAACAAATATGAACGTTTCTACAACAGTACCTTTTTGTGAGTTAAAGATACGATAAATTGCAAGTTTTTTTACCAAACATCTTTATACCGGACATTCATTACACATAAATCTACAACTCAAAACATCTTTATACCGGACATTCATTACACATAAATCTGCAACTCAAAAGCCAATTTGACATTTTATTTACGGCAAAATTAAAAAAAAAAAGACATTTTAGTTTTTAGTCTATAGTTTCTGTTCCCACGGAATTGTTTTCAGCTGAAAGAAAGTTGCTGCAAAAACTACACCACTGCCAAATAAATGTATCTCAGTGTAGGCAGCCAGACTATTTTATCATTCCAACCACGGTACATACTGTAAAGTTGATCAAAGTACGGAAAGATTAACTGCCCCAAATTAAGGACATAACAGAATTAGAGGCCGGACCCTAACCAACTTAGTGTAGTTTCAAAATCACAGATATAATTTACCTGGAGGCACCCGACTAAAGTCTGAGTCTACACGAAGATTATTTATTGTGCGTTGTTCCATCACGCATCGCAACGCGCAAGACGCAAACTCTTGCTGTCTGCGCGTAGTCTCGACACACGAGTATGTAATAATGAAAAAGACGTGAAATTTAGTTGTGAGCATCGCTTTCATTGTGAATTAACAGAACTAATTAGATTCCTCACTTCTAATCAATCACATACATTTGTCAGACATCATGTATTATCTATCTATATCTTGCGATGTTGAAAGCGAGTGACTCGATCAATAAGACTGCCTATCATCCGGCGATGAGTACTCAAGTGCAAATGCAAACCATATAGAAAAGAAAAAAAGTCGCAAAGAAGAAATATCGCAAGATTGTCGTGTATTGAGGCGTCTCATGGAAAAGATATCTGAGTTCTACAATAAACATGGGAGCATGATGGATAATATAAATTCCACATCGCGCGTCTGTGTTTGACTTAGTTTTCAAGTCGTTTGGCCACAATGACAAATGTTAGGGTCAGTCTGGAATAAATGCTTATGAACTTGCATACATGGAGTCAGTAACAGCTCAGTACTATTATATGTACATACCTACCAACAAGCTCTCGTGTTATTTTTTTCCTTCTTTATTCATGACGATGTAACTGCTAAGCTTGCTAGCAAAACACTAACTAAAACTTCAAATCGGAATCTCTTCATCAGCTTAAACAAGGCAGTTTTATATTGATGTTACATCTATTATTATCCTGTAATATTTATTTTATTACACACGTACATTTTTATAATATTAGTAGAAGGTGGAGATTAAAAACTCTGTATATAAAGGCCCCAAGACTATAGAAAATGTATCCAGCTCATAAACAAAGGCTCTATGCGTATATGTAATGGCTTTCAAAACTACATTTATGTACCAAAGTCCGCGGCAGGTACTCGTAGTATATCCTTTAGCAATAAGCCCGCCCAAATCGTGTCCTAGGTTATATTGCCCATTTACCTACAGTCACAGGGCGGACCAGATTTGGGCAGTTTTAGTTTATATGGACCTAGCTTTATGTTTCTGGTAAATTTAACAATTCAGAAATGACTTTAATGTTTTACCTAGCTATTATTAATGAATTTACTAGAATTATTTTTTTTATAATAAATGGAATAAATAAATTTAATATAAATTTAGAATAATAAATGGAGTTTAAATTTGAAATGGCATAGTAACCGAAACGAGCTATTTAGTATAATTGGTTATTTTATAAAGTCATATCACATATTATATAACAGTTATATACCTATGTAGGTAACATTGAAACAAATCAATTTTATAAATTCAATAAACAAACACACGTTATAATGCAGTTGCAATTAAGCCTAATTTAATTTACTGATATTATCTTGATTAATAAATGTTTCTTTGAATTTGAATGAACTCTCTTAAAATGAACTTCATAAACATACACAACTGAAGACTACATACCTACCTATATACTTTACTAACAAAGTACATTTAAAATAATTGGACGTCAATATTTGTCGTTATCTTTGAACCACTTTACTTTAGCCCTTATTCACCTCAAACCACTCTGACCCTCGGAATCCATTCACTCCTGCAAATGCGTACCTGAGGTTACTGGAGATCAACAAGCGCTCGCATTAACGGTTTATGGAAGGAGCTAAATAGTTTAGGAAAGTATTAGTAAAACATAATTTGTACAAAATTAAGTCTTAAATTATAATAACTTTGAAAACGTAACTACTGAAATCTGTTGCTTCTAACACGAGGAACTACGATCTAAGAGTCTTAACTTGTATTAACTAAACTTGTATTAAAAATATAGAGACAGCTATATCGGTGAAATTATCAATTAAATCTGGTCAGAATCTTTTACAATTGTTTTTTTTTTTGTGTAAGACAGATGTTTGGCGAATGTGACTGCAGAAGCGGTTGAGTAAATCCAGTGATTTACCTACTCCGAATGTATGGTAACACGAGTCACGGCCAACCTTCCCACTGTCAATTGGGATCCAGACGTCCACAATTGAATGCTAATTTATGGAAACTCTCTAATACACGAGATACAATTGTGGTAACTCGACCTCCGCCCGCCTAGCGGTTACCACCCCGCTCATAAATATGGAAATCTGAGATTCCATCTATTATTCTAACGTCATTCTAGTGTGAAATTTACCGAATTTTCTCTATGGAGTTCGGCGGCAGATTAATGATAGCTACTGTTGCGGAAATTTGAATATGGGTTATCATAACTCATGCATATTCCACTGTCAGGGCCTAGTCGCGGTTAGTTTTAAAATCATTATTAATTCGTGGCTCAAAATAACAGAGGTTTTATGGTTAGCAGGAAATTTTGAGTTGGGCCCTTTGGAATACCCAATTTCCGGTAAGCTTATATTGTTTCAAAGTATTATCGTGATTTAATTGTGAACTTATTGAATTTGGTTGGCTAATATGCCTAAGTAAGTGTATAATGTAAGATCTGTCAAAGCGGTAAGTCAAATCCCCAGTCACCAATACATTTTTGCAGTGACGACCCGCATTTCATTTGCTTCCCGAGATAGCCAAAGTAATTTCAACCTTAAACACCCACCATATGGTCCAACCGAGCCGAATCAAGACTGGACACCTACCTGCAGAACGCACCACAAAATATTGGATTTTAGAGAAATTACTTAGTGAAGTGATATACAATGAGCTCGGAAGAGCAACAAAGTCTGTTACTATCGATAGAAGACAGTGGTGAAAGGATAAGAAAGGCCCAAATCAATTTCAAGAAATCGCCTAAAATTAAAATAACAAAAGGGTATGTACAAACGAGATCCACTTTAATATGCGAGTATTGAAACGCTCTCAAGAAGGCGCACGATCAGTTGGCTCGTATTACGCCCCAGCCGAAAAGAGTCGCATATGCGTATTTCGAAAATGAAACTTTTTTTGAACATGAAGATTTGTACAATACTTTACAAGGCAAACTAACGGATTTACTAGAAGAGTTATCATCACAATCCCGCCAACAAAATTCTTTAAATATTGATTGTAAGTGTGGACAACACAACAATAACACCTTGGTTCACCTACCTAAAATACAACTTGCGATATTCACAAGCTCCTATGAAGCATGGCCAGCTTTCAAGGATTTATTCACATCACTAGTACATGAAAACAAGGCACTGAGCGACGTACAAAAATTACACTACTTGAAGACCAGTAACACAGGGGACGCAGAAGCATTATTGAGACATGTGCAAATCACAAGTGCAAACTACAACACAGCGTGGGAATAGTTAAACACCAGGTACGGCAACAAACGTTTATCATTAACAACATAATGAAAAGATTATTTAATCAGAAGAAATTATCAACTCAATCAGCTGTACAGCTAAAATGGCTGGTTGATACAACAGTGGAATGTTTGAACAACTTCGAAAATATGGATGCACCGACCAAGTCTTGAGATATTATGCTCATACATCTCCTTGTGCAGAAATAGACAACGAGACTCACGAGGCCTGGGAGGAGCATGTCACTGACCTCATGCAAGATACCGAAGACTTGCCGACGTGGAAGCATTTCCAGAAGTTCATGGAAGCTAAGTTTCGAACACTGGAACTAGTAACTGCAAGCACTTCTAAGTCACAGTCAAAAGTTGACTACTTTTGACTGTGTGGAACGTTCATTTCATGTTGCCACACCTGTTTCTGAGAAGAAATGTACCGTACCGTAATGTGCAATGGACAGCACACATTATGTCACTGCAAAGAATTCATCAAGATGGAACCTAGAGAGAGAAGCAAATACATAAAGAAAAACAATTTATGATACAACTGTTTGGCCTCAGGACACCTGAGTTTTAGATGCAAAGCAGGGTCCTGTAGAATATGTGGTAGACGTCACCATTCTTTACTACATGAAAACAAGAATATGGAATCAGCGACTTCAACCGGGAATTTACAGTCACAACCGCTGACTTCACATCATGTAGTAGAAAATATAGAGGTACAAGTCAATTCAGTGGTCACGTCACACTCACACTTTACAACCAAACAGGGACAAGCACTGTTAGCGACTGCGATAGTGGAGGCAACAAGCGCAACTGGTCACATCACTCCTCTTCGCGCGCTAATAGACCCAGGTTCTGAAGCAGCCTTTATCAGCGAGAAGGCGACTCAACTCTTGAAACTCAAGCGACATCCTGTACAAGGTAGTACGTCAGGATTAGCTTCAATGAAGACAAGATTCAAGCATGCAGTGGAAGTAAATATTCAACCACGATGGGCCTCAAACTTCAGCCTACCTTTTCAAGCCTACGTGGTACCCAAGATGCACTCAACAACCTCAACACAACAATGGCCTCACCTCAGTGGATTAAAACGTGCAGATCCAGACTACCTTCAAACTGGTCCTATAGACATGCTTCTGGGAGTCAAACAATATAACAAAATTATTCAAGACGGTCTCATCAAAGGACCACTAGAAACTCCATCAGCTCAAAACACTTCTTTGGGATGGATTATCTTTGGAGATCTGCCTGAATATCAAGATGGCCAAGAAGTTACAGAGATGTTGATGACATCTTGCAATTAGATGAGCAGAGACGGCCAACACTAGAGAAGATCGAAGAGATATATTCAAATTCAAATTGTTTATTTATTTACAAAAGACTTAATACGTACATTCTTTAGGTACAGTTTACAGGTGCAGTGAATTATCTGGTACGCGAAGAAACCCTGAAAACTTGCACTAGGTACCAAAATGGTCCTGTAAAGCAAGGTTTCAGAAATAACCACAGCAGCACAATTTTTAATTTCACTTACAAAACAAAACATAAAGAACATAATATAATATACTTGTAGTGGTATGCGGTGATTTTATGCGTGGTTGTATTAATCGTTAAGTATTTTTGTGTGCGTGTGTGTGAGTGTGTGTTTGTGTGTGTGAGTGTTGAGGTGTACTGGTATAAAAACACAACGACCAGAAATGAAGAAGGAAGATACAAAGTCCATTCACCAAGCAACAGATACAGTTCACCAGCTCCTGAGAGCAACATAAAAGCAATAGCTACACGAAAACTTGTAGGTACTTACAGCTGCAACGAGTGTTACGTGAAGTAGGTACCAAATTACAAATCACTCAGAAGGAACACAAAACACAAGATTGTAACAAACAACAAAGTATTTCCAAATGTTGCGCTCCCCATACATAAAATAATTACAAGTGCTAGTGTCCAATTTGTTATGTTAAAATAAGTTATAACTACTAAGTTTATTAACAACAAACATTAGGTATAGGTCAATTAATATATTTTTTGTATTCAGTTTTGCTAAAATATGTATTTAGTCATTAACTTCGAAAATATTGTTTACTTAATTTTTTATCATATTTTCTACTCGTAAAATGATGTTAAAGATTTTTAAGTTTCACGTTTTTACCAAATTTGCAATGTATACGTACCGTTTTCAAACATTTACCTAGCTTATTTCCCGCATTTGTCTAATAACAAATCACTTAATCGTTAAACAAAAATGATGATGATAAGCATTATTTTATCAGATACGACTTTACTCGGGTGAATCCACAGCAAACAAAACGTTTCGTGTTATGTTTCAATGTTTTGTTTAGCATCGATTTATGTTCATCTACCCCCCGTTTTGTATGAAAAAGTTTAGTCGTATTTTTATTGTGTTGTGAATTATTGTGATTGTGTTGTTAGATCAAATTTATGTGATCCCATGTTAATTGAAAGGCCAAGCGCCCTTTTGGTGGGGTGTGGGCGAAAGATTAAGTATTTACTGAGTACTCATCACTACTATTTTAGGCGAAAACAACATCTTTTGCTATATAGGCATTTAAAATTCTCGATAGAAATTGTCAGAGAAATGTGTACAAATGTATAAGTAGAACTACTAAATGAGTAGAACAAAACCTGTTCGTTTTGTTGTGTTACGTTAGTTTTCAGTTAACCTGTATATTTAGAATTTAGCCAGCTGAATTACCTCATTCAATCTAAACACTAAGTAATATGGCCGGCTTGTTGCCAAATCATTTGTATCAGCAGCAGACAAAAGTAATTTGAAAATGCAAACAAAACCATAAACTAACCAAATTCATTGAAAGTGTGTACAACTAATTAATTCTTACCATTCATCTCGTACGTCTCGTGAATTAAAAAAAAATGCAAAATGTAACTGGCAACCTACATTAATGCTAAAAATACGAGATAACCCTGCAAATTGGGATCTGTCTCCAGATTTGTCCCCAGGAACATGGCGACGAGTAAACAACCTATCCGTGCGGAAATAGTTTAGCAACAATATGTAAAACAGTTTGTAGATGTTCCTTTGACTAACTGATGCAGCAGCATCGCTTGACAGCTAGTTTCACTCCAGTATAGGTAGGCCATAGTGTCAATAGGTTTCCTTGTGATCTAGTGATCAAATGCCTGACTGTTCTGTAAAACAAATGTAACATGTCTTTTGATTTTGTAGTCTAAAAACTTTACAGCTCCATCATGATTAAGCGCCCATAGCTCAGCTGGCAGAGGCAATCGCATGCGATTACCAAAGTTAAGCAAATGTTGGCGCGATCAGTCTTGGGTTGGGTGACTAAAAAGTGACATTACATTTTGGGCGCTTTCGTGAGTCGGATGACATGTTAAATCGTCATCCACCACCATCCACCCAAAACCTGCAAAACTAGTCGTCGGTGTAGGACTGGAATTGTACCGGAGTGTGTTTGAATATACAGATGACATATTTACCTCATCATCATCATCCACAGCCGGTTTTTTTCCACTGCTGGGCATAGGCCTCTCTCATGACATGCTAACAGTCTCGGTCCTGTGCCAACCTTGTCCATTTATTTCATAGCCACACTCTTTTTAATTTTATAAATAAGTTGCATTTATTTGTAAAACTTTTTTGCTAAAGGCATGTTTTTTTTTTGTAATTTTCAATGCATCTCATGATAACAATAAGACGGATAAAGCTAACTATTTCTTACTACTACTAACAGTTTAGTACTATTTTTTAATTAGTTTCAATCAATTTTTAATTTTATTATATAATATATAAGAACCACTTATGACTATATTTTTATTCTATTTTATAAATAATGTAGTATCTAGTAGTACCCTAGCTCCCTGGCGCCTTCTACCAGCCCCAGCTCCCTGGCGCCCTCTACCAGCCCCAGCTCCCTGGCGCCCTCTACCAGCCCCAGCTCCCTGGCGCCCTCTACCAGCCCCAGCTAGAAGTAGCCCAGCTCCCTGGCGCCCTCTACCAGCCCCAGCATCATCTGCGTGACCTCCTCCCCCTGCTCGGGGATCCTGCTGGCTGGCCAGTGGAAGTAGTACCCTCGCAGCTCGTATGTGTACACCAGCGGCGTTCCCAGCGCGGCACGAACCCAGTCCATGCTTCCACCTGATGCGCGATCTGGAAAATTTGAGCCACAAAATATTTTAAATAGTACACAAATTATTTTCTAAAAAAAAAGTTATAATATTTACAACACTTAATTTAATGTAATTTTCATGCACTATTGAGAAATGACAGCACAATTTAACTGCAACACAGTAAAAAAACACACAAAATCACAGTGAAATTGATATTTTTAGGAAAACTATCGGACGAAATGTATATAAACACTTACATAAAATTTCAGCGGCAGTACCGGGTCCATCATACTTCTCCCCGTTCACTGCTTGACCGTATTCCAGTGATTTTTTGCCGATATATACCTACAACATACATTAAATTATGAATCAATGTGTGAAGCTAACTTACAGCAGAACCTCCATAGTTACAGGAGTAGTGTTCATTAAAACTTTATGTTATTATATGCTACATGAACTCAGCATATCAAAAAAACATGTCTCGCTTCCTTCTTTTTTATAATTTCTCATAATGATGTGTAATAAATGAATAAATAAGTATTTGCCTGATAGCCTTAATGTCTAAATAATTTTGAAAGTACATACTTAAACCCCTATTTTGATGAATCCTATATCACGCCCTAACTGAGCTGAATAATTGTGACTCGAATAATAATAAAACACCAATCGCTAAGCCTCTTTGTTTTTCTGAAATAACGGAAGCGGAGCTTCGGGCGTCCCAAAATTAGTAAAAATTTAAAAAGTAGTAAAATTGTATGTCTTACCAGATCATCATAATTATCCAAATGGTCAGTAGAGTCGGAGTACGGCAGCAGCAAGGTCTGTGCGTAGGAGTGGAAGGCCACGTAGCCCAGCAGGTTCTCTAGGCCGGCGACGTACTGGGAGAGAGACCTGGTCTCTATCTCGGAGAATGGCTTCGAGCCAGCGTACACTTGGTAGTCGCACGGGTCGCTCGAGGAACTGTAGTCTGGAATGAGGGATAAGTTTGATAAACTGCAATTTTTTTGTCAGGAGGGAAACTTCATAGATCCTCGACCATGAATAAAGACATGGTTGGAGTCTGTGAGATTCCTACTCACTAAAACCCACTCTAACCCATCCCTTGTGTTTTTTTTCTGGAGGCTCTGGGATTTCAACTAGGAATACAACCAGAAAACCACCAGCACACCGTAATGGAAGACACTTCTCTGGGTTTCTCTTCCAGGCTTACTGTGTCAGGCACTGTTTCCACCTTTGGGCTTGTGTGTAGTTTGGCCTGATCCCCATATTAGTCAACCAGCAAAGACCTGGAGGCTCCTATTAGTCGTCAAGGGCTACCGGAACAGTATTCTATTCTACCCCGGTTCCAGGATTAAATAATAAACGACTTTAGTTAGGATTATGAGTAGAAATTACTAGGGAAAAAAATATTTGTGACTATATGATTTTATTATGGCGTAAAACAACATTGAAATTAAATTGAGTACGAGTTTGAAAAATAAAAGATTTACGAGTACGAGACAGCAAGTTTTACGAGTGGCCCTAGCTATTGTATTGACAAATAACCTAGTAAACAAGGGCTATTGTAACTAAAAGAAAGAAATAAGCTAGTATACCTACTAATAAAAAGGAAATTTACGATTACGTTAACAAAAAACAGTTACTTGATTGTTTTATATAAATCTGTTTGTATGTGTGAGTGTGTGTATATGTATGAGAGTGTGCGTGAATGTTCGTCTGATATAGTGTATTTGCGGATAAATTTAATTTATTTTACTCAGGAATTTTTAGTAAATTTTCAGTGTCATCGTAAGACAAAGATTTTAAGTATTTACTTAGCTCTCTGACTTTACTTTGGACAAGGTAAGCGGATAGATATTAATGGTTGTATTTATTATAGGGTATATTTAAAGTTGCACAGTGTAGGTACATTATAACAACTTTATGAAACATGGGTCTGTGTTGTCTATAGGTATTCAAGATAGTTCCGTCAGTAGTATGTACGAGGAATGCTGCCTTGTTAATAAGTAACATGTTCAATAAAGTTACATGAGAGTTAACTAGAACAATAACATACAAACAAACTTACATCAACTTTCCTGAAATATATTTCCTGAATAGGTATGACTATGAATGTGGTTACAAATTTTCACGAGTAACTTAGGTAGAACTCAGCTGTACTTACTTCCCCAATTGTGATCCCAGTTCCTGTTGGGATCAGCGCCGTAACATCTCCACGTGGACTTTGATCTAGTCTTCCGCCACATGCGATCCTGTGTTAATAAGTAAATTATGACAATCGATTATAAAAAATAATGTTTTTAAAACAAGCAAGAACAACAACGAGTTGAAATTTGACGCCATCATTATCATTGATCGGATTCCATCTACGACATAAATAATATGATATTATTTCAGCGTCGGGTAATATTCGTATTACGTTGCATTTGCGCTTGTGGCCCAAAATTGAACAAAACTCAAATATTACCTACCGCATACATATATAACACACGTACATATATTCTCGTGGCTGGAATTCAATGATGATAATCATGACGAAAGCTTACAAAAACATAAACATAGGCTAATTTCACTATGGATTATACACCGACTTCTTTAAAAGAAGGTAAATTCTTTAAATCACAACTTACCCTAGTAAACGTATAATGGTATCCGTCCGGGTTGACAGTGGGGAAGATGCGCCAGTCGAACTGGTCCCTCATGGCTGCTATCTTGGGGTCGTCGCTCGTCAGCAGCTTGTTTATGAAGTACGTGGTGGTGGCTGGTGTGATCCATTCGCGGGCGTGGATGCCTGTGGAAGTAGGGTATATGTACAGAAATTGGAAAAATACGCTACAGAAACATCTCTAAATCGACAAAATAATGGATATAATATTCTGGAGATGGATAAAAAAACTTTCAGAACACTTAATAACCTCCTTTTTTGAAGACGGTTAAAAATAGAGATCGCCAAGATATTTGCAAGGTATTTTCGCTAGTGGATCGTCTATTAATTTGTATTATACAATGTATTTTACTTACTTGTATGTGTTACTTTATTTCATGTGGTTCTCGTGCGAACTAAAAAAATACATTATGAATTGATGTCGGAGTTATAAACTCATTGTCCATGGTTATTTAATGCAATGCTCATGCTTGACCAGAATATGCCTGATTTTAAGTATCGTTGTAGCCAACGATTGAGTATATGCGGACAGGATTCAGTCATATCTAAATTCAATGATTTGGCACCGGGTATTTCTATTCTAGACAAAAGTTCACTTCGCCTTCTCGGTTCACCGATTCTAGATGAGTCGTTTTCTCCTTTCGTAGACGACAAAATTCAAAATTTCAGGGACACTTCAGGCCGTTTGCTCAAAATTAACGCCCATATGGCGTTTACTATTATCAAATATTGTTTGATTGTTCCAAAATTCACCTACTATTTACGATGTTGTCCAGTGTGGCAACACAATGGGCTCCTTTCGAGCTTAGACAACATCGTAAAGGACACACTAGTTTCGGTTTTGAATGTGGACATGGATGACAGGACATGGTCGCAAGCTTCCCTACCTGTACGGTTAGGAGGTTTGGGTGTCCGCAAAATTTCAAGTGTTGCTTTACCAGCATTTTTGGCTTCTGTCCACGTTACTTACGAATTGGTCCAAAAAATCCTCGCACCCGCTTTAGGCCCGACTGGCGTAGTTGTAGTTGCGCATACGGACGAAGCTAAAAATGCTTGGCGCCTGGCCTGTCCGAACAACGATTTTACCACAACACCTCGTTCCCAGAGACTGTGGGATCGGCCGATCAGCGAACTAGCACGGAAATTACTTCTCGATACGTGTACTAGTTTCGTGGATCGCGCCCGCATCCTTGCGGTCAGTGTGTGGGAATCCGGTCTTTGGTTGCAAACCATGCCTTCTTTTAATACAGGAAACCTTTTAGACCCGACAGCTTTTCGACTCGCGGTTAGCTTGCGTTTGGGTGCGAGGAGCTGTGAGCCGCATCGCTGCCAGTGTGGTACTGATGTCGACCAGCTCGGGCACCACGGCCTCTCACGTTCGAGGAGTGCTGGTAGAATTAGCCGCCACGCTAGTCTGAACGACATCATTCGCCGGGCTTTTTCCCCTGCCAATGTTGCAGCTATGCTCGAACCGAACGGCCTAGCACGTGACGATGGAAAAAGACCTGACGGTATGACTCTTGTGCCCTGGAAGTTGGGTCGGCCCCTTGTGTGGGATGCAACTTGTGTCGACACATTGGCGCCGTCTCATCTGTCTTTGACACGGTGTCGGGCTGGAGCGGCGGCTATTATTGCCGAGCATCACAAGAGACGCAAATATGCTAACCTCGGCCGAGGTTACATATTTGAGCCTTTTGGAGTCGAGACTTTGGGGCCGTGGGGTTCGGGAGCCCATACTATTTTCCAAAACCTCTCGGAGCGCTTGGTTGACGCGACGCATGACCAAAATGCTGGCTTTTTTCTGGCTCAACGTATCAGCATTGCCATCCAGCGTGGTAATGCGGCCAGTATGCTGGGCACGCTGCCCTCTGGTAGTGGGCTGGAGCACTTAGATTATCTTAAGGCTTTTCTAAAGATTTTCTTAGTGCCCCTTTTTGTAGTAGTTAGAAGTAGTATGTTTAGTTTTTCTTCCCTTATTTTTATATTTTATTATTATTAATAAAGAATTTGTATATGCGTAACAGTGGTCGATAATATACCAGATTCAATGAACATGACAGGTTTGTCCTCTTGTCCGTTGGTATTGATCCTCAGCCCCAGTATCTGGCGCCCCTCGTAGCTCTCTCCACCAACGATCACCTCCGAATTCTCCGGGAATGTCTTGCTAACGTTCTGGAGGTAGTTGTAGATCTGAAAGAAGGAATTATGTGAATAACAATATAAAAAATCATCCAACATTTCTCCATTCAACTGCACTGATAGTTTCTTTACATCACTAAGTTAGTATGAATATGTTGAATTCTGGCGTCGAGAATTTTTAAACCGCTCGAAAGACTTCTGAGATGGTTTTACGAAAAACGCAAACCTATGACGGAAATACAGATTATTACGGAGTATTATGCATATAAAAACTTACGTCATCGACATCATAGTAAGCGTTCCAAGAAAATTGGTTTCCACGAGGCGATATTTTCTCTGCATCAATAATTCTACAACAATAATTTATATACAGAGTCATATATAGGTACAATCAACATACATTTTTACGCCTTCCCCGCAGGTTGCTTTTTGTATTTCTGGCTTCATAAACAAGACAAAACTACGGTACCTTTCCGAATCTAGATTTATTTGCGGATAAGGTACAAAAAGCATGTAAAAAATAAGTAAAAAAAACATATTGATCTTACACAGAATAGTCTTCAATAAGAAGTTTTGTCTCTAGTTGCGCGACGTCAGCTAAATCTTCCAAAGTTTTGGCGACTTTTGGTGGCAGGAGGATGTGTGCCTTTGACGCCATGTGCTCATGAAACGGGATTTCCTGAAATAATTGTACTTGATATTATGGTGTACGAGCTACATCTTAGGTTATAGTGTAGTGCTTGCTTATGTCAGGAAAACTTTTCAATTCTCATACAAATATAATGTAATTAATCCTCAGATCTTCAGAAGTGCATCAAAATCAATCGATCAATGTCTTGTTTGTTCCTAAAACAATGAATTTTAATTTACACAAGACGATTATTTTTTCAAAATTTCTAGAAGCCGTATAGCAAAAAAAAACTTCGAGGTACTAAAGCCACATATTGAAAGATATGCGTTAATTAACTAATTGTTTTAATTTCCCCTAACACTGTATTGGTACCATTAATACGGTACCAATATCTTATAAGGTATTCTCATTCTAAAATGACTTCTTGATAATTCAAGAAGTCATTTTGGAATGAGAATACCTTATAAGAGACGGGATTTGTTAAATTGGGTACTTACAAAATTTTTGGTAACATATTTCACGAGTTTTTTCAAATTTTCTTTGTCTCCAGACACTTCATACAGTCTATAGTCTTTATACGACTTATACTTGTCGACTGACAGAGCACCAATGGCGTTTAATATACAAATAATCACTAGAAAATGCGTAAAGTATGCCATTGCACGGCAATGCTTGAATAATGCGCAAATACCCTCATATTCGGTCCTATTTATTGTGTATTAATCCTCTTGTAGATAAGGACCTGAAATTACACAATACTAATGCTAGCGGTACATTTTTCATCGCATACAATCAATTTCGAAATATTGTTATTTCATATTATAATATATTTATAATGTGGCTGAGCTAGTGCAGCTACATAAATAATATTCACAGCATAGTAAAACCTGAGATTATTTTACGAATATAAAAACAACTCTTATTATAATTTACAGCATGATAAATCCAAATGTATTAAGTACAGGTTTCCAGGTACAGTTTTGCACCAGGAAAGATACATTATTATGCAAGCAATGCGCTCGCGCTGGGGCAGCGCAGCGCGCATGGCGAACCGACGTATACAACGAGTACCAAGAAAATAAACTCAACGAAACAAAAACAAATATCAAAAGTATTTATCCACTTGCAAAAACTAGGCGAGTAAACCCACGGACAGAAAGTACAAATGAAATCTCAAATTAGTATTCAATGAGTGTTGAAACTGAATGATCAGTTAAGTGCGTGTCTAGGTTAACGCACTCAATTTTATCTCAAGCATTCGAGATACAGTGCGGGTGCAGTAACGATCCTAATTCATAGAATTGCATGTTATCTGTGGCAGATGAGTAGTTTACACTTTACACACTATTAGCTTAGTTTACGATATAGGTACTGTATAATATTTGTGTGGTGTAAGTGGTCATTGTTTTACACGATACGTTTTGATAGTAGGTACCTACTTATCGTAAAACGTGTGTGAGTACTTAACAATGTTCAGTATTTATTTATATACAGCCAAATAATATGTTATCATTGAAACTAATGTACAGTTTTGACTACGTACTCGTATATGCCCAGTACGTCATTGCATATATGTATATGCTCTGTACATAAGGTAAGTTAGTAGATTATATCTATATAGATATCTACGTACATACTTATCTAGATATCTGAGCAACATTCTATTATCTTAAAGTTTTTTAGTTAGTTTTTTACTATGCTATAACCATAATAGCTACCGGATTAAATATAAACCCAAAATTTCTGATTGGAGTACGAGTTTTACTTACTTACTAGTTGGTCGGATACGCACATATGTACCTAGTAGAAGACGTGCTGCAGCAAATCGCATACAGAACCATAAGAGCAAGCGTGGACAGTAATTTGTCGAACCTAAAATACTCTTAATATTCACCAAATTAAAGCTTAATAAAATTATACTCAGTACAAAATACTTGTTTGCAAGAAATGCTTACTTTACTTGGATCTTGGATGATAAAGTTCTATACAAAGAATAAAGTAGAAAAGCTTTTAAAAGTTGTTATTTGAATTCCAATGTTCATGAATGTATTCAAGGCTCGTGTCTCCTAGTTAATCATTTTGATATACAAATGAAGAGACTTCAGAATTAAGAGAAGTCAGCTTTTCATATTACATTAGATCACATTTTTGTAGATTGCATTTTTATACCTACTTGTAGAGAGCTTGTGTACATTTTGAGAGGTTAAATATATTTCGATAAAAGCAAAGTTGTGTTTAAATTAAAACATTTTCTCGTGTTTCTCTTTGAAATAAATAATTAATAAATAATTGGTAAACTTGTGTTAATTTAAAGTATCTAGTAATTAATTGATACGGTGCATATTTTACATATTTATTTTGTACTCTACATAGTAGCTATTAGTTAACTTTGTTGGTTAGTATTTATTTTGTAAATAAACTGATTCAATTACAAATTTGTTACATATTTTCTATGATTAAATAAATCAATGTTCCAGTAACAGAAATTTTCAGCTTTCAGAAGAGAAAGTTTTGTTCACTACAGTACTCCCAAAGATTGCAAGTACATAAGTACGTTTAAACTTAGCACGTGACAATACTGACAATCATCACCAATTTAATTTTATATTCTTATTCACAACTGAAGCACGTCGTTATTTGTTTATGAACTTATTCGTTGTTAAGGCTTTGTTTGAGAAGATGTACAATCTTAGACGTTTCTAAGCGAGCATTTGATTTCTGACCTAGTTAGTGTACTTATGAATATGTCAAACACTATATTGAATAAATGTTATTATTGTAACATTGTTTGCCTTTACTTTGTTAATATGTGGTTTTTTTATTTCAAAGACCTAAGTATATGAAAAAACTTAATCAAAAATGTATGTTGACCTGTAAATTGTCATTTATTAATAAATTATTTGTATTAGTATCACAGGTCAATTCCTAAAAAAATATTGGCCAGTTTTTACTCAGATACTTAAATAATAACTAAGCACTTAGAATACTTCAATATCTCTCTTTGCTTAGTTGTTCAATATTCCGAGTGGCGTCCAATTTCAGCCAAATTAAAACATCTCAATAAATCTAAAAACATTAAGTAAGAGACGGCTGTCGGTCGCTTACCGCAGGCTCATTTAAATTCTAGACACGCCTGTTCTAACAATATCATGAAAATCTGTAATAGCTATTCCTTGTAATTCAGAACCTTCAGCCTTCAGACGTTAAGTGAACCTTTAACTTAATTGGTACTAAAGTTAATGCTAGACCTCAAAAAAATCTGAAAGGTCAGCTCTCAGTAATGAGGTGGTAGTAGGTGGTGGTGGTGGTAGATCTAGTGTGCATATAGTTTAACACTATCTTGGTATATATAAATAGGTGTAAGTATCCTTGTATATATACATACATACATACATAGGTGGTTTAACTATGCGTGTATCGATCTATGTGTACTATCTTAGTAGTATTTTATTGTCTAATGTTTAAAAAATTAAACTGTTTTTGACTCTCTTGACACCAGAGTTGGCCACTCTCATTCGATATGAAGAAGCAGTGAATGGTTGATCAGGGTTACATGTGTACATATCTATTACTTATTACACTAGGTATCAAAAATATTTATGTATCAAAAGAATATTAAGGACTGATCACTTGCTGATTAAAGTAAGGCGTTACAATGCTTTAGTAATATGGTTATCTAAAAGCATTGTTTCCAATAAATTTCTTCGAATACATTCTCGAAAAATTTAAATTTTTCAAATTTGTGTTACTATCAGTGTAATTATTGTATCAAGTAATTGTAATTAAACACATTTTAAGAAATTTATTAATCTTATATTAGGTTATAAATAAACAAACTAATGAATTTTAACAGAAAAGGAAAATATACCATCGAAAAGGTGGAAAATTTTCCTTCAAACGCGAGAGAAATTTGAATATCGTCCATTAGAGATCCAGTAAATCATCAATTAAACTGTTTTGCGCACAGTTTGTTTCGCAAATGAATACTTGTCTGCCATGTTTACTAGCTGAACAGCAACTTGTCTGCCATGTTTACTAGCTGAACAGCAACTTGTCTGCCATGTTTACTAGCTGGACAGCAACTTGTCTGCCATGTTTACTAGCTGAACAGCAACTTGTCTGCCATGTTTACTAGCTGAGCAGCAACTTGTCTGCCATGTTTACTAGCTGAACAGCAACTTGTCTGCCATGTTTACTAGCTGAACAGCAACTTGTCTGCCATGTTTACTAGCTGAACAGCAACTTGTCTGCCATGTTTACTAGCTGAACAGCAACTTGTCTGCCATGTTTACTAGCTGAACAGCAACTTGTCTGCCATGTTTACTAGCTAAACAGCAACTTGTCTGCCATGTTTACTAGCTGAACAGCAACTTGTCTGCCATGTTTACTAGCTGAACAGCAACTTGTCTGCCATGTTTACTAGCTGAACAGCAACTAGCTATTCAGGTCTGAAGGAAAGACTAATTGTCAGAAAGTAGCAAGTATGTATGTAAAGTAAATGATATTTTCTATTAAACGGGAAAGTTTTTATACCTTTTAAAATTTATGTGATATTGAAAAAATGCACGTATAGAAAAAAAATCTAACATCACTGATTTTCCTACTCCGGATTCTGCCTTGATCTTTTTCCACCTTTTTTTGATGTGACTCTGCTGCCTTAGATAGCAGTGTTACTTCACAGTAGAGCATACTTATGCTGTAATTCCGAGCTATTCCTATTCTGCAACGTGTTACTTCACAGTAGAGCATACTTATGCTGTAATTCCGAGCTATTCCTATTCTGCAACGTGTTACTTCACAGTAGAGCATACTTATGCTGTAATTCCGAGCTATTCCTATTCTGCAACGTGTTACTTCACAGTAGAGCATACTTATGCTGTAATTCCGAGCTATTCCTATTCTGCAACGTGTTACTTCACAGTAGAGCATACTTATGCTGTAATTCCGAGCTATTCCTATTCTGCAACGTGTTACTTCACAGTAGAGCATACTTATGCTGTAATTCCGAGCTATTCCTATTCTGCAACGTGTTACTTCACAGTAGAGCATACTTATGCTGTAATTCCGAGCTATTCCTATTCTGCAACGTGTTACTTCACAGTAGAGCATACTTATGCTGTAATTCGGAGCTATTCCTATTCTGCAACTAATATATCAAATACAAACCAGAACTTTTATGTTTTTGATAAAATTGCGAAATTCTCTGTAAGTAATATGAATTGTACAACGTGTCAACTGATCACTTGAGGAAAATGTTTCCGTAGAGTTATCGCCGAGGCCGTGTAGAAGCAACGTTCTGAAGGGCGGATGAATTGCTTTCTCTGCGATGGATTGTTTGCGGTTTCAAACGACAGACGGCTGGCAATGCTACGTAGGCAGCTGTTCCTGTTTTTGTGAAGATATAGTGCAATGTTATTTGGTAATGTAACAGTCAGGGTTTGAGAAATGAGAGCTGTGTGTGTGCTATGTCTGTTTTTGAATTGTTTTTATGAGTGGTAAATTTGTAGAAATGTTATTACTTTGTAGTAATATGAGTATTATTTTTTTCTTCTTTCTTTGTAATTATTATCGTGTGTAGCAATAAAGAATTTTCTATCTATCTATCTAATACGACAGTAAGTTGTGTATTAGGATTGTATTGTTTGAGATGCTTTGATCTTAAAAACATGCGCGATTCATAAATAATCCGAAACAAAGAGCCTGTTGTGCTCACACGTCATATAAACATAGTATAGAAAAGGCCCGCTTGTACAACATATTCATAAACAACAGAATCTTAAAAATAACAATTAAAGTTTTTTTTTGTTATATTTCAGGATATCACACAGCGCCATCTAGCTCCATACTAAGCTTACGCTTGTATCATGGGTGGACTAGATAACAGATATAACACATATATACTTTTCTTTTTGTAAATACATACTTATTACACATAGAAACGACTAGAATTAACACAATTACAAATTTTAAAATTCATAATTACTTGTGTTATGCTGAATCAAACCCGTACCCCTAGATAAGAAGGCAGTGCCACTACCAACTAAGCTAACGAAGCAGTCAGTCAGCAGTTAATAGGTATGGTAAATGCGCCAAACAATCGTTGTGCAAGTGCGCCTTAAAGAACTTATCATAACTAAAAAGATTTGTCTACAACTTACCTACCTGTTTAACAAAATACTACTTTTCTAAAATTAACTCTTACAAGAACACAATAGTGTACCGGTATTCCTTCACCAATACAAATCAGCAGCAGTTGATAAAACAAGCACGTACCATAAATAAAACCTAAAAACCACAAAGACGGGCATCTCCCCGAGGATTTGAGATTGTGGAGCCATCTTTTGCAAAGCTCTTGGGATGAATTTCAATATACAGAAATTCATGTCGGTAATAGTAAACATTCATGTAGTGATGTCATATATATGTTTTCTGCTTTTTCGGGAAAATTTTGCTCACGGCATATACTAACTAACTTACTAGTTTCATAATTTTTCTTTTATTAAATATACATATTTAATTCACAAACTTTGTTGAGGGAACTTCTGTTAGGCAATCTGACAACCCCTGATTAATTCCTACTCCATGGATAAATCAAACAAAAATCGTGGGGAAAACGATACGTGAAACGAAATCACAAAATCTCAGAACATGAAATAATATTTTATAGTGTTTACATTACATTAAATCCAAAAAACCATTAGTAAGTAATTGAAACGATTTCAATTTTCCGCCAAGAGATCATATAATCCTACCAAATATAGATCAGTTCGTTTCATCATTCCTCTGACTACATAAGCTTCTAGGCACGAGGTCAGACTGTGTATACTATAGCTACATACCTACAATATGGATAGTTACGTAGGTTGGACGCACTATTGGGGTGGTTTTACAAATGTGATCGTTATTTGAATTGTATCTCATTTAATATCCTTAAAATATGCAGTCTCGATGCTTACTCATGTTACTATCGCGATAGTGAACAAGTGCTACACTAAGTAGGTACACCGATTCGAAGATCCTGGACCAGTGAAGACAAGGTAAGACACTGGCAAGTTGAAGTAGGTAAACCATGCTCATGCTCAGCATCAGGTTGACCAACGCCGCCGCCCGCCTCCGCAGCCAGGAGAACGAATAACCTGGCTATTTTAGGACATAACAAAACAAATGAAATACATAAATAAAATAATCATGTCTGGCTTATCCATGACAAGAAAACTCTAGACAACAAAATCTAGGTACGTACTGCTTTCACGCGAATTTGTGGTTTTATTTTTTCAGTTACGGACCTCCTTGCCAGACCTGACCCCCTGTTCCCCGTGATCTTGCGACCATTATGTTATGGTTATGCAAACTTTTTTGTTATGAAAAAAACCTTAATTTTACTCTCCAGCACAATAAGTAACAGTGCTCGTACACATAATTTCGTATATTGTCTAATACACTCTAATACCGACCAAAGCAACGTCACGGAGCTCTACATCCTACTAACTACCTAAGTACCTCACTTTGATTAAATATTTGCGTGCCTTGATTAGAAGGGACATTCATCCACTTCGACTTAATTACTCGTTCTTGACGATTTCTGAGGCCATTTTGTTTGAAACTGTCTTAAGTTATAGGTAGATAGATCAAACGTTGATTACAAAAAGTCTAATCTTCTGTTCATTGGTGTGAAAAATTTATGCGAACTATACAATTTTGTCCTAATAATGGTAGGTAAAGGAAATTTTTTTTTTACAAGGAATGGGTTTTCACTTGACCGTAATTCGCCTGATGGTAAGCAATCATTACGGTCTAGCATGGAACGTGCTTACCCAGTAAGAACCGATTCACTCTCGCTTTGAAGATCGCAAGGTTATATTCCGCGGGGAACAGGGAGTCAGGCAGGGAGTTCCACAATTTAGCAGTTCGCACCATAAAAGTGGAAGCAAAACGCTTAGTGCGAGTCTTGGGAACTTATCATAAAAGTAGGTAAATTAACAGTTTCAATACAAATTTCTTGTATTTTTATAGTTTAATGGTTGGATACAATATCTATGTATGTATTTCTTTTGACACTGTGTCGTAAATGTCATTTTCATGTGTCGGTAGTGAAACCTGCGTACAAATGTACATGTAGGTAGTCTAGTATTTCTCAAAGGAGTTGCGTAAACCTTTTGCTACAATAATTTAAGGCCACAAAAATTGTTTACCCAAAGGAACACTTCAACATCTCGGCCCATAATTTATGAACAATTATATCATATTGATCGAATTCCAGGAAACAAGTTTTGTTTACCTTCTCTCGTCAAGGGATCGATCAGTTATTATTATACATGTTTCCAAATAATTTCTGTTTGTAAAGGATGCTTAGCTAATTTTTAGCTATTTTTGGAAATATTACAACAATAAATAAACAAAAA
Source organism: Macaria liturata (assembly GCA_964023185.1). NCBI lineage: Eukaryota > Metazoa > Arthropoda > Insecta > Lepidoptera > Geometridae > Macaria > Macaria liturata. The sequence goes on along the minus strand of OZ026812.1, from coordinate 50,224 downwards.
ACGGCATACATATATGTATGTATTTCGGATAATTTTCTTCGAACAAGATTTCTTAATCTTCAGATCTCATCTTTTAGGCATACCCTTGTTGACAACTTGCGGGTATACCTACATTCACCATATTATAGTGTGATGTGATTCGATCGTTTTTAAGGATATCTCTGTTGCTCTTGGGTGTGAATATTACTAATACAAAAGAATATACATTGCCGTGATGTTTAAAACTCTTTTAGCAAATAGACTTAAACACTGACTCCTTCTAAACTGATCACAGTAAAGTCTAGCTCTAAGCTTACATTGTCAGATAGTGTCTATGCCTTGCACATATGCATTAGAGGAGCATGCATTTTACATTAGGTGCGCTGAAGTACTGAGCGGCCCGACAGGAATCCAGTGTGAAAACTTGTATTGAAATAGAAGTAAGGTAATGTGTATGTACCTACCTTGACTTGAAGCATGAAAAAAGAAAATTGTAAACTTTATAGATATTTTTCAAATATTTTTTTTAAACGGCATGTTTGGTTTCTTTTTTAAAACAGCGCAGGCAAAACCACAAGTGCAACAGCGCGATCTTTTTATAAAACATTTTATTGCTTAGTAAGACTCAAACACCTCGAAAAATTAAGAGATATTGATAAAAATACAAAGCCTATGTAGCTGGTTTTCAACAAAAATAATAAGAATAAAAACATTTTATTGTAAATGTTTTGCAAACTGAATAAAGGTGTCTTATATGTAGTTTAAGGTAAACATCTGATTAATAACTCAATCATTCTTAGCTCGTGACCGCCATAGAAGCCATCCTAAAGGCAAAAAACGCTATAAATAAACTAAAAGTCTAGAAAAAGTGTAAAACCAATCAAGCTATGTCATCAAAGTTCATCGAGCGTGGGTATTGTTCATGTAATGAACGCTAGAGATCGCGCAAGATAATTCTGCGAGCAGATAAAAGTGGAACCAAGAAGCTCTAACTGGGGAATGAAGAATATGCAGAAATGACTTCAAATTATTAAGAGAAAAACATTAAACTTAATGATAATGAAAATACTGCCATGCGCCATGAAAATCATTTACTGAATTAAGCTACTTAATAGCTTGTCGTAATGTATGTATGGCGTCTCGTTCTCAATATTACCTACTAACGTTATAATTTACTGAATTAAGCTACTTAATAGCTTGTCGTAATGTATGTATGGCGTCTCGTTCTCAATATTACCTACAAACGTTATAATTTACTGAATTAAGCTACTTAATAGCTTGTCGTAATGTATGTATGGCGTCTCGTTCTCAATATTACCTACAAACGTTATAATTTACTGAATTAAGCTACTTAATAGCTTGTCGTAATGTATGTATGGCGTCTCGTTCTCAATATTACCTACAAACGTTATAATTTACTGAATTAAGCTACTTAATAGCTTGTCGTAATGTATGTATGGCGTCTCGTTCTCAATATTACCTACAAACGTTATAATTTACTGAATTAAGCTACTTAATAGCTTGTCGTAATGTATGTATGGCGTCTCGTTCTCAATATTACCTACAAACGTTATAATTTACTGAATTAAGCTACTTAATAGCTTGTCGTAATGTATATATGGCGTCTCGTTCTCAATATTACCTACAAACGTTATAATGAGCGTTGGTCTTTATCAATAATAAAAGTTCGTTCATGCAAATGTGTGTTTCAATAAAACAAACATTTAAGTGGAGATACATAAACACTCGGGTGCTTATATTCAGTTTATTCCATCTAGTTCTACCAGTAGTTCGAATGTCGTACTGTAACAACCCACTACCTATCTACCTATATATCTCTATTTTTTTTTGAAACTATATCTAACTTATAACTATAAATTGTAATTATGACTAATTAATAACTAACATACCGCTGATATACGTCTGATCATTGTATCTACTTTAACGAACCCTATTAGATAAGTATATGTGATGTCTTTAGTACAGCTGACCTAATTTTGTCGTCTTCTTGTTAATTAATCTTACAACTTACTTCTTCCCAATTGATATTATACTAATGTTTTACCGTGTACTCTTTCATTACCTCAAACCCATTGCTTAATTCCTATTTCTAACAATCTAGTGTTTAGAACTCTTATATAATAAATCACGTTAGTACAAACATAGAATCATACTGATAGATGTTTAATTATAATCTCTCTCACTAAACCCTGTTTATCAATGAGGTCAACAAAACTATATAGAGATTTACTTCATCCGTTCATAGATTAATAATGTTAATTGCTATCTTTATAAATGTTTATTATTTAGGCTCGCTTTTGCGTACCAATCAGTCAAGAATTTAACTGAAAAGCACAGAAAATGCTCCATTCCAACGCATTTTCCCATGGTAAACATATAATTTCCACGAGATCTAAACCCCTGACAAAAACGGCCTTTCCTATCAATGATAACTCAATCTTTTTCTAGCTGAATGTATTTACTTTTATTTTTATTCATTTGTTTGATTATGACCTACCTAACAAAACCTCGCTCGAACTTTTAACATGATTCCCTACGAAATGTGATCATCTAGTTAGTTAGAACGCCTAGGTTTTACGTAGTAGCCCTAGCTCTTTAAGGATGAACAGAAAGGAACCATAACCTAGTATAACCCAAATGGAGTCTACTTCTCAAAGAAAACTATCGTAAATATAAAGGTCAGATTAATCCTAACAAAGTTATGACGAAGAAAAGTTAAATACATTTAGACATTCTAGGTAATAATTCCTGATCTTGGCTGAGTGTGTAGTTACTCATAAGTAGTAGAAAAACAACAATAATGTTACGTCATCTCTATTATTCACTTTCCAACAGCTGGGTTCCTGGTTGGTGATAATTTTGCCAACGTACGAAACCCTAGAAAACACTTCTGAATTCTACCGTATAACAAAGTGACCGAGATTAGATAACTTATCTGTAAATAATTAGTTATTAATCTAAACAGCCAAAAATAGGAACTATACCATAAAGGTCTTCAGTAAGGTAATATTCTCATAAATAAACAATTAGGTTATATTCCCTATTTATTTTGTAAAGGTAATTGTTTTCAAAATGATATTTATAAACCATATACAACTGTAGTAATTTTATCATATTTTTAAATTTATTATTTTGTCAATAAATATACTCCCAACACAACTTCTGCCTTTAAGCAAGTGTAGCTTAGTTTACTTTTAATTTAAATCGCTTCAACATTTCCATCAGGCGCTATCTTGCGAAATAGAATAACTTACTTTTGTATTTAAAAGAGTCATAGTTTATATTTCTAGGATTGATATTCATTCAATAAATAGTCTCTCAACTTTATTACTGTCATTTAAGCATGCGTAGCTTTGGTTAGATTTTAATTGATAATTTGCTATGATGTTTTCAATAGGCAATAAAAGAACTTCGTTTAAATAACACATGTTCCAGATAGCAGCTCCCGCTGTTTATTTCAATTAATTATCCGACTTGTATTCATTATAGCGTGTATTTATTTAATGTGAACTTGTAACCGTTCATAATCATAATTTCCAATTTTAGATGAATGTTCCCTAACTACCGCAACTTCTACGTTTTATTTGATATTACAAACTTTCTTCCAAAACTCAATTATTCGGTTCACCCCTTAATAACGTCCTATAATTTAAACGCAGTCGGTTTTATTAATTCCGCTAATAACTCCGCGCTATCTTACGTCTCCGTCCTACTTCGTGAATCATACACAAACTTTCGTCTTATACCAAATTTCAAATAATTATCTACCTCCCTATAACCTATCATCCTAATCTAATGCAAATCTCTTCTCTAAATTATTCCTTACTTCTTACTTACCTGTTTCTCCCTACGCTAATCCCTCAACTAAACCTACTTATCAGAATGAACCCTAGCTTCTCCTATCCCTATCCCTGCCTACTCAAAATAATATATCAGGATACTAGCCGCCGAATAACCTAGGACGACCAGTGGAACTAGGGGGGAGGAATTTAGGATGCGGAATGATTTTCCCAGATTCCCCTAATCCAGACTCAGATTAGAGAGGGTTTCTACTAACCCATGGCCAAAGGTAGTCGCGGCCGAATCGGGAGGAAATGAAGGTAGACATACAACATTTATCCAGCGGACAGCCAGAATAATGCCGGGTATAATAACAATCAAGGGCTTTAAACCACGAGAGTTTAAAGATATCTAATCTACTTTAGCAAAGCAGTAATTAGTCACTCAAATACTAATTACAACATGCAATTACTAGCTCAAGCGGGATCCCAGATTTAAACTTTACGGGTAAATTAACGCGTTCACTGGGTAATTTGGATCTATTATTAAACCTTATATCACATTGCCTTCGACTTTGGACGACTACTTGGTGAGCCTGACAGGAGCAGGATATGCTTCAATCTTCCCAAATCCGAACGTCAAATGTGATATTTATACCATGACTGACAATTAACTCTGGCGACCACATCGTAACACTGATTGGATCAGCCCCTTCGGAACACCCAAGCCAAATGTCCGTCAAGATACCAGGTATATGCACTTAAATTGGCATACTTTCAAAACTAAATTTGTGACTTAATGATTTTATCAGGAAAGGAAAAGCTACCAATATTTAAATTTAATAATTTTAAAATAAATACCCTATTTTCCATTACCTTCGACTTTGGGCGACTACTTGGTGAGCCTGACAGGAGCAGGATATGCTTCAATCTTCCCAAATCCGAACGTTAAATGGAAAACTTATACCTTGACTGACAATTAACTCTGGCGACCACATCGTAACACTGATTGGATCAGCCCCTTCGGAACACCCAAGCCAAAAGTCCGTCAAGATACCAGGTATATGCACTTAAATTGGCATACTTTCAAAACTAAATTTGTAGCTTAAAGGTCAAAGGAACACTCCAAAGTTAATCAAGGAAAGGTAGCTCAAATGTTATGGATGAAAGATGAGATTTTGCTTACTCAGGGATTGGACACTTCCGTCCTCCTCGGCGACCCAGCGATGAAAGAGGGCGAACTCGCGCCCCTTCCCCCTTTTATGCCAAAGTATAACAAAGGCTTCGCTATCTCTTTCTTTCGCTTCCTATCCCGTTTCCCCTAATCCTCTCCGGTGTGGTCCCATGTGACTATTCCCCAAAATTCGGTACATCTACCTAAATAAATCATCATTGATTTCCAAATAAGTAACTAATACAATAATTTATTATGAACTCCTATTATAAAATCCTAATGGTTTTTTAGCCTTTTGATATTTATTTTAACAATCTCTTTTTTTTTTTTTTATTATTATAAATTAATTCAAAACAAATACTTCAATAACTTTATGTGTAATTGGATTTAAAATATTATTATGTAATTACTTTAATGTAAACATACAAACTATGTGATATCATTTTTGATTTAATAACCTCTGTTTATAAATAACTTACTATGAACTATAACACAAATTCCTGTGAATAGTTTTACTAATAAAAATTATGTTCTAACATTTCCAATTTGTACAAAGTAATTCGACCAAACCCGGTTAGTACTCGTAATGTACCGTACCCTCTATCCACAACTGGCAACCCTTTAAATATCATGCGACTTTTAATGACTATTCTTGGAAATTTGGCCTACGTGACTTTCAACACGCTAACATATTTCTTGGAACTCGAAGCCTTCGCGCACACAAAAAAACCTTCATTATTGCGCTTCCGTTCAAATCCGTCCTTAATCATGCAATGCATTTGTAACCGAAGTAATTACCCAATATCTAATATTGACAAACAACTTAATATTACTGAATATTATTTACAAGACTCTTGAAACAAATATCCTACGAAATCTCATGTCATAATAGATCAATTTTGACTAACAATTACTACTCAAACCGATGCGTCGTCCAAGATTACAACTGTCTTCCATATTACCAACCGTCGAGTAAATGGAACAATACGGCTATTTCCGTTCAAAATATTATCTTATTATGTGAAAAACAGTTCTAATTGTCTATAATTCTTCTAATGATACTCATACAAGACTTTTTTAACAAAGAAGATAATTAATGCCGATATATTTAATACCAAACTTATGTTTATCAATTAGTTCTACCTTTTTTTTGTAAATCAATTGACCTCAAACTTCTTTCAATGTTGAGATGAAACCTCTTTCGTTGAATGTAGGTATAAATCCTTCTTTGTTAATTTTAACATAAACTCCTTCGTTGAATTTTTGCATAAAACCTTCTTTGTAGAATGCGAATATTGGAAAAATAGGTTAGTATTTAGTTTTTACATGTGTATTTTTGAGATATATTCATATTTGTTATGTTTATATATTTTTATTTAATCGATTGCAGAAAATGAGAGGTATGCTCATTTTTGGTTCGTTACACTCGCCCCCGAAAAGAGGATTTAATAGCGGCTAAACCTAAATAGTTGACAGACGAAATAAAAGACTCTTTTCTTGTTTAATAAAATATATTTTATTATAAGTTTTACCTGTTTACTGGTTACCTTTGAAAAACATTACCATTACCTTCTAATAAAACAATATCATTACCTCACTTGGAATCGTCTCAAATTTTAAAAGAACCAATTTAAACTTCATTAATCTTTTCATTTCCAATTCTAAACTTTACAGAATGTAGTGTGGCCCTAGGCGTGTGGTGTGTTATTTAAACCTGATGAATAAATAAAAATAAGCTCCCGTTTCGTATCTATAGAATAGCCTGAGAATCATTGACGCAAAATTGTCCTTTCCCCTCGAAATAACCAAAGTACCCAAAGGAATGAGTTGTGAATTCACCAACCGCTAGTCAGTATAGTTCTGACGATCCATCAACCCAAACCTGATTTATCCGCTTGACCTGGGATCGACCGAACCACCCTCAAATACTTTAGTTAAGTATTTCTGGTTCAAAACAATAGATTGCCAGAAATAAACAGGCCTCTTACAGTACAAATCGTAAGCATATCCCAATTAATCACAAGGAGTTATGTGTAGTGTTCGATGATGCCTATTCTAGCATATTATGGTAGCTTCATGTGTAGTTAAGTCTACAAAAAAAAGTAGTAAACCTACTGTAAAACACTAACCTAACTTCACTCTCCTTTTTTGTAGACCATTGTAAGTGTACGAGTTCAATTTTGGAAATGAATTGACCTATTCAGAAATCAGAAATTCTGGTTTTGTCAAAACGCCACTGCACTCACACTGATACATCATTCAGAACCTACTTTCGTGGTCATTCATTCCACGCTTTGACAAACCCGAGAACCATCAATTTCCGAACTAGAAGATTTGGTTCAAAATTACGTTTAAATTTTGACAAAACCAAGCTACTATTTACCTTGCTTTACCTTTACCAAAAAGATTTATCTTACCTTTTTTTTTTTTTTTTTTTTTTTTGTATGTTTATGAGCAAATCCATCAACATATAAAGGTTGGAGATTTTACCCACTAACACTGATCCCTCTAAAATAAACATTTTGAGGCACTGTTTAATTTATAATTAATTAGCAAAGTATATATTAGTCCAATATATAATGCTAGTTTTTTTTTTGTACCTAATACCTTGATTATCTTCCTATTATTCATTACACATGACATTTGTAAGGAAATTAATAAAACAATTTATTTTAAAATGTTTAAATTCATTTAATTGGATTACGGAGAATATAAAAGATTTATTCTTTGAAACAAAATTTGTAACTACTTTATGAAAGTTTTTAATTAATAATAATGTCTTCCGTCCTATTAACGCCCCTTAGACTTTCAGATATAAACTATTTTGAATTATTACTCTAAAACCATCCCCTTGGCTCGTTAAAAATAATAATAAACCTAACAGGTTATGGAAATAGAAAAAGTTTGTGGTGATTATATCAAATTTTATTTATAATAAACTCTGACATTATATACCTTATTGACAATTATGATTCTATTATTCAATCATTTCAATAACCAAATTTACTAAAAATGTTACCTTAACATAATCATTGTACATAAATTTTTTTTTTTTTTTTTTTTTTTTTTTTTTTGAATTTACATTTTTCTTTACTATCACAATCCGCCAAATTATACCTTATTTGTGATTCTTATATAGTTGAAAAGCGATAATTTTTTTTTATCAATAATTTTAACAATCAAATTTAAAACATTTACCTTTACAAAAAAACTAACATAATCATTGTTTACAACTTTTTAACTTACATTTTTTTTCTCTACCGCAATCCGCATAATTTTAAACTTATTCATAATACTTATATAGATGAATTGTGTTAAATTTTCCCCTTACTTTATTTGTGTTGAGGTCTACCAAAGTGTATACGTTTCTACAAGGGCTATCCAAGATTTTAAATGGCCCTTCATATAATGGGGCAAACTTCTTTGTTAGTTTTTGAGTAGCGTCTGACTTATTCACAATTCTTATTTTTACCAAGTCACCAATCTGATATTCTATCAGTCGATATCTATTATTAAACCTCTCCGTTCGTTGATTACCCGCCTCTCTCAAATTTTTCCTGGCTGCTTTTCTTACTTCGTCAACATTAAGACTCCGACTTCGGAATTTTATATCCTTATCTATTGATAATGTTGTCGAGTATCCGTATAAAATTTCGCACGGAGTGAATTTAGTGCTATCATGTAAAGTATTATTATATAATACCTCTAACTTAGGTAACACGGATACCCAGCCTTTATGATTTTGACGACAATAGGTTCTGAACAATCTCCCTAGTTCTTTATTTACTCTTTCGGTAGTATTGGGTCGTGGATTACGTACTGTAGTATATGTCACCTTTACTCCTTCTTGTTCCATAAAATTTTTCCAGAGCTTACTAGCAAACTGCGAGCCGTTGTCTGACAATATTCGCTTAGGTCGGATTATTTGAATGAACTTCTTGATTTGACTCAATACTGATCTTGCTGTAGCCTTCCTTAGAGGGTAAAATTTTACAAATTTACTAAAAGAATCCTGTATAACTAATATGTAACTCATACCCAACTGGCCTGCTGGCAGAGGTCCATATAAATCGGTCATGACGAGATCCCCAATATCATTAGTTAATGTTGATTGACAAGGCCCGACTCTTTTTAATGTCTCGTTTTTTGTTATTTGGCAGTCATGGCAACTTCGAAGTACTTCTTTGACTCGACGTGTTAAACCCCTCCAATAAAATCGATCTCTAACATATTTAATCACCTTATATGCTCCTTGATGTCCCATCTCTTCGTGAACTCGTTTTATAACTTCATTTTTTACTAGCTCTGGTAAGTATATAACCGGTGTAATTTGGCCTTGTGGTTGGAAATATAATACTTCATCGATTATTTTACAACGTTCCTTCACTCGTCCTAATCTCCCAATTTGACTTTTATTTTCACGTAACATCTCCAAAATTTCCCCAATCTCCTTATCAGCTTTCTGTAATACGGGGAGATTACGCAAATTTTCTGTCAGTTCTCTATTTTGTCCGATTTCCATATACAAGATCTCAGGTCGAGAGACCTTATCTTCTTGTAAGAAATCTCCTTTTGGTGGGTATCTTGACAGTATGTCAGGTACTACATTGTCCCTTCCCTTTATATGTTCAACTTCATATTGAAAATGTTGTAAATAATTTATCCACCTAGCCATCCGTGCATTAAATAATTTGCAAGTATTTACAAAGGTAAGCGCCTTATGATCTGTCAGAATGATCACTCTGGAACCTCTGAGATACGTCTCAAATTTCTCTAGACAACTAATTACCGCAAACAATTCTTGTTCAGTGACCGTCCAATTTATTTGTGCGCCTTGCAATGCTTTACTATGAAATCCTATTATTTGCATTTCATTCTGTTCATTTAATTGGTACAGCACCCCGGCCAACCCAACCCCTGAACTATCGGTTTGTAACCTGAATGGTTTGCTGAAATCTGGATGATGTAATCTGATGGTACTCAAAAATAAGGATTTTATAGTCTCGAAAATCCTCTGTTCTTCTTCCCCCCAAACCCACGCTACTCCCTTCTTGAGCAGTTCACAGAGTGGTTTTATGTGCATGCTGTAATTTGGAATGAATTTTCGATAAAAATTGCATAGCCCCAAAAAAGCTCTAAGATGCTTGATTTTCTTTGGTGTAGGAAAGTCTCGTATAGATTTTAATTTATCGGGGTCGGTTCTCAGTCCTTCCGTGGATATAATGTACCCTAACATTCTCACTTCCTTGGAAAAAAATTCGCATTTACTGATGTTGCAAGTCATTCCAGCTTTATTCAATTTCTCCAAAATGATATCGAGATGATTCAAATGATCTTCTACTGTCCCGGTGGTAATGATTGCTAAATCATCTAAATAATTCACGCAAAATTCTCTTACTTCGTGACCCAATATGATGTCCATGGCTCGACTAAAACTGCCTACTGAGGTCTTTAACCCTTGCGGAAGAACGTTGTAGACATACGATTTCCCATTGAAAGTGAATCCGGTAAATTGTTTACTATCCTCCGATATCGGGATCTGATAGTAGGCATTATTAAGATCTATGACGGTTATATATCTAGCTCCTTGAAATGCGTGCATAACATCCACCTGCATCGGAGGTTTCTCTGTCTCTGCGAGCATGTGTTTATTTAGCTCTCTGGCGTCTAGCAATACTCTAATAGTTCCATCCCTCTTTAAAGTAAAAGTCAACGGACTGCAGTAAGGCGTAGTCGATCTACTTATAATTTGTTGATCCTCCATTTCCTTCAATTTTTCTTCTATCTTTCCCCTGTAAGCGTAAGGTACTGGATACGTTCTCTTAACTATAGGCGAATGTGGCACCATTTTGATTTTGTGCTCATAGCTTTTAGTTCGACCTAATTGTCCTGAGAATACTTGTTCGTGTTTCTTAAGTAGCACTAATAGCTTTTGTTTTATTGCTTCTGACTCTTGCCCACTGTTGTCACGGATAGATCTACTAAGCTTCTCTCCAGACTCGTGAATTTCTGACACATGTGGAATACTGTCTTCTCTCATATGAAATCTTACAAAACCTCCCCGCCGAAATGTCAATCCGGTCTTGTCCTTTTCCAATTTGATAGTAATCTCGTGAGTCTTCAACCAATCAAACCCCAAAATCATGGATGTAATTAATTTCGGGACTACCATAAATACCGTGTCTATTGTTTCCCCTCCCACTTGTATCGGCAACATTACAACGCATCTAGCTTCATTACTCCGGTGACCCAAAGCTGTTCGAACCTGTACAGGCTTAATAGGAATCATTGGTATCTCCTTCCCCACGCTTTCGCGCAATGCTAACCAAAATTCCTCAGATATACACGTTATCTGACTACCCGTATCAATTAACCCCACCACTACCATCATATAAACTTGAACTAAAATTTCAGATTGATATTCCTTATTCTCGACTCTTCCCTCGTCTTCTTCAAATACTGAATATGTTTCTGCTCGACTAACAACCTCCATGTTTCCGTATTCTATTTTTAGTTTTAATACAATTATTATGTCAAACAAAATATTCAATTGTTCCGGCTCCCATTCTCGAAATCCGACTCCTTCCCTAGGTTCTCGATTTAATTTCCTTGCTAGCAAGGGATTTCTTATACCATGTTCATCTTTCCCAATTCCGTTTCCTGGAGTCCAACCTTGTTTGAGCATGATGTTAGCGGCTATATTCCCTGTTTGAGAGACTGATTCGGGAACAGCACTCTCAGTCTCCATTAGTTTAACGATGAATGCGTGAAATCTTCCGTTACTTCATTTCCTATTTCTATTTGATTAATTCCCATTCTTTTTCCTGTCACCGGGGCGGGCTTCTTCCATTTATTATAGGATTGTTGAATTTCCTTTCGCTTTTCAGTTTCATTACTCAACCTAGCTCGTTTGGCATATTGATGGGTTTCTTGTTTACTTATGTCATCCATATTTCTCAGAAATTCGGCAGTGTCTACAATGGTAGTGACTCGCGATATACTCCACACTTGTTGAATATTTTTGGGATAATGACGTATTAAATCATTTATTAGTTGTTTTTCCGGAATTTTATAATTTAGCAACTTTGCTCGTCCCACAATTCGTAGGAAATACTTCAACATAGACGGACTTACACTCCTATCCCATGTTCCTTGTACAATTGCCCTCCGCAAATCATTCTGCTCCTTCTCCCCCCAATATGTGGTCAAAAAATCTGCTTTAAAGTCTTCTAACGATTCCCACCGGTCCTTGTATACCCTAGCCCAGTCACGGGCATCATTTGTTAAACATTCAAATATTAAATCGAGCTCCTTTCCCTCTCGGCCAATTCTTTGTAAATAGTTTTCTAGATCTTCTAAAAACGTCATTGGATTACTTTCAGTAATTCCGTCAAATTTGGGTTTATCTACATTCACATTCCTTATGTTATAAATTATTTGTCTTCGTTCTTTTTCAATAACTTCTACGTCAATTGTCTCATTATTCGTATTATTGTTCTTATTGGTGGTTGCTTGTTGCGATCGATCAGATGTAGTAATTGAATTTGTCCCTACCTGTAATGCGCCAGACGTAGACGGTTCTGGTTCAATTTGATCTATCACCGTTACTTCCGAACCCACCGTGCTAACCTCTTCGTTCTCCGGTGGCGCTTTACGCTTCCTAGTAACCCTCGGCATTTTCTAATCCTTCAAATTAAATCTCTTCTTATAATGTTTCAGTTTGCGCAGTACTGTAACAAAACACAAAAGTTTATCAACATGTATACAAGCGTTTATTCCTATATACAGTAACACACTCTTGGTCTAGATTTTACCTAACAAAAATTAGCTATCTTATCCAATACTAACAATTGATACTAGCAACAACAAAAAAAAACCCAAGAATTCCTAATAGATTACAATTTATTAAACTTGTAATATCACAATTTAATGCAGCTTAATCAATTCCTAATCTTCATATTTAAATATTGCTCTTACTGAATAAACTTCGTATTACTCACAAAATGATACCTACGAATGCATAAATAAATTTACTCAAACCAAACCATAACCAAAACTTTTAAAACCCAACTCTGGTGAAACTAATTTGTTGAATATTATAAAACCTCTAATCTGCCACTTCATTTATCATTTTTCTTTCATTTCATTTCTAATACCTAGCTATATCTAATATTTCCGCATTTTATAATTACTTTAAGTTAATAATCACTTATCCCTACCGATGACAACTAACAACCGTTTTTACTATTATAACTCATTATTTAACTCATTCAATAAGATTTTTAATTGTAATCTAATAACGATTTAACCAACGCGTGATGTTATTAGAACGCTAATTCTCTCCGTACTACCGTTAATCTACTATACAAATCAACATATCAACCTATGTTTGTTGAAGACCAATATTAACTCTTTCTATTTTTAATTTTAAGCATACTAAATTTAATTTCGCGTATAACTACATATGCTTATTGTAATAACTATCTAACAATTTATGCACAATGAAACCTCCTTCGTTTTCAAATAACCTATTTTACGTTCCCAAAAAGGTTTGCGTTTCATGCAAACTCTCTAGTGATTTTCCCGCGCAAAACCCACAATTATGTTATCTGTGCCTATAAAATTATTTCTTCTCTCGTTTTCCGCGCACGCCCACATAAATTAAATATATTCAATTCATTTAAAGAAATAATCAAACACAATGGACCCCATTTTAGCTAATTTAACCGCCCAATTTCCCATTCTTTTCGATCCTTCCGATACTAATTTCAATAATCAAGACTTACGCAAACAATCTATGTACAATTTATTAACAAAATATAATTTAACTTCTCCCACATCAATTTCTATATCGCAATTAAGACGAAAATACAAAGAACACATCCGTATAATCCAAGATACAACACACCCTAATACGGTAAGTTCCTTTTTTTTTTATATGAATTCTTTTTTGTTCTCTCAAGTACTTCTGTACTTATATCTTGTTCCCTTTAATTCCTTCCAGAATCCTATCCCACTAAGCCCCCCGATTCCGTCCGCTCCAGCCAGTGAATGGATGATCGTCTGCCTGCCTGGCTTGTCTTCCTTGCCCCCAGCAGAAAGAGAAGCCGCCAGAGCGAACATTCATTCACTGGTGGCCCTACAGCAACTATACCCGCCTTCGACGATTGTTATAACTCACCGAACAACTGAAACGGTAATAAACCTTTATCTATTTATGTATATGTATAGACGCAAAATATGTACTCCTTTTAGAAAACGACTCTACTTTAACCTACTACTTTTCTCCCTTTCCAGATTCCTACAAACTCAGCGGATCCCCCCTTGCCACCATTCCCTCTTTCTATCGATACCCGACGCGCTTATGACCCAATTTTATCAGTACGTATTTACTCATCTAAGTATTATTATTATGTCTCCATTCTACCATTTTCTCATTATTCAAGCCCCATACATAATGTGTACTTTCGATTACAGGCTCATCCATTTGTACCCACTATCTCCGATCTACCCCCGCCTACTCTGGTAAGTCTCTCCTGTCCCTGGCTACATAAAATATATAATAGCACTCACACAGTTAATAATTGACTACACCATCCCCTTTCCTTTACAGACCGATTATACGTCTCCGGAAATGGAATCTCTATTCGAAGATCTTTTCTAGAACTAATTCATTATAAATTATATAATATATTATATATATTATTATATACTAAGTTCTCCCTCTTTTATTTCCTATGTTTTCTATCTGTAACCGGTTTATCTCTTATTTTCACCTAAAATGTTCACTAATCTAATTCAAATTTTCGCGGGTTCCAACTGTTGGTTAACTATACTATAATAACAATAGAATTTTTTTGACTTGACTATCAAATAAATAAGTTTCCTAATGACTTTTTATAATAATAAAACTTATCAAACATTTCCCTCATACAACACAATAAAATTATTATATTTTGCTCATAACTAAATTTTCCTATCAGTCGCGTAAAACGAAACGCCTATGAAATGAAACGACCAATCGTCCAATCAGAGCTCGCGACGTCACGTTCAATATCCAACATGTCCCGTCAAACATTATTTAGTGTTGTGGTAAAATTGAACAAACAACAATTTGAACTTAATCGAATGAAAACACAAAACTAATATTCTATATTTCATCCTTTAATTTACAAAGATGTACTGTCTCTTTGTAGTAAATGTTTATTCACTATTTTAATGTAGAATTAGTTTTTTTTTTCTTTTTTCTGAATAATAAAATATATAAATATTAACAAAAATATCAATCTCAAAAAAAAAGAAAACATAATTTAACATTTGAATAATTATTCTTCTTCTTGTAAATACAATAAAAATGTGATTGTAATGCAATTAATTAATTACGCACAAAAATCTCAACGCAATAAATCTTATAGACATGTTTTGTTTTTCCCTAACTTCCAAGTACTAGCTATTAGAAATTCCTAAATTATCCAATTCTACTCAGATACCAATTGTAAATTATAATATTATCTAAGACATTTTGTTATATTTTTTTTTTATAAAGCGTGAAAATACAATATTCAAACATACACAATATATTGTTTCTTGCAAAATAATCGAATCCATTCAAACACCTAGCCCCATTTTTATCGATTAATTAGATAACGTTCCCATCACTAAACTCAACCAGTTGAACGATGAGTTCACAAGATGTCGCCACTTCCGCCTGCTCTCAAATTTTATGTGAACGACCGGCAATGTTTGTGATGAAAAAAAAATCTCTAATTCTGTATATTCCAGCACAATACAGTGTAATTATAGATAATCTAACGCTTTTCGTGTACAAACAAAAACTACCTAGTGCCACCTGCGCCCAACTACCATTTCAAACTCCAAAACAGTGCAAAAAGTAGATAAACTTTACCTACAAAATTTGTCGTCACAATTCTACAGCAAACTACTCCCATGGTTTCAAAAGGTAAGCATACAATTCCCAACCAAACAATGTTCAGTGATAATAAGTGTCAGATCATATTCTATTACCTATCTATTGCTCACTATGTCAACAATATAACCCCATCCAATCTCAACATTAATACATGAAATCAACCCAATAAACTATCCATTTTATAATATACTTGAAAAAGAAAGTGACCCTATGGTCTTGCACAAAACTTCCCACTTCTAATCATGTCAACAAACCCAATGAAATTCCTAACAATATTGTCCCTATAATCCTTTTTATGTGTTGATAATTACCAGACCTTGCACGACTTGATATAACAATATTATATTTTTTTTTTTCATGCTTAGACACATAACATTAACGCCCTTACTTAGATAAAGACATAAAAATCAGTCAAAAGGTAACCAGTCTAACTTAAATTTCATGTCCCTGAATAACCTAATTCATGCCTATTGTACAATGTGTTACAAAAGATATTCCCAAATAAATAAGTACTATCACACTACCTATTTTGTAATTATTCATAAATGAACAATAGAGCTAGACACCTTTCTTTAATTTTAACATCTTATCTGATCTTTCATTGTAAGAACTTTGATATTGGTTTTGACTATGAAAATTGTGCCTTTGCTAGTTGTATAATTAACCCTTTTACCTGATATTCCTAAAATATTTTACTTTTAATTTTAGTTACACCCTAATTCTCCTCTTAATAGCTTAATTTGTATAATTTTGACATTTATTCTATGAAGAAATTGATAATTGGTATGGAAACTCTCAGAAACGCCCATATAGACTGCCCTATCTTGTTCCAATAATTATTGTTCTATAATATACCACTAATTCAAACTCTACCCAGAATATAATAAAATAATCATCAAATTACATTAATACAACCTACTAAAATAATAACTAAACCTTCTCCTTTTCTTTTTTTTTTCAGGAATAAACACTAATGCACAATGGATGATCCCAAACACCCACCCCTTAATTTGAATACCATCAACACAAGTAAGTAATTAATGCCAACTAAATTAATTTGATTTTTTTTTAGAATTCTGTATACTATATGATAATTTTAATAAAGTCATAACGAACCCCAAAACCGCCCTAAGTTCCTCTAACATGGTTTTGTTATATCTTTTTCTATACAAACAGCCGAGTCCTACAATTCAACGCGACATCCGTCCCACAAAAATGCTCATTCTGAAATCCTGCTAATGCTATTCTCAACTATTTGTTTGTGTGTTTACTTGTTTGTTCGTTCAAATTGCTACAAAACTCTAAATATAAAACCAGATTCTTCTTTGAATAATTTCTCTACTTAACTACATTCTGACAGAACTTACTTTAAGCAATAAGGCCGCCATTTAGACTGTTACAAACTCAAAAACTATCTAAAGTAATTCTATATTAACACCAACTATTTGTTTTCAAATATGTGAACGGTGGCCCTTAATGTCAATCTAATTTAACCAATTCAATGTTCAAAGATAAAACCCTATATTTTTCCTTCTTTCACCTAAGCATCTTAAACATGAATTTATAATAAGGTAACAACTACTCAAGCCTATTATGTTTGATCTATACTTTACTTTATAGAAATAGATTACTACATAAAGAATAAAATATTAAAGTAAAACTAAAATTATTTTAAAAAGGAAACAATTATATTCAAGAAAACAAAAAGCTTAGATACATATTATAATGATTAACTTAGACAACCTTTCTTAACCAGATATTACATATGTGCCCAATTTTATTTAATTTCATACCATCAAATATTAATGTTTTAATGAACTTTATTTTTCAGATGCTGAATTATTCCACAAGCTGACATTTAGAATTGATGAAAATTGGAGACCCCAGCCCATTTGTATTTGTTACTTGTTTATTCAAAGGTAACATTTATCCAAATTTTAATATTCATACTTACATATTTATATGATAGTGGATTATCAATTTTTGTGATATATGAGTCTACACTTGCTTCTAAATTTATTTAAATAATGTTTATATATAAAAGACTATAAGTATGACTAAATCCTACTCTATATTAATAATTCTTAAATATTTTTACTAAATTATACTAAATTCAGAAACATATTTTTTTTTTATATATATATATTCACATACATATTTATATACAACCTACAACTTTCTACAAAAGACTTCAACGTATGTGCTAATTTATTCTATTTATTATGGCTATATTTACAACAATAGTTTGTACAAATATCTAACATTACTATTTTTATCTTTCAGGAAAACCAACTCTTCAATAGCAGAAAGTACCAGCCTATGAAAACTAACGACTCGCCCCCAGACGTTTTAGTTTTAAACTAGCCTAATATAATATCTTATTCTAAACGTGTCCCTCTCTGTTATCCCTCCATTTCAAACAGCAACAAATGTAGCCAGACCGCTAGGTCTGACTATTTATGATGGCCAAAATCATGTCAAATATATTCCTATTTGTAGATACTTATAACTTAAAATTACAATCCTAAAATCAATTAAATTTTAAATCCTGTCACGGCCACCCAAATGTAACAACCCACTACCTATCTACCTATATATCTCTATTTTTTTTTGAAACTATATCTAACTTATAACTATAAATTGTAATTATGACTAATTAATAACTAACATACCGCTGATATACGTCTGATCATTGTATCTACTTTAACGAACCCTATTAGATAAGTATATGTGATGTCTTTAGTACAGCTGACCTAATTTTGTCGTCTTCTTGTTAATTAATCTTACAACTTACTTCTTCCCAATTGATATTATACTAATGTTTTACCGTGTACTCTTTCATTACCTCAAACCCATTGCTTAATTCCTATTTCTAACAATCTAGTGTTTAGAACTCTTATATAATAAATCACGTTAGTACAAACATAGAATCATACTGATAGATGTTTAATTATAATCTCTCTCACTAAACCCTGTTTATCAATGAGGTCAACAAAACTATATAGAGATTTACTTCATCCGTTCATAGATTAATAATGTTAATTGCTATCTTTATAAATGTTTATTATTTAGGCTCGCTTTTGCGTACCAATCAGTCAAGAATTTAACTGAAAAGCACAGAAAATGCTCCATTCCAACGCATTTTCCCATGGTAAACATATAATTTCCACGAGATCTAAACCCCTGACAAAAACGGCCTTTCCTATCAATGATAACTCAATCTTTTTCTAGCTGAATGTATTTACTTTTATTTTTATTCATTTGTTTGATTATGACCTACCTAACAAAACCTCGCTCGAACTTTTAACATGATTCCCTACGAAATGTGATCATCTAGTTAGTTAGAACGCCTAGGTTTTACGTAGTAGCCCTAGCTCTTTAAGGATGAACAGAAAGGAACCATAACCTAGTATAACCCAAATGGAGTCTACTTCTCAAAGAAAACTATCGTAAATATAAAGGTCAGATTAATCCTAACAAAGTTATGACGAAGAAAAGTTAAATACATTTAGACATTCTAGGTAATAATTCCTGATCTTGGCTGAGTGTGTAGTTACTCATAAGTAGTAGAAAAACAACAATAATGTTACGTCATCTCTATTATTCACTTTCCAACAGCTGGGTTCCTGGTTGGTGATAATTTTGCCAACGTACGAAACCCTAGAAAACACTTCTGAATTCTACCGTATAACAAAGTGACCGAGATTAGATAACTTATCTGTAAATAATTAGTTATTAATCTAAACAGCCAAAAATAGGAACTATACCATAAAGGTCTTCAGTAAGGTAATATTCTCATAAATAAACAATTAGGTTATATTCCCTATTTATTTTGTAAAGGTAATTGTTTTCAAAATGATATTTATAAACCATATACAACTGTAGTAATTTTATCATATTTTTAAATTTATTATTTTGTCAATAAATATACTCCCAACACAACTTCTGCCTTTAAGCAAGTGTAGCTTAGTTTACTTTTAATTTAAATCGCTTCAACATTTCCATCAGGCGCTATCTTGCGAAATAGAATAACTTACTTTTGTATTTAAAAGAGTCATAGTTTATATTTCTAGGATTGATATTCATTCAATAAATAGTCTCTCAACTTTATTACTGTCATTTAAGCATGCGTAGCTTTGGTTAGATTTTAATTGATAATTTGCTATGATGTTTTCAATAGGCAATAAAAGAACTTCGTTTAAATAACACATGTTCCAGATAGCAGCTCCCGCTGTTTATTTCAATTAATTATCCGACTTGTATTCATTATAGCGTGTATTTATTTAATGTGAACTTGTAACCGTTCATAATCATAATTTCCAATTTTAGATGAATGTTCCCTAACTACCGCAACTTCTACGTTTTATTTGATATTACAAACTTTCTTCCAAAACTCAATTATTCGGTTCACCCCTTAATAACGTCCTATAATTTAAACGCAGTCGGTTTTATTAATTCCGCTAATAACTCCGCGCTATCTTACGTCTCCGTCCTACTTCGTGAATCATACACAAACTTTCGTCTTATACCAAATTTCAAATAATTATCTACCTCCCTATAACCTATCATCCTAATCTAATGCAAATCTCTTCTCTAAATTATTCCTTACTTCTTACTTACCTGTTTCTCCCTACGCTAATCCCTCAACTAAACCTACTTATCAGAATGAACCCTAGCTTCTCCTATCCCTATCCCTGCCTACTCAAAATAATATATCAGGATACTAGCCGCCGAATAACCTAGGACGACCAGTGGAACTAGGGGGGAGGAATTTAGGATGCGGAATGATTTTCCCAGATTCCCCTAATCCAGACTCAGATTAGAGAGGGTTTCTACTAACCCATGGCCAAAGGTAGTCGCGGCCGAATCGGGAGGAAATGAAGGTAGACATACAACATTTATCCAGCGGACAGCCAGAATAATGCCGGGTATAATAACAATCAAGGGCTTTAAACCACGAGAGTTTAAAGATATCTAATCTACTTTAGCAAAGCAGTAATTAGTCACTCAAATACTAATTACAACATGCAATTACTAGCTCAAGCGGGATCCCAGATTTAAACTTTACGGGTAAATTAACGCGTTCACTGGGTAATTTGGATCTATTATTAAACCTTATATCACATTGCCTTCGACTTTGGACGACTACTTGGTGAGCCTGACAGGAGCAGGATATGCTTCAATCTTCCCAAATCCGAACGTCAAATGTGATATTTATACCATGACTGACAATTAACTCTGGCGACCACATCGTAACACTGATTGGATCAGCCCCTTCGGAACACCCAAGCCAAATGTCCGTCAAGATACCAGGTATATGCACTTAAATTGGCATACTTTCAAAACTAAATTTGTGACTTAATGATTTTATCAGGAAAGGAAAAGCTACCAATATTTAAATTTAATAATTTTAAAATAAATACCCTATTTTCCATTACCTTCGACTTTGGGCGACTACTTGGTGAGCCTGACAGGAGCAGGATATGCTTCAATCTTCCCAAATCCGAACGTTAAATGGAAAACTTATACCTTGACTGACAATTAACTCTGGCGACCACATCGTAACACTGATTGGATCAGCCCCTTCGGAACACCCAAGCCAAAAGTCCGTCAAGATACCAGGTATATGCACTTAAATTGGCATACTTTCAAAACTAAATTTGTAGCTTAAAGGTCAAAGGAACACTCCAAAGTTAATCAAGGAAAGGTAGCTCAAATGTTATGGATGAAAGATGAGATTTTGCTTACTCAGGGATTGGACACTTCCGTCCTCCTCGGCGACCCAGCGATGAAAGAGGGCGAACTCGCGCCCCTTCCCCCTTTTATGCCAAAGTATAACAAAGGCTTCGCTATCTCTTTCTTTCGCTTCCTATCCCGTTTCCCCTAATCCTCTCCGGTGTGGTCCCATGTGACTATTCCCCAAAATTCGGTACATCTACCTAAATAAATCATCATTGATTTCCAAATAAGTAACTAATACAATAATTTATTATGAACTCCTATTATAAAATCCTAATGGTTTTTTAGCCTTTTGATATTTATTTTAACAATCTCTTTTTTTTTTTTTTATTATTATAAATTAATTCAAAACAAATACTTCAATAACTTTATGTGTAATTGGATTTAAAATATTATTATGTAATTACTTTAATGTAAACATACAAACTATGTGATATCATTTTTGATTTAATAACCTCTGTTTATAAATAACTTACTATGAACTATAACACAAATTCCTGTGAATAGTTTTACTAATAAAAATTATGTTCTAACATTTCCAATTTGTACAAAGTAATTCGACCAAACCCGGTTAGTACTCGTAATGTACCGTACCCTCTATCCACAACTGGCAACCCTTTAAATATCATGCGACTTTTAATGACTATTCTTGGAAATTTGGCCTACGTGACTTTCAACACGCTAACATATTTCTTGGAACTCGAAGCCTTCGCGCACACAAAAAAACCTTCATTATTGCGCTTCCGTTCAAATCCGTCCTTAATCATGCAATGCATTTGTAACCGAAGTAATTACCCAATATCTAATATTGACAAACAACTTAATATTACTGAATATTATTTACAAGACTCTTGAAACAAATATCCTACGAAATCTCATGTCATAATAGATCAATTTTGACTAACAATTACTACTCAAACCGATGCGTCGTCCAAGATTACAACTGTCTTCCATATTACCAACCGTCGAGTAAATGGAACAATACGGCTATTTCCGTTCAAAATATTATCTTATTATGTGAAAAACAGTTCTAATTGTCTATAATTCTTCTAATGATACTCATACAAGACTTTTTTAACAAAGAAGATAATTAATGCCGATATATTTAATACCAAACTTATGTTTATCAATTAGTTCTACCTTTTTTTTGTAAATCAATTGACCTCAAACTTCTTTCAATGTTGAGATGAAACCTCTTTCGTTGAATGTAGGTATAAATCCTTCTTTGTTAATTTTAACATAAACTCCTTCGTTGAATTTTTGCATAAAACCTTCTTTGTAGAATGCGAATATTGGAAAAATAG
Organism: Macaria liturata; assembly: GCA_964023185.1. Lineage (NCBI taxonomy): Eukaryota > Metazoa > Arthropoda > Insecta > Lepidoptera > Geometridae > Macaria > Macaria liturata. Next base: position 27,298 of record OZ026812.1, on the reverse strand, counting down.
GTTAGTATTTAGTTTTTACATGTGTATTTTTGAGATATATTCATATTTGTTATGTTTATATATTTTTATTTAATCGATTGCAGAAAATGAGAGGTATGCTCATTTTTGGTTCGTTACAGTACTACTTGGAAGTTTTTATTCCAATTTGTTATACTGACGGATCGAACTATTTGGAAACGCGGATTTTGTCGCAACTGTAATCTCTCGAGAGTTTAGCAACCCTTCTTGATTGACGCAGCTTTATATACTATGACAAACAGCCGATATAAACAAGCAAATTTTAAGTAAACTATGTTATTCATTGACATGATCGTAACTCACGGCAGTAGTGCTGCTCCCAGTCGTGTATAGACTTATTTAGTAGGGCACTAGACCTGCCATCGCCACTCCAGATCAGAAGAGCCCTCAGCGTCGGCCCTTCACGGGGAAACTTCTTGAATTACTTACAACTATTACGTAGTTTTTATCTCTCTCTCTTTCTCTCTTGAGTCATAATTCCTCATGACTGAGGGTCGTGACTCCCCCTCAGAACTAATTCGTTAGGGGAGTTCTCTTGGGCAGATACATCGTGGTGAGCGCCCAAGTCCTTCCCTAACGAATTAGTTCTGAGGGGGAGTCACGACCCTCAGTCAGACGAAGACACACGTCCTTGGATATTGTGGTCCTCAAACATGTCGGTTTCCTCACGATGTTTTCTTTCACCGCTAAGCGAGTGCAAATCCACACATAACTTGAAAATACAAGTCAATGGTGTAGGGCCGGATTCAAACCAGGGTACGTCTGGATGAAAAGCAGACACTGGAACCGCTGAGCCACACTCGTTTATGTTAGTTAGTTAGTTTTTATCTGCTAAATGTTAATTATAACATGCTCGTAAAAACCTTTTGTATAAGGAATAGGCTTACGTTTAACCATAGCCCGCCTGCTGTAGAATACCCCTGTAAACAATGAACCTATTTAATCTGGATTTCAAGACCCCTACTGTACTTGTGTCTAATGATTCCATACCACTTCATATCTGCTCCAGTAGAAGTCCTCTAATGAATCAAGTCTATGGTGAGGTCACGTAAAGAAAAATACGACTCAAAGAGTGACTTCAAATTGTTCAACTTTAACTTGTTCCTAAAATAAGTACTTACTTTAACATTGAATATAGGACTTTTACATCATTCAATATAAATTTGTTGTTAGTCATATTCACTCGATATTAAAATGTGCAAACTGATAAACCTTATCAACTATTCACTCAAAACTTCACAAAAATGAAGAAGAGACTAATTTATATTTTTTTTCTCGTAAATGGAGTTCTAATCAATTCTATTAATAATTCAAAAAAAACGTTGATTTCCTTTATTTAGTGCACTTTGTGTTGGTCAAACAAACCTTAAGTCCATTTTCCATGTAACAAAGAGAATGCAATGTCCACGGGACGAAATTTTCAATTTTCCTGATCAACTCCGTGCATGGGAGTATAATGGAAAACTTAATTACAGTATCTGCACTGCAACAGTGCACGTCAAGTGTGGTTAAAAATCATATAAAAAATTATATACTTTGTCATTAAAAAAAAGTTTAAATATTTAATTCGATTGTTGTTATTTTATTATTTGTTGTTTTCAATTTAAGGCATAACCAAAGATCTTGTCTAGAAATCTGTCTCTTTTAGTATAATGACTTCCATGGGTAAAACATAAAGAAGCAATTGATTACAGAAATTATAAACTAGTACCATACGGTCTCAAAAATACTACGGACATCGACATACTACAACATTTTATTGTTTACAAGTAGACGCCCGCGGCTTCACTCACGTTATTTCGGGATAAAAGTAGCTTATGACACTTCAGTGATCTCATACAACCTACATACCAGAAATCATGAAGATCCGTTCAGCCATTTTTGCGTGAAGAGTGTTTTAATAAACACACAAACAGATAAACAGAGAAACAGATACACAGACAACAATTCTAGAAATTGTTGGAACGTGTTCTTTTATTAATTCTATGAATATACATTTTTTTTATGTTTCCTTCAATGTTCAGACTTTCGACCCTATTCAGCTTTATTAAGTAAAAAGATTTTTTTCTCAAAAAAGCTGTGGACAACCGTTAATTTTGGTTTCATGCAGGTAAGTAAATAAAAACATATGTACATGCCCGCTACAGGTGTTGCAACCCTTTGCCTGGAATTGCATGTGAAAGAAAATTGAGGGAAATTCAATTCGAACCGTGAAGCGAAGATTCAAAAGGAATAATTAGCAGCCTAATGAAATGGGTTAAACGAGAAATATTGAATATATGTGTTCATTCAAACCGCGTAATTGGAAAAACATTATATTAAACACAGTTTAGTTCTAAAAGTAAAAAAGACATTAATATAATATAAAAAATTGACTGATTATATGTTCTATCTGTAGCTGTAAGCAGAAATTGATACTCTAAATATAATATTATCATTAGATGGAATATCTAGGTTCCTATTCGTAATCGAGTTCCAGGTTTAATTGCCTCGAATATCTGCTGTAATTGTTTTGAGACGTAAAGTAAACTTAGACTCAGTGTGAGTTAGTAGGCACGCGGTCTGAGGCAGCACTGTCTCACGTAACCTTCAAAATTAAATTTTATCACTACTGCGTTTTTTAACTTCTGGAAAAGGCGTAGCAAATTGAAGTTGATATTCACCAAACCGAGAGATTTCCATCGGCCCTTTCTTGTGGTGCTTTCCACTAGCAGTAAACTTGAAAGTCAAGCAGCAAGGTGTTTCTTAAATGTGGGAAGTTTTATTTGGAACCGAGACGCCAATCAACGACATCGTAACAAATGACAGTAATGCATCATCATAATATTTGAAAGGGGTTATATGATAACATGAAAACGTTCTTAATTTGTGGAACATCTAACTAGTCATCTCCTTTAGAATAGAAATACCAATGATGCGCTCCGCGGGTGGAATTGTTATGTCAATCCCATACATTGGGTTTTCTATTCCATAAGTATGCGTCAGTACGCTCACTAAAATACGCCTCTTGTCTAAGAGGGCTGATACCGCAGCGTCCTTCCACCGGTACCTTGGCCAAAACACTCCAACCTTTTAGTTTGGATTGAATCCGTGTGTATCGTTACTCTAACTCTGCCTAACTAATTATTGCTAAGTTTGTACACTCCACACGCACGACACAAGATAACCTGTGTAGTGTAGATCCCTGTCAACTGGCAAAGTTTTTTTGGGACCCTACACTGAATATGAAGTTGATCATTCTGAATGGTTCTATGGCAGACTTGCGACAAAGATCAATTTGCAATTGTCGCTGTCGCACCAAATTTATGTCTGGCGTAGATACAATATTAAATGTCGATAATTTTTATACATAGTAATTGATGATTTTATACCAGTTCATTTATTGTAACAAAGATATATGGCAAAAGAAATATCTATATAGTTACCCGAACTTTGGTTATCAAGTATCAATGAATTTTTCACCACAAGAGCGTGCCTCCGAAACAAATACCAAGTTAATCTGTCTGAAGCGCGACTGCGACTTGTCGCACCTCAAGTTGCCTAAAATAATCAGCAGCTAAAGTTTACTTATTTCTACTCGCCTGTTGTTTAGCTTGGCTCGTTAGCTTGAATCAAGCGGTGACGTATGTACCGGAGCGAGTATTTGAAACTTAAGGTGTACCAGCCAGAACATTATGTTTAAAAATGTATCAATGTAAATGTACAATCTATATATACATATATACCCAGTAGTGGGATTCCAAGAGCTTTGATGATACAATATAAATAAATAAAATAAATATTTCAGGACATATCACACAGCGCCATCTAGCCCCATACTAAGAATAATAATATAATATAATGTTTGATTCTTGTTTTTTTTAAGTGTATTCCACCAACGTCTCTGGCGATGCCAAGGTTCTTTTGTAATGTTTGATTTTTACTTTAAACTCGAATACTAAGAAAAGTGAAATGACAAACAAGATAAAATCTTAAGTTTTCTGTCTTCATAAATTAATAGCTTGTCTCTTGAAAAACAATCAGTTAAATATGTTGGAAAAGTGGAGGGCAAAAGACCTAGAGGGAGAAGTCCGACGCGATGGTCTGATCAGATAAAAGTTGCCCTCAACACAAGTGTAGCAGATGCAGTTCACGTCGCTGGGAATAGGAGAAAGTGGCGAAACATCGTAAAAGGAAAGATGATGACATGAATGGTCACGACCCCCAGCATTGGGGTATCGATGCAAAGAGAGAGAGAAATATGTTTTGAGGATTTGGTGTACTTATGTGAATATGAAATCATTCAAAAAGTTGTTCACAAAAACAATAAAATTTAGAGCTTTTTGTTTGTCTACAATTCATTTTTTTTTTAGAATCGTTCTATACAACAGTTTGTATGGAGCTATGCTCAGGCTACTCCACGTTATCTCAACTTTACACTAAGTTGTGAGAGTGACGATGCAAGCTCATAGTGCAAGGTGCTTCCTTAATGAACGCACTTACTTTGCTAAGCTTTCCCGGTGACAGTTCGTTGAACTAAGTTTGTGTTAGTAAACTAGTCAGATAAGCATTCGCATTCGATACACGCTTAGAAGCTAAGTTTGGCGCGAGAAGTAATGAAGTGCCTTATGTCCATATAAACTTATGTAAGGACACAAAAAAAACAAAAGTTTGTGTCATAAACAATTTAAAACAACGTGTGCAAAATAACACAACACATGAATCAACTTTGTTTTTTTTTACGTCGGATAGGTTTACGTTTGACTACAGCTTGCCTGGTGTTAAGCATTGCTGCAGCCTAGACGGATGATGTTAAAATCATGTTTTAATTTTTTTTTTTTTAATATAATTTTTAACGTATTTTTTATTGGGAAACGAGCGAAAATAATCACGGCCGGTCAGGATTCGAAACAGAGGTTTATTTTTATTTTCTAACAAACATCTAGTATGATCCGTGCAGTTTCTACATTAATTTCTGAATTGTGTACAATCCTTCAGAGTTTGTTTCATTATTCTTTCCTCTTTGACATTCGCGTCACGAAATAGCGATAAATAAACAAGACAATTTCAGAAATAATATTAAAGGAAGTGAGAATTTATCACCCGAGGAAAGAAGGCTGGGGTTGCGTAAACCTACCTACCTCCTGTAGGAAGTAGAGAGCTTACGAAGCGATAATATACATTTTACTAGTATACGTAATAAATTGTTTTGTTGTTACGTAAGAATGCTTGCGCTGCATCTCCGCATCTCCTCGCTCATCTAATGCGATCAAAATGTAACACAAAGATTTGTTTAACTTATAGGTCACTGGGGTTGCTTCTCTATCAGAACAAAACATAAACTGCCTAAAATTTAAAAATGTTAACGAAAACAGTAATCCATTGTTACATTTATTACCTTTATAGATCCAACATGTGATGATACAAATTTTATCGCATCACTTTGCCAGAAGCTAATTTTACCTATATATTTTCTACTGACTACAGTCGCGTTGTCTGTCATCTAGATTAATTGAATGCTCTTTATAACCTCTGGTGGTCAAACGAAGTCACTTTGCAAACAAAAGTTAGATTAGTTCCGATATACTTGACAAAGTAGGTTCAGGTTTAGAGTAAAGCTTTGAATAGCATGTACACTGTACAGTGCATAGGTGGTTGATTCCTGCTGCTTGAGTTGTATTTCCTATTAACTTTCTTATTATTGAGGGTCATGACTTCCAGCCTTATCATTCGCTCTTAAAGGAAACTCTCCTTAAAAGGAAGCTCTTCCTATTATAAAGACAGTTAAAAATAAATATGAGTATATTTTTGTATATCAGCATTTTTTTAACAAATCTGCAAAAACTAATTTTTTGTACAAAGCAACTAAATACTCATTCTCATAATTTCACAGTTTAATTATTAAACCCAGCTAACACTACATGTTAAATGTTGAACCTAGGTTAGGTTAGTTAGGTTGAGCCCAAAAAGTAGAACCCAAAATATTGAGCCCAAAAAGTCGAGCCCAGAGTGTTGAACCCAAAATGTTAAATGTTGAAACCAGAGAGGTGAGGTTAGTTAGGTTGAGCCCAAAAAGTAGAGCCCAAAATATTGAGCCCAAAATGTTGAGCCCAAAAAGTCGAGCCCAGAATGTTGAACCCAAAGAGGTTAGGTTGAGCCCTTGGGCTCAACCTAACTAGTAAGTAAGTAGAGCCCAAAATATTGAGCCCGAAAAGTAGAGCCCAAAATGTAGAGCCCAAAAAGTCGAGCCCAAAATGTTGAACCCAGAGAGTCGTACCCAAAATGTTGAACCCAAAAAGTAGAGCCCAAAATGTTGAGCCCAAAAAGTCGAGCCCAAAATGTTGAACCCAGAGAGTCGAACCCAAAATGTTGAGCCCAAAATGTTGAGCCCAAAAAGTGGAACCCAAAAAGTGGAAACCAAAAGTGGAACCCAAAAAGTAGAACCCAAAAAGGTGAAATAGCTCATAATACTCATATATATTTAACAATAAAAATACTAACTAGGTAGATTACCCAACATCATACTTACCGGTAGGCCAAACTTTAAAAACTGGAATAGGTTAAGGGTACTCGCGTCGGGAGATCGGTTTCAAACTCGGTATCGGGGGGTTATTTGACCTGTTCTTTCTTCCTATACCCCCATTTGGGGCTCTATCGGCACCCCTTGGGGTACCTCCCATACATTTTTTTTTTATTTGTTTTTTTTTTTTTTAATTTTCTCGCTTTTTAATTTCTTTATGAACTCAGTATATGCCTTATCCAAAAGTTTCGTTCAATACCCGTCGTTTGACACCAATTTTATCTCTCTAGGATAGTAAATGTAGATTTTGAACCCGGGTTAGATTTTTCAAGTTGACAATATTTCCATACAAATGTATGGGATATGAACGTTTTTCATAATAAAATAAACAAAATCGTAATTGTTGAAATTTATCTTCAACTCAATATCTCAAACCCAAAAAGTCGAACACAAAATGTTGAACCCAAAATGTTGAGCCCAAAATGTTGAGCCCAAAATGTTGAGCCCAAAATGTTGAGCCCATAAAGTAGAGCCCAAAATGTTGAGCCCAAAAAGAAAAAGTAGAGCCCAAAATGTTGAGCCCAAAAAGTAGAGCCCAAAAAGTAGAGCCCAAAATGTTGAGCCGAAAAGGTTGAGCCCAAAATGTTGAGCCCAAAAAGTAGAGCCCAAAATGTTGAGCCCTAAATGTTGAGCCCTAAATGTTGAGCCCAAAATGTTGAGCCCCAAATGTTGAGCCCAAAAAGTAGAACCCAAAATGTTGAGCCCAAAATGTTGAGCCCAAAAAGTAGAGCCCAAAAAGTAGAGCCCAAAATGTTGAGCCCAAAATAGGTTAGGTAAGGTTAGGTTTTTTTTTTTTTTTTTTTTTTTTTTTCGGCCTACCCCCAACGAGTTTGTGTTGGGGCCTGTTGTTTGCAATCCACTTTCATACCGTTCCCGCTTGTATGCCTCTCGTACTTTCATTCTTCATACTGTTTCTTTCTTTCATACTTATTCCTCATTCGTTCTTTTTATTACCTATTTCCTATGCTAAGCTATTCTTATGATATATATCTTTATTTCTGTTTTACATCTTCTAAATTTGAACAGGTTCTTACTTGTGTTTAACATCTGTTCACCATCGGTCACGAATTTAATCGCGCCGTGGTGAGCTATTCTTAGGTTAGGTTAGGTTAGGTTAGGTTAGGTTAGGTTAGGTTAGGTTAGGTTAGGTTAGGTTAGGTTAGGTTTTTTTTTTTTTTTTTTTTTTTTTTTTTTTTTTTTTTTTTACGGCCTACCCCCAACGAGTTTGTGTTGGGGCCTGTTGTTTGCAATCCACTTTCATACCGTTCCCGCTTGTATGCCTCTCGTACTTTCATTCTTCATACTGTTTCTTTCTTTCATACTTATTCCTCATTCGTTCTTTTTATTACCTATTTCCTATGCTAAGCTATTCTTATGATATATATCTTTATTTCTGTTTTACATCTTCTAAATTTGAACAGGTTCTTACTTGTGTTTAACATCTGTTCACCATCGGTCACGAATTTAATCGCGCCGTGGTGAGCTATTCTTACTTTTGTTCTTATTTGCAACAGATTTGACTATTTCTTTACAATAGTTTAAAAACTTATTTCTTACGAGTTTATTACTTACGATACCGCTTAGATTTGCGATACTTACTTTTGTATCAAGCTCATACTCAATGTCCAGCCGGCGCCTGCTGTAAATCGGGCACTCCGCAATGCAATGGAGAACGGTCTCCTCTACTTCAGGGTCACAAGGGCATGCCGGGCTCTCCTTGCACTTGAATCTGTGCAGGTACTCGGAGAACCCGCCATGCCCTGTGAATAGCTGGACAATCCAATGGTCCATTTCTATTTTGCGGATCACGGGGTATGCCTCGATAGCGTCTGGGAAGAAGACTTTGGTTATCTCGGCTTTGTTCTCGGATTTATAACGCCGGTTCCATTCATCAAGCGAGTCATGACGTATTTGTCGCTTGATGAATGAAACCGGGCAGCGGTCGTAGTTTGCTTTTGTTTTCAACGTCAATGCAGCCGCCTTCGCCAATTCGTCTGCCCTTTCGTTGCCTTCCAGCCCTGCGTGTGCTTTTATCCAGAACAAGTTGATGGATTTTTGTTGTTTTGTCATCTTCTGAATATTTGCTCTAGTTCGAATTGCCAGGGGGTGAAGGGAGGACACATTTTTTACTGTTTCCAGCGCGGAGCGAGAGTCGCTGTATATATTACAGCAGCTGGTGCTCTTGTCTTTGAGGGCACTCTCGGTAGCCTCTGTCAGTGCCAGTAGTTCCGCTTGATACACGGAGCAGCAGTCGTCCAAACGCAGTTTACGGGTACTGATTTCGGCGGCGCCTTGTCTGATAGATAAGGCTGCTCCCACTTTTCCCTCGATTTTGCTGCCATCGGTATATATATTGAGGCCTTCATTAAAGGTTTGTTCGACTGCTGCTCCATCTTCCAAGCACCTGAAGTGCAGCTCCTCCAGACATGCCGGGTGCGGTCTGGTGGTGTACTCTACCGGCGTCTCCACCGTACGATCGCCCACTATACGGTGTGAGTACCCTTTTTTAATTTCATACAGGGCTGCCGCTTCCCTGATGCGAATGTCCAGTGGCAACAATCCAGCCAGCAGTAGCACTGAATTAAGGGATGCTGTTCGGTAAGATTTCACTATCTTTTGAACGAATCCTCTTTGTACCGAGTCGAGTTCGTTCTTGATCATGATCTTACTTGTCGCAGGTGCCCAGGCGCTGGCCGCGTACATTATCGTGGGCTCGACGACTGCGGTGTATATCGTCCGGACGACTTCCGACGATAAGCCCCACTGTATTTTCGCAGTTCTTACCAGCTGCTTATAGAAGTTGAGTGCTCTTCTGCAGACGCTCGCCGTGTGTGCGTTGAACGTCAATTTGTGGTCTATGGTCAGCCCGAGTAGCTTTATCTCGTTCGACATGCCGATGCTCACACCGCCCATGCTCAGACGTGGGGTATCATACTTCAGCTTGCGCGTGACGGTCATTGCTACCGTCTTGTGCGGCGCAAACTTGAGCTTACTTTTGATACCCCACGACTGAACGTGCGCCAGCGCTGCATTGGCCTGTTTCTCTACTTCCAGGGCTGTTCCACCATCGCAGACCAACAAAATGTCGTCGGCGAATGCCTGGACATAGGCCCCCTCCCTCTCCAGCTCCAGGAGAAGCGGGTTAAGGAGCAGGTTCCAGAGCATGGGTCCTCCGATGGAACCTTGCACGCATCCTTTTTCAGTCCTTCTCTCGCATTCTTCTCCAGCGTATCGGACACGAACTTTCCGGTTTTCGAGATAGCTGGCCATGACTCGTCTCAGGTTTATGGGAACCTTCTCCTCTGCCAGTCTCTTCTTTATCAGGGGCCACCATGCTCCGTCGAAGGCTCCCTCTATATCAAGCGACACCATCGTCACGATCCTCTTCTCATCGAGCTTCTTGTAGATGTGCCGCATCAGGATATAGAGGGAGTCCTCTGTGCTCTTTTGTGGCACGAAGCCGAACTGTCGCGGGCTGGTTCCTGGCAGTAGGTAGTGTCTGAGTCGGGCCACGACCATCTTCTCGAACACCTTGCCCAGTATTGGCAAAAGACCAATCGGTCTGAAGGACTTGGGCGTGGTGTAGGAACTCTTCCCGGGTTTCTTAAGGACCACCACCGTTGCTTCCTTCCACTTGTTCGGGAAGTGTCCAAGCTCTAGGCATTTGTTGGTCAACCTCAGGAAGAGTTCGGGATCGTTCTTGATCGCCTCCTTACAGATGTCTGCCGTGAGGCCATCTGCTCCAGGCGCCTTCTTCGGGTTGAAGGAATTCACCGCCAGATTGAGCTCTGTTTCAGTAAATGCTGGGTCTTCAAGGTCATCTTGTTGTCCATCATTCGCTGTCTGTGCTTGGGTTCTAATCTGGCGGTGATCTGCGTTATCGCTATCCTCCAGGTCTTGCGGGTAGAAGGTCCTGGCCAGCAGTTCTGCAGACTCCCTCGCGTCCAGCACTTTATCCCCAACCTGAAGCGGCGCATCCTCCTCCCTACTCCTAGTCCTATTTATGACCCTGTAAATTCCATCCCATACGCTTTCACGATCCTGTTTCCCACATAGATTCTTCCAACTCCCTATCCTGGCCTGCCATGCTTTGTACTCATAATCTGCTTTCTTTTTCAGATATTCCTCGACGACCTTCCTTCTTCGCACCGGGGCCGCGCATCGGATCCTCATCTTCCTCGTCTTCACTTCGCGCTTCAGCCGTTCGAGATCTTCGGTCCACCATGGCAAGGTAAGTGTCTGTTTGTTTTTTATTTTAGGTAGAGTGTCTGTGCATGTTTGTGTTATGATTTGTGTATATTTGTTAACTGTGTGTTCTATTTGATATGTATTGTCAATGTGTTCTATGTCTGTATGTGTGAGTGATTGGTCCGCTCTTAATTGGCTCATTTTCTCATGAAAACGGGGCCAATTTGCTTTCCGTGTGTTGTATTGTCTGGTGGTTCTTGTAATGTGTGTGCCTTGAGATTTTGTTAGTGTAATGTTAAATGTGATGCCATTGTGGTCCGAGCTCGTCATGTTTTCGACTATTTTCCAGGCGCCTGTCAGCGGGAGTACACTCGATGAGCAAGCAGTAATGTCGACGTGACTAGTGTATCGCTTGCCGCCTCTAATCGTGTCGAATGTTGGCGCGTCGAGATCGTTATTGTTGAGCACGTGAAGTCCAAGGTCGCCGAGCAAGCCAAGCATCTCCACTCCTCTGGTATTTGTTCTGATGCTTCCCCACCACGTGCTCCACGAGTTCACGTCTCCACCCACTATGAGTTCACCCTTTTTCAGCTGATCGTGTATCTTCCTCAGGTGGTCTAGATAAGGATCGAGGGGCTGGGTGTCCTCAAAGTAGATTGAGAGCAGAGTAATCTCCCACGCCTTCGTCCTCAGTCCCACCACTGCGATGTTGTTGGTGGTGTGTTTCGGGTACTGTACCACGTCGAGGGTGGGGTCTAGAACCACAATGGCGGCCTTCACGATCCCGTCTCCGTGATCCACGTTTTGGAAGATTCTTGCGCCCGGATAGCTCTTCAGTCTTCCCTTCGATCCCACATAAGGCTCCTGGAGGAGCATAACAGATGCCCTGTGTTTAGCGGCGTGCAAAAATACCTCGTCCGTTGCCAGCATTTTCTTCTGTAGGTTGCATTGTATTATTCCATATAGGCCGCCCTCAGCAGTACGCAACGGTGGACCGCGCCAGTGCCTCCCACTTGCGCCTCACCGCGCACTCACTGCTGAAGGCGTTATGGTCTGTTCTACCTAATTTTGCTTTTGTGCAGTTCGTGCAGTTGGGTAACGAGTCCTTGTGCCACTCAGCACAATCCGCTTTGTGGTGCGTGCCGCCGCAGTGGCTGCACACGTCGACCGCCTCGGTGCAGAATCGCTTTGCATGGCCGTACCCCAGGCAGCGCGAGCACTGCACCAGGGGGGACTGGTCGGCGACCCTGACTCGCTGCATGTCGACGTGTATGGCCCCTGCGTTGGTGAGGCGCTGCCACATACACGGAGACACTCTGGCTACCACGTGTGATGTGAGCGGGTTCCGCGCGCGCTTTCGGAAACGTATTTCCACGCGATCGTCCTCCTTGCTCAGGTCCTTTAGAATATGTCTATTTTGCGTCTTAAGTGCTTTTATGATGTCCTCGTCTGAGTTGCTCTGCAAAACTCCATACATAATGACGAGGGGATCTTTATTTTTAATTTCTTCTACACTCATTCCGTCCTTTTCTGCTAGTTTTTCTTTCACCTTTCTAATCTCATCCCTATCTCTGCATCCTACTATGATTTTCCTGTCTTTGGCCCTTCTTATCCTGTCTATCCTGAGTCCTTCCTCCTTCGCATTTATCACCTTCTTAATCCTCTCAAAGACCTGGTCTCCGGACTCCTGATCATCCGCCGAAGCGACCACGATGGAGTGCATGGTGGTATTTTCCCGCATGTGCTCGCTGGCGGGGCCAGCCACGACACTCGCGTAGCTGCCTCGATCGGCCGCCTTTTTCAGGCTTTCGCCAATCTTCAAGAGCTCCTCCTTATTCTCTTTGAGCATTCTGCTGTGCTCCTCAAGCTTTTCCAGCAACTTTCCTTCGCCTTCTAGTCTGTGGGAACTATCAACAGGTGGCTCTGGCGCCGCCGGCGGCTTCCCAGCGTGCAGAGGGGTGAACTGCGACTTTTTCGCTCCCTCCGCTTCCTTAACTAGCTGGTACAAGCGGTCGGCGGCTTCCTGCACCTCCTGCTTTATTTCCCTCTTGATGTTACCTGAACGGCTCAAGCTACCCTTGAGTCGACTCAGGCAGCGTCTCGCCTCAGTGACTCGATCCGCTTGATTGTTTGTAGCAAAAGGGCTGTATTTGCTCGCTTTTTGTGGAGCTGAGTCCTTGGCTTTCAATGCCATCTCCGCTTGTCGTGCTCCTTCAGTGGTCGGTGTCGGTGGGGAGGCGTGGCTCGTGCCGCGCTCGATCTGCCCACAGTCACCGCTTCCCGCCGCCACCGCGCCGGGCGCCAGCCGAGGCGCCGCCCGGCGCGGCTGCGGCGGACTCACCGTGAATGTTTTCAGGAGCGGAGCGGTGCTGGTGCTGGACTCCGGTAGCCCAGTCTCCCACTCGCCGATGCTGCGGCGTACTGCGCCTTCCTTTCGAGGCGCGCTTGTGGCGTCCGAGGGTCCCACACTCTCGTCCAGCGAGCTGGTGCGGCCGCTGAGGCGTTTGCTGGCTTTTGGCGTGTGCATCATTGACATCTTGACCGTGGCGGTGTGCAGAAACGCAAAAAACAAAAGCAAACAGTCCTAACACAAAAAACCGCGTGATTGTAAGTCTTACCGTTCAAAAGTTACTATGTTCCCAAACTCAGGGGTGCGGGGCGCGGGGTAAGGGCGTCGCGGGACGCCTCCCGAGCTTTCACTACTACCACCAGCCGCGCTCGAAGCAGTCCCGGCCGCGCGGTGCTCGCGCGCACCACTGCAGTACCTACTCTGTGGCCGCGAGCAGGCGCCGGCTACAGTCAGATTACAATCGGGAACCCTGTTGTATGTAGGTTATTTAAATTATGATAGTCTGCTGTATAATAATAACTAATAATCTAAGTCTAATGTGGATTGAATGGCCTTTCTCCTATTGAGCGTGTACAGTTTACAATATTGGTCAAAATTGGTCTTATAAATTATACATGTTTTATTTTATTAGTACACACAATAATAGCGGTTATACGATTATGTCAGTTTGGTTGTACTTAGTCGCTGATATACTGCACCGTATATGGGTCGACGTCAGCAGGTAACCTAAGTGCTACTTACAATAATAATTGTAGCAACTAATTTTTATTTATTAAATTATTAAATTATATAATTATTTGTTAATCCTTAATAGTATTCTTATTCCCTATGTAAAGGTAGGGAATGGTCTATTACAATTAGTCTAATATGTATATTAAATCGTCAATTTGTCAATAGCTAATGTTTAAAAAAGACCTATTATTATTCTAACAATAAGCTATCACAGCCATAAACCCCTATGTATAGGTAGGGGTTGTCAGAACACAATTACAACAACACAATACAATACTATTAACACGATTACTATTTCAATATATATCACAGTCAATGTTTACATACAAGCTTATTATTATACTAATAATAAGGTATCACAACAATAAACCCCTATGTAAAGGTAGGGGTTCGTCAAACACATATAAACAACACAATTAAGTAAATTTACAATTTAAATGTCAAGCTAATCAAAATATCACAGTTGTCAGTAAAAGAACAGTTCAATAAACCTTGTCCAAAATTTTTAGTACAATATAACCTACAAATTATAAAATTCCAATACCTATACAAATGTGTTACATTAATTGGGTTTTACGTTGTCGCTGATATAATGTATTATATTGGTCGACGTCAGTAGGTGACCCTCACTAATTCTATTTCTTATATATATATTAATATTATTACAGAATTACAACACAATACTATTTACATAAAAAGCTTATTATTACAGGTACTAATTGTAAGTTATTGTATCAGTAAACCCCTATGTAAAGGTAGGGGTTTGTCAAACACATATAAATAACACGGTTCAATGAATTTACAATTTAAATGACAAATAGCAATTATAGTTTAATCAAAATTTTTAGTTTTTTATATAAAATTAACTTTTCACAACTTAAAAATTTATTTTTATAGCAGTTTAGTTTATGGTAGAGCCACTCTACCTATATTCGCTAGTTGTAGAGACCTATTTATAACTGGTTTTACAAAGTCCCGTCGCTGCTGCTCCAGCCGTTTCACTGCAGGACACTGGCGAGTTTAGATCAAAATTCCCGCTCTACCAGCTCTACCTAGAGCTCCAAATAAGCTCTACAATTTGAGCTGGTGATATAAGCTATCCTGCAGTGAAAACCCCGAGCCTCTACGACCTTGGGCTGCGGAGCTATGGGCGCCGCCAGTCAACCTAGTCTCAGACAAAATTTTCATATAACTGGCTCGTTTAACCGACTCAGAGAAGGAGGTCTATGGTTACATAATTGAAAATAAAATTTTTGCGAGTTTCGCGAATTTGACTAGGGATTATTATGGGGGGGTGGGAGAGTGAACTTTTGATGGGGGTGGGGAGGGGGTAGGTGCAAGGGAAGGGGGGGAGGAGGGCTCCTAAAAAATTTCTGGTCTCCAAAAATTTTTTAGAAGTTGTTGGGGTGTTCTAGGGCACCAGGAGAT
This sequence comes from Macaria liturata, assembly GCA_964023185.1. Classification (NCBI taxonomy): domain Eukaryota; kingdom Metazoa; phylum Arthropoda; class Insecta; order Lepidoptera; family Geometridae; genus Macaria; species Macaria liturata. The sequence goes on along the minus strand of OZ026812.1, from coordinate 12,023 downwards.
CCCAAAAAATATATTTTCAATGGGTGGGGGGGGAGGGTAAAAAACGGGGGGGAGGTCGAGATTTTTGGTTTTTATTGTTCAGTATCACTAACTGGTCAATAAAATCCAAAAACCCACGTTTTTTGGATTTTGCGGGGGAGGGGGGGAGAAGGGGGGGCAAGGAAAAATTTTCTGGATATAGTTTAGGATGGGGAACAGTTAACTAATTTTTAATTTCAAAAATCTCAATAAAATTTAAAAACTCGCTATTTGTCAAAAACTTGCTTCTCTGACGTCACGATGAGCTCTCTCCTGTCCGAAAACACAAATTTCTGACTAAGATTCCCAACTTTGATATAAATGGCTGTAGTTTAGGAACTACTTATCCGAAAAATATGGTTGAGGTCTCAAATGAGAGCTCTTGAAGTGAGGCTTTTAATACTATTTTTGAAATGCTACCTTACAGATCTATTTTTTGATATACAGATTTTTGAAAATTACCTTATTTTTTAAATGTCTATAACTTCTTTAGTTGTTGTCCAAAAAGGTCCAAAGAGGTGTTGTTGTCTTCAGCTGCAGAGGATCTTGCTGGCAATGTCCAAGGAAAGCTTCCAGAGCAGCTGCAAACTTCTGCTGGAAAAGTAGGTCAAATGTTTTTTCTTGTGTAGTTCCCAAGGGCGCGAAGGGAAAAATCTGGATTTTTGTCAGAAGGTAGTCCTGGTGATCGGCTTCAATGTACGCAACAAAAACTGGTGGGGTACAGATCTCCTTTTCGCAGCGCACGCGCTTAAAGGCAATTTTATGTCGAAAAGTTCGTTCCACGTGGAGGTTTTATGTAAACATGTGTTCCTTTTGCAAGAAAAGTGCTCCCAGTGGTCCAGCCGCAACTTGTTCTGAGATTTGGCACTATAACACTTGTTAAGGAACACTTTATGCACAATTACACGTTCGCGGCACTAAAATCGGTGCACTTTGACCACGGGTTTGGATTTTTCGATCGTGGAGCGTTGGAATTTCTTGGCGCTTGCGAATTTGGATCGAGCGCGACTGGGGTTAGGTTAGGTTAGGTTAGGTTAGGTTAGGTTAGGTTAGGTTAGGTTAGGTTAGGTTAGGTTAGGTTAGGTTAGGTTAGGTTAGGTTAGGTTAGGTTAGGTTAGGTTAGGTTAGGTTAGGTTAGGTTAGGTTAGGTTAGGTTAGGTTAGGTTAGGTTAGGTTAGGTTAGGTTAGGTTAGGTTAGGTTAGGTTAGGTTAGGTTAGGTTAGGTTAGGTTAGGTTAGGTTAGGTTAGGTTAGGTTAGGTTAGGTTAGGTTTTTTTTTTTTTTTTTTTTTTTTTTTTTTCCTACCACGCCGTCTATCTCCGATATCCAAGTTATTCGGAGGTGTGTTCTCTATTTTCTCTTTCAGACTGTCTCTCTTTCATGCCTCATTCTATATCTTTCTGTCGCTAATCTTCTTTCGCTTCATGTTGGTGGGAGCCAACCTAATTTCTAACCATGTTTTATATGCGATACTTTATTATTCATTCAATCTTACATAAAGGAAGAGGATTTAATACTTTGCTATTTACATTATTCTTATCAATACTTATTATTACGTAGGTCCACTTACTGCGTCAAATTTAATTGACCGTAGTGGTCCTATATTTTTACATCCATTTTGTTTCGCTACTCTACTTATTACATATTTACAAAATTCCATGAAATTATTTCTAATGTTCTTATTTGCTAAAATTTTACAAATATTTTGTTCCGTTATATTTACATTTATTATATTTTCGGTGTCAAACCGCTGTCGACTGTATATAGGGCACTCAGTTAAAATATGGGAAACATTTTCATTTTTACTCGGCTCGCAGAGGCACGCCGGACTCTCCTTACACTTAAAGCGATGCAAGTATGAAGAGAATCCGCCGTGCCCCGTGAACATTTGTACTAGTACACTATCCAAGTCTATCCGTCTCAATATCGGGTAAGCTATGAGTGCATCCGGGAAAAATAGTTTTGTTGTTGCGGCCTGGGGTTCTGTCTTGTACCTTTGGTTCCATTCGTCAAGCGACGCGTAACGGATCTGTCGCTTGACGAATGATGCCGGGCAACTACTGTAGTTAGCCTTTGTTTTGATGTGCAATGCTGCCTCTTTTGCAAGTTGGTCCGCCCTCTCGTTCCCCTCTAACCCTACGTGAGCCTTTACCCAAAATAAGTTCACTATTTTGTGTTCGTCATTTAACTTCTGAACATTGGCTCTGGTTTGTACGGCTATTGGGTGAGGGGAACTTAAGTTTGTGACTGTCTCCAGCGCCGATCTTGAGTCGCAGTAAATGTTGCACCTCGTTTTTGCACTCTTTGCCGCTCTGTCTGTTGCTTCCATTAGAGCGAGCAGCTCGGCCTGATAGACGGAGCAGCAGTCCTCCAGTTTCAACTTCCGGGTACTCGTTTCCTCGGCACCGTCCCGGATGGACAGTGCCGCTCCCACTTTCCCCTCTATTTTGCTCCCATCTGTATATATATTGAGGCAATCCTCGTTGCTATACTGGGCGAGTGCTGCTTCGTCCGGCAGGCATGTAAAGCTGAGCTCTCTTTTCTTCGCAGGATGCGGCATTGAGGCGTACGGCACTGGTGTTTCCATCTCCCGGTCTCCTATCACTTGCCGGTTATAACCCTTCTTTACTTCATAAAGCTGGGCTGCTTCCCTGACTCTAATGTCCAGAGGAAGCAACCCGGCAAGTAACAGCACTGAGTTCAGGGACGCGGTTTTGTAGGCCTTCACCATCTTTTGCGCAAAACCGCGTTGTACCGAGGCGAACTCCCTTCTGACTGACAGTTTTTGGGCTGCCGGTGCCCATGCGCTAGCAGCGTACAGTATTGTTGGCTCTACCACTGCAGTGTACATTGTTCGAATGATCTCTGGCTTTAGCCCCCAATGTATTTTCGCTGTTCTGGCCAACTGTTTGTAGAAGACTGCCGCTTTTCTGCAGGCATTCGCAGCATGTTCGTTGAACGTCAGCTTCTCGTCGATCGTGAGTCCCAGCAGCTTGATCTTCTTTGACATCGCTATGTCGATCCCTCCCATGCTCAGTCGCGGGGTGTCGTATTTCAGCTTTTTAGTGATCACCATTGCCACGGTTTTTTCCGGGGCGAACTTCAGCTTGTTCTTGACACCCCACGCCCTAACATGTTCGAGAGCGGCATTAGCTTTTCTCTCGATCTCCAGCGCGGTCTCACCTTCCACAGCCAGCGTGACGTCATCGGCGAATGCCTGCACGTAGTTGCCCCCCCTCTCCAGCTCGTGCAGGAGGGGATCCAATAATAGGTTCCAGAACGTTGGACCTCCTATGGACCCTTGCACACATCCCATTTCAGTCTCCCTATCGCACTCGTTTCCGGCATATCTTAATTTTACTCTTCTATCTTGAAGGTAGCTATCTACCACCCTCCTCAAGTTTACCGGACAGCCTTCCTCAGCCAATCGGACCCGGATAGCTGGCCACCAAGATCCGTTGAAAGCGCCCTCTATATCTAGTGACACGAGTGTAACGATCTTTTTATGTTTTAACTTCTCGCGTATGTGTCTCATTAGGATATAAAGGGCATCTTCCGTACTTTTCTGGGGCATGAATCCGAATTGGCGAGTACTGAGTCTTGGTATGAGGTAAAACTTGATTCGGGTGATCAGCATTTTCTCGAAGATTTTGCCAAGTACGGGAAGGAGACCGATTGGTCTGTATGATTTGGGTGTCATATAATCCCGCTTCCCTGGCTTCCGGAGGACAACTACAGTCGCCATCTTCCACAACTTCGGGAAGTGCCCCTTATCCAGGCATCTATTTAGCAGACTTAGGAACAGGTCTGGGTTTGCGGCTACTGCGGCCTGGCTGATGTCTGCCGTAATGCCATCAGAGCCAGGGGCCTTTTTGGGATTGAAGGATCTCACTGCCGCATTCAGTTCTGCCTTTGTGAAATGTGGATCACAGGTTTCATCCTGATCTCCAACATTTACAATTTCCGCTACTTCCCTTATGCGGCGGTGTTCCTCGTTATCCTCGGATTGTAGGTCCTTCGGGAAGAAAGAATCCGCCAGCAGTTTTGCAGAACCTAGGCCGTCTAACACTTTCCCATTTTCCTTAAGTGGCAGATCCTCCTCCCGTTTCCTCGTCCGACCTATTACCCGGTAGATCCCTTCCCAGACCGATTCCCTTGTCTGCTTCCCGCAAAACTCCTTCCAGCTCTGCGTCATTGCACTCATTATTTCCATTTCGTAATGTTCCTTCTTTTTCAGATATTCGGCAACCACCCTCGCCCTCCGGATTGGCGCCGCGCACCTGATTCGTCTTCTGCTGGTGATGACGTCCCTCTTCAGAAAGGTAAGCTTCTCGGACCACCACGACAAGGTAAGTGTTTGTGTGTTTTTCTTTTGTGTTAGTGTGTGTCTGCATGCGTGTGTTACTGCTTGTGTGTATGTGTGAATGAGTGATTCTAACTGTTGTGTGTCTGTGGTGTTCTCTACACTTTCGAGTGTTAGTTGATGTTCCTCCAGAGATTGGGCCATTTTCTCACGAAATAGTCTCCAATTTGCCTTCTTAGTGTTGTAGAGTCTTGTTGTGTTTGTGATGTGTGTGCCGCGTGATTTTTGTAAAAGTATGTTGAGTGTGATGCCGTTATGGTCCGAGCTAGTGAGGCCTTCTTCAATCTTCCAGTCATCAACCAGTGGAAGGAGATCGGCCGAGCAAGCTGTCACGTCGACATGACTGGTGTAGCGCTTTCCTCCCCGGATGGTATCGAAGGTGGGTACCGAAAAGTTGTTGTTCAACACTTGTAGACCTAGGTCGTCAAGTGTAGCCAGCACTTCTTCTCCTCTCGTTTTTGTTGTGACACTCCCCCACCAGGTGTTCCAAGCGTTTGCATCGCCACCAACCAGGATCCTATGTGGTCCCAGAGTTCGGACTATCCTATTTAGGTGCTCCAGGTATGGTTCCAGAGGCATATTGTCTTCGAAGTAAATTGACACAAGAGTGATGGTCCACGCTGTTGTCCGTAACCCTATCACAGCGATGTTGTTGTTGGTGTGCTCCGGGTATTGAATGACATCCAGCGTGGGGTCCATCACTACTATGGCGGCTTTTACAATACCATCTCCTTGGTCTGCACTCTGGAAAACCCTTGTCCCTACATAGGTTTTTAATTTCTTTTGGGCGCCAACATATGGTTCCTGGATGAGGAGAACTGTGGCCTTGCTTTGAACTGCTTCAAGAAACAGCTCGTTGGTGGCTAATTGAGTTTTCCTCAGGTTCGCTTGGATGACTCTGTACGGGACGCCCTCAGCAATACGCCACGGTGGATCGCGCCAGTGCTTCCCACTTGCGCCTCACCGGGCATTCACTGCTGAAGGCGTTATGGTCTGTCCTCGCTGCCTTGATTTTAATGCAGTTTGTACATCTGGGTATGGTGTCCTTCAGCCATTCCGTGCACTCAGATTTGTGGTGGGCGCCTCCGCAGTGGCTGCACACATCGACCGCCTCGGTGCAGAATCGCTTTCCATGTCCGTACCCCAGGCAGCGCGAGCACTGCACTAGGGGGGACTGGTCGGCGACCCTGACCCGCTGCATGTCTATGTGGACTGCTCCCGCGTCGGTGAGGCGCTGCCAGATACGCGGGGACACTTTCACTACGACGTGCTCGGTCAGCGGGTTCCGCGCTCGCTTGCGGAACCGGATTTCTAACCGGTCATCGTCACCGCTGAGGTCCCGAAAGATGGTTTTATTTTGCGCACGGATGGCCTGGACTACGTCTTCATTTGAGTTAGATTTTAGGACTCCGTACAGAATTACTAGGGGGTCTTTGTTCTGAATGTCCTCTACGTTGAGTTGTCCCTCGTTTTCCGTGAGTATATTTTTCACTTTTCTGATCTCTTCTCGATCCCTACATCCTATTATTACCCTTCTGTCCTTTGCTTTTCTTATTCTGTCTATCCTCAATCCTTCCTCTTTAGCATTTATTACTTTCTTTATTTTTTCAAATACCTGCTCCCCTGTCTCCTGATCGTCCTTGGAGGCTATGATAATAGAGTGTACCGCAGGGGTCTCCTGGGCCCGCTGGCCGGGATTTCCTGCTGCGACACTGGCGTAAGTGCCACGCTCTCTTATCATTTCTGCGAGTTTTCCTATTTCTTCCTTCATATGCTTTTGTCCCTGTTCCTTTTGTTCCTCCACGATTTTTGTAAGCTTTTCTATCTTACTGTTGCTTTCTCTTAACAGTTTTGCACTTTCCTCTATTTTTTGCAGTACTAGGTTGTCGTTTGTACTATTTTTGTCTTTAATATTAATATTTGTGTCCTTTTCTTTTACAGGTTCCCGGCCCCGGCTGGAGTCGTGACCCTTCACCGTGGCAGTCTCCTTCACCAGCTGGTACAGGCGCTCAGCGGCGGCCTGCACGTCCGACTTGATCTCCCTCTTAATGTTTCCCGAGCGGCCGAGGCTGGTTTTGATCGCTGTCAGACAGTTCCTAGCCTCTGTCACTCGGTCCGCATATTTGAGGCCGATCGGAGGACTACTGACCACCCCTGGGCCCGCCCCAGTCAGCGTTGGGGGCGCTTTGCCACTCAGCACCACCCGGGGCTTTTTCTGCACTGCTGGTGCGGTTTTCTCCGGCGAGGCATCGCTCACTATCACTGGCGAGTCACCCGCAGCAGCCGCCGCGGCCTGCCGCTTCGGGGGGCTCACCGTGAATGCGCTGTGTGACGGGGAGGAACTCTTCCTCCTACCGGCCTCCCAGTCACCGATGCTGGTCCGTACACTCCCACCCGCAGGCACATCCGCCGGCCCTGCCCCTTCGTCCAGCGAGCTGGCACGGCCGCCGGCGCGCGTCTTGGCTGTCGGCGTATGGAACATGGTTCCTACTACTGCTCCGCTGTTTTAAAATGTACCCTACAAGTATAAATAAAGTCATGCGATACACAACTTTTATTCTCGTACAATGTTAAGGTCAAATAATCGTGTATTTAACTGAGAGGCAGTGATTAAGTGCAAAAATAGAGGTTTGGTAGGCGCTTCTCATCAATGTTTGTATGATATTAATACAGTATTAATTACTTAAGTTATTACTATGACACACCTTATTACAATAATACTATTATCAATTTGTGGTTTTGCTTGGTCGCTGATATACTGAGTATATTGGTCGACGTCAGCAGGTAACCTTGTCTGTGTCCTGATTTTCCAAACTTAGGTATATATAGTAATATAAAACTTTATTCTAAGACATAAAAATAATTTAAATCTAGTCAGTAATATGTTGCCCCTATGTATAGGGTAGGAGGCAGTCAGTTATACTAGGGTACACTTAAATTACACAAAACAAATACAATACAATTACAAATACAATTACAATAACTAAAATAATTATAGAATGAGGTCAATAAACCCCGTCAGTCTTTGGTATACATACGATTTAAAGTGCTCTGGGCACAGTCTTAAGTCTAGGCAGCTTATTATCTATGTAAGGTTTGTGTCAGTTAAAATGTTATAGCAGTACTAGGTACTATAAAATGCGTTTAATTTTTAACAATTTTTGCAATTTGGTCCTTATGTAAACGCGGTATTCGTCAACTATTTCATACTATAAAGTCAAAACAAAAAATTGAGCGACTTACAGCAGAAAAATAATATTTTTACAATTTACAGATTTCATCACAAACAATATTAACAATATTAACAATTTATATATACAATTTACAATTAAAATGTCAGAGTGCTAAATGGCAATTACTTATAGTTTGATAAAATTTTTAATTTTTTATACAAGTTTTACTATTTACAACTTAAAATTTATTTTATTACAGTTTCGTTTAATGTAGAGCCGCTCTACCTTTATTCGCTAGTTGTAGAGGCCTATTTACAACTGGTTTTACAAGGTCCCGTCGCTGTTGCTCCAGCCGTTTCACTGCAGGACACTGGCGAGTTTAAAACAAAATTCCCGCTCTACCGGCTCTACCTAGAGCTCCAAATAAGCTCTACAATTTGAGCTGGTGATATGAGCTATCCTGCAGTGAAAACCCCGAGCCTCTACGACCTTGGGCTGCGGAGCTATGGGCGCCGCCAGTCAACCTAGTCTCAGACAAAATTTTTATATAACTAGCTCGTTTAACCGACTCAGAGAAGGAGGTCTATGGTTACATATTTGAAAATAAAATTTTTGCGAATTTCGCGAATTTGACTAGGGATTATTATGGGGGGATAGAAGAGTGAACTTATAATGGGGGTGGGGAGGGGGTAGGTGCAAGGGAAGGGGGGGAGGAGGGCTCCTAAAAAATTTTTGGTCTCCAAAAATCTTTTAGAAGTTGTTGGGGTGTTCTAGGGCACCAGGAGATCCCAAAAAATATATTTTCAATGGGTGGGGGGGGAGGGTGGAAAACGGGGGGGAGGTCGAGATTTTTGGTTTTTATTGTTCAGTATCACTTACTGGTCAATAAAAACCAAAAACCCACGTTTTTTGGATTTTGCGGGGGAGGGGGGGGAGAAGGGGGGGCAAGGAAAAAATTTCTGGGTATAGTTTAGGATGGGGAACAATAAACTAATTTTTAATTTCAAAAATCTCAATAAAATTTAAAAACTCGCTATTTGCCAAAAACCTGCTTCTCTGACGTCACGATGAGCTCTCTCCTGTCCGAAAACACAAATTTCTGACTAAGATTCCCAACTTTGATACAAATGGCTGTAGTTTAGGAACTACTTAGCCGAAAAATATGGTTGAGGTCTCAAATGAGAGCTCTTGAAGTGAGGCTTTTAGAACTATTTTTGAACTGCTACCTTACAGATCTACTTTTTGATTTACAGATTTTTGAAAATTACCTTATTTTTTAAATGTCTATAACTTCTTTAATTGTTGTCCAAAAAGGTCCAGAGAGGTGTTGTTGTCTTCAGCTGCAGAGGATCTTGCTGGCAATGTCCAAGGAAAGCTTCCAGAGCAGCTGCAAACTTCTGCTGGAAAAGTAGGTCAGATGTTTTTTCTTCTGTAGTTCCCAAGGGCGCGAAGGGAAAAATCTGGATTTTTGTCAGAAGGTAGTCCAGGTGATCGGCTTCAATGTACGCAACAAAAACTGGTGGGGTACAGATCTCCTTTTCGCAGCGCACGCGCTTAAAGGCAATTTTATGTCGAAAAGTTCGTTCCACGTGGAGGTTTTATGTAAACATGTGTTCCTTTTGCAAGAAAAGTGCTCCCAGTGGTCCAGCCGCAACTTGTTCTGAGATTTGGCACTACAACACTTGTTAAGGAACACTTTATGCACAATTACACGTTCGCGGCACTAAAATCGGTGCACTTTGACCACGGGTTTGGATTTTTCGATCGTGGAGCGTTGGAATTTCTTGGCGCTTGCGAGTTTGGATCGAGCGCGACTGGTTAGGTTAGGTTAGGTTAGGTTAGGTTAGGTTAGGTTAGGTTAGGTTAGGTTAGGTTAGGTTAGGTTAGGTTAGGTTAGGTTAGGTTAGGTTAGGTTAGGTTAGGTTAGGTTAGGTTAGGTTAGGTTAGGTTAGGTTAGGTTAGGTTAGGTT